>JAODTK010005637.1:0-423602 GCA_026419785.1 Sclerodactyla briareus
CTGACAGGAGGCTGTATAGGGTTAACACTCAACTGTGATGGTGTACCAGATTCAGTGGTGCAAAAATGGGGGCACCCCGAAATGACCAAAGTAGCTCCTGAAAATACCAAAGCTACCTGAAAATTCAGTAAAAAATGTGTTATACTGAGCAAAGAGCCAGCCATTGAAACCCCACAGTTCACGGACAGTATCCCCCTGAAAATAGACAAAGTATTTGCAGCCCTGTATAGATCCATGCTGAATTGTTGTTTTTGGCCTTGTGCAATGTAGTGGTATCTTGACCAATCACATGTCCAGTATTTTATACTCAATGCTTGTTAATGTAAGGGAAGCTACATCACTGTTTCCTTGCCTATTCTCTACGAGGGAACCTGAATGCCGACAGCGATATATTACAAGCTCTGTCCAGATTGTGTGCTATGTATGAAGGCTAGATTTTTATGAGTAGGATTATCTCACTCTGTCGAGCTCCACTGTAGAGTTTGGCGCTATTGACCAATTGGGAACCCCATTGAGAACTGATCAGGTTTGTTTACTACAACCCTGCATTTTGTCAGCCCTTTGATGGCAATGCACCTAACCTTACTATATTTATCATATGATTTATTATTTATTATTATCATTATCAGACAAACGTGGTGAAAAATCTTGTTATGTTTCTTTCCTGACGTTAATAAGGTTAAGGAGATGAGCTCCACTGCTCAGCTAAGATGCGCAGCAGCTTCAAGGAGTTCTGGTATCGTCCCAGCCAGCGCTGAACCAATGAAAGGAAAGAGCAGGTGAGAACTCCGTTTTTCATTTTTTGTCCTCGCCTGAACTTTTTCAAGGAGAGACATAGTGGTCCACTTTGTTGTGTGTTGTGTGTGGTCTGTCTGTCCTGTCGGTCTGTCCGTATAGTGCGGTTAGAACAGATCTCCTGAACCTGGAAGCCATCATGCCTGGACCTTGTTGTGAAGGTGCGCGGTGAAGATTGCCGATTTGCAATCCACTTTTCGTCCAAGACCAATCTCATTTGCATTAAATTTGCATATTTTAATGAAATTGGCCCAGAACCTTGTGTACAGATATCTCCTATCTGTAGATGCATTGGTATGCCGTTAAGGGTATATAACAACTATGAAGAGTACACGACTCGATCAGACTCCGGGCATGATATATGCTATTAAGTAGTCTAATTTTGCTAATTCTGCGATATTTTTGAAGTTTGTTGGATTTTTTGACGAAACTTGGTGGAGATGGTTTATCTATAGTCCCAATGAATTTCACAGTGGGGACGAGGGCCCAGAGTCATTTAATGTTACTAACCTGTAAATTCAAGGTCACTTAAAAAAAACAAAGGGGGGGGGGGTCTAAAAAACTGATTTTGTACTTTTTTTGGCATAGCACTGGGCATGTTCATCAGAATGCAAAATGCTCCTAGATGATGTTATCACATGGAGAGTCAGAATTTTCATAAACTGCCATGTCCTTACAGGTCATCAAGGTCACTCTAGGGATCAAAACTGTTTTCCTCAACCTGCCATAAGCGGAGACTTGAATATCTGGGAAGGCTGGGAAGGTTCACCATTTGTGATTAATTGTTGACCTGCATGTGTGTGCCCTCTGACCTCAATTTGACCTCTTCGGGTGTCATGTGGTTGAAGGTTGAGTCTTGAATAATTGCGCTTATTTAAGGAGTTTACGGGCAAAAAAAATAGAACTGGTTATTTTTGGATATGTGATAGACTTTGTGTGCTTCATGGAGGAACAACTCCCGCCTTCGATCGGACTCTCACTTTGGTAGTTACAAGGGGTCAAGTTTAATTTAATAGCTTTTTTTTGCAATACATTGGGCGTGTTCATTGGAATGCAATTGCTTCTAGGAGTGATGCATCCATGGAGAGTAACAATTTTTATAAAAACCGTCATGGTCATTTGAAGGTCATCAAAGGTCAACGTAGGGGTAAAAAACTGATTTTAGTACTTTTTGGCAATACAACTGGGCATGTTCATCAAGAAGAAGGCACAATGCTCCTAGGAGGGGATGTGAGCACATGCGACGTTTACATTTTATCAAAACTCCAATTTCATTAAAGGTCATTGCAAGTCATTCAAGTTCACTTGGGGTAGGGGTCCAACTATTTTCTGGCCATAATCGAGAATTGAATATCTGTGAAGACTGGAGGTTCACCAGTGTATATAATTGTTGACCTCATGTGTGTGCCTCTGACCTCAATTTGACCTCTGTCGGTGGTCATGTGGTTAAAGGTTGAGTTTGAATAATGGTGCCTTATTTAAGGAGTTATGGGCAGAAAAATATAAACTGGTTCTTTTTGGATATGTGATAGACCTGTGTGTGGTTCATGGAGGAAACCAACTCCCGCTTCGATCGGACCTCCTCACTTTGGTAGTTACAAGGGGTCCAAAGTTTAATTTAATAGCTTTTTGCAATAACATTGGGGGGGCTGGTTCAATTGGAATGCAATATGCTTCTAGGATGGATGCATCACAATGGAGTGTAACAATTTCTATCGAACCCCGCCATGTCATTGAAGTCCTCAAAGGTCCACGTAGAGGTCACAAAATGATTTTAGTACTTTTTGGCAATAGCACTGGACCTGTTCATCAGAATTCAAAATGCTCCTAGGAGTGGATGTATCCATGGAGAATTAAATTTTCATAAAAACTGCATGTCATTAACGTTCATTCAAGGTGCAATTAGGGGTCCAAAAACTGTTTTCTGGGCCTAATCGGCCGAATTGAATTCTGTGAAGGCTGAAGGTTCACCATTGTGATGATAATTGTTGACCTGCAGTTGTGACCTCTGACCTCAATTGCCTCTGTCGGTGTCCTGTTAAAGGTTGTCTTGAATAAATGTGCTTATTTAAGATTACGGGCAGAAAAAATAGAACTGGGTATTATTGGTTATGTGATAGACCTTTGTGTGCTTTTATGGAGGAGACCACTCCCGCTTCGATCGGAACTTTACTTTGGTAGTTACAATGTGTCAATTTTCATTTAGGTTTTTTTTCGCATAACCTTGGGTGTGTTCATTGGAATGCAATATGCTTCTAGGTGGATGCATCAACATGGAGTGTAACAATTCTTTTAAAAACCGCCATGTCATTGAAGGTCATCAAAGGTCACGTAGGGGTCAAATCTGATTTTTTGTTTCGCCTGAACTTGTCAAAGAGAGACATAGTGGTCACTTGTCAGGTTACAGACAACACCTGCAGTAGCTCTGGTGTTGTGAGATAGCTGGGGGATTAACATCCCCTGGAATGGCTGGTTATTAAATGGAATCTTAATGGGTGACACTGAGGATATACAGACCAACTTTATTATATATGACCAGTTTTCCACTATGAGCTGGTATCTACCTAGTCTCGCCAAAATGTAACATTGAATCAGGTCACTGGGGGTTTACAGTGTGGATAAATTGCTTCATTCTGCCATGTTCAAGTTTGTTAGCATTCCAATGAATGTATTAATGGTGGTTCACAATTGGTCCTGATATAAGTGCACTGATCATGGTCCCAACAGAATTTGATTATTGTCTGATGTGCATAATTTAGGCAATCTTAGTCACATTTCCACAAAACTCATATGGTAGACATTTCATAATCATTCTTATGGATTTGAAATTTGGTCACTGCTGAGTAAGGTGTTTCTGCCAATGACTACAAATCTTAAAGCAACTCATTAAAGGCCTTGTAATGTTTGCATGGTGACTAATAGATGAAAACATTGATCGCGTAACCAGGCAAGACAACTGGGGGGGCGGTCCGGCCTTGTTTCTTTCATGATGTGTGTAAAGAATGTTTTGGTTAAACTGTTTTGATTGCCTCCCATATTTTGGGGATTGCTACCTGTCCTCACTTTCCAACCCAAACTGAATCTTGGAGGATATTCCCCCACCTCTTTTTTTGGCCTTTCTTTGAGAGAATGTTGATCTTCACGAGTGTTTATGATACTTAGTTGTTAGCCTTTCCACATCACGAGACGATTTGTTCACCCCCTCACACCCTGGTGACGCTTTATAAACCATTCCTACCAATAACTATAACCAATAGCTATCAACCAACTACCACATCCAACTGGTTCAATTTTGCATATGATATGTGAAGGCAAGTTTCGTTTGACAATTGGTCCGGTGTATGAAACATCTCTTCTGTTCCCTAACAGGTCGAACTGGCCCAGGAGTCTGCTTCAGACTCTGCTACAGCGAGTCGACTTCGAAGGTCTCCAGGATCCTCAACCACTGAGCTTCCGCGGGTACCCCTGGACTCGCGAGTACTAACACATGTTATCACTGGGGAGCAAACCCAAGAGTGTAAGTTTGTGCAAACCCCTGAGACTCAGTGTGTACTAAAGTACCTCTAGTACCAACACTTGTTATCAATGGGGAGGAAAACCCCAATAGTGTAAGTTGAGCAAGCCCCTGAGATTCGTGTGTGTACTCAAGGACGTCACTAGAACTACACTTGTTATCACTGGGGATCCAGAGAGTAAGTCAAGGAGCAAACCCCTGAGATTCAGGGTGACCCCTAACCTTGTTAGTATTTTCTACACATGGGGTTATCACTGGTGAAGAAAAACCCAAGAGTGTATGTTATAAAGTTTACGCACACTGCAGGTTTGGGTGCATGTCATTTGGTTTCCACTTCTTTTAATTCATCATCTGGGCATCCTATTACGCCACACCCACCCTTGAATTTTCCCATAGCTACCACAGCTACAATCGAGCTTGTTTTAAAAGTAGTGAAAATGCTACCAACCTTCCGTCGATGAATTATGAAGTTATTTCATCATTTTGTCAGACTAACTGTAATTTTTTGTGTAATTTGAGTAGTAGAATGGCCTTGTGACATAAACTGCCAATTGGGCCACAAAAGGTCCTAAATAGGAAAAGGAAAGTTTTCTGTTCTGACATTGATGAATACACCTGCTGTGTTTACCTGCTGTTAGGTCTTTATCCCTCTCTGAGTCAAATCATACAAAAAAAAAGTTTCGGGACTATAAACCCACTTTACATTCAACTGTGAATGTCAATATCTACCCTCTTTTTGGGTCCTGCATTATTGTGTTGACAAGTTTGTGAAGATTAATTCTGTTGTCCCTCAAAATCTTTAACAAGCTTGGGACAGGCAATTGGGTTTGGATCCTATACTATATCCAAAGACAGTGCCACCTCACCCCACTGTGTCCATAATGCCCCAGTCCTGGTACAGTGTTTACCCAACCCATTGTGCATGTTAGCTCACAGCCTACTACACCCCTGCAGCAACCAGCGGTGTCCTAGCTGCCGTCTGTTAATACCCCGTGTTGGGTTACGTAACCATCAAGGATCCTGCCTTGTCTTACAGCGCTGTGGACATAAAGCCCAGTGAGATTCTACTACAATCTCTTGATCTGAATTCTAAACCGCAGATCTTATTCCACCTTCTTAGCTTCTGTTCCTCATCTCACTCCCCCTCCCCCCCTAGCCTGCCCCTGTAAACTGTAGTAATATTTGAATTAAGAATTGCTAGTGCTGCATATTTTTAGACCATAGGTGCTGGGTGACTGTTCACATTCTTGTATGTGTAGTGCATATTCCTGTTCAGGTCTCTTTTCCCACCTTTTTCACATCACCATCTCATACCAGCTTCCCATTCATCGAGCCCCCACCGACCAGCCAGCATGGAGACTCTGGTATTCCTCCGCGAGCTGGGAGCCATCAACGATAAAGAGGAGGAACTTACACCAGTTGGCAGAATGCTCGCGAATCTGCCTGTCGATGTCGTGATTGGCAAGATGCTGATTCATGGGAACGCTTTTCCAGGTGATTATTTCAAACCCTGTGATGTAGAAAAACTCCTGTTAATTTCATTGGGGGTATGATGAAATAAATCTTTTCCAGTTGATATGATGAGAGAGGAAGTATCCTCCGAACGGCTTATGTTCCCTTGTTTGTCAGGAGGACCTACTTCAGCTCCACAGATCCAGTAAAGCACCAAATATTTCCTTACAGTAACACCTGAAATGGGATTGGGGGTTACCAGATAGTTATAGGAGGGGGGTGGCATCACCAGAAAAATTTTCATTTATCAGTTTGAAATTGAATATGGGGTTAGAATGATAAATGCTTTGAATGAATATAATATCTGCTGTTTTGTGACAGCTAAGTGTCTCCCAGTAATTTGGGGGTCTTCATCCTCCCCAAAAAAAAATTGTGAGCTTTGGTGCCAAAGAATGGTGGCGCTTGATTTAAATGGTCATAATGAACTTCCTCTCCAAAAAATGTAATCTCTCAAACTACACCTGGTGTTTACAGGTGAATGACGTCATGCTTTTGGGGTAGCCTTTTAGCGAACCTCAGTCAGCTATTAGGTTTCCCACTATCGATTTAAATTCCTACTCCTCCTACATCCTTTGATGGATCATGAAGACACTTTGTTACATTGAAGGCCAAGAGAAGGAGTCATCTAGGGTGTTGAAAATTGAATCAGAGGTTTTATCTAAGAGTGGATTCCGCAATTCGTGGGGATATGAAAAACGTTTCCTCCCCTGTACAGTTTTAAATTGGATAATCATAACAGGAATAGTCAGTATTATCATTGAAATGTTCTTTATGGGTGTTGCAGATATCTCAGGTTTCTGTATTTTCTTTCACATTATGTTCAACACTCCCGTTAGCCAATAGCCATAGAAAACATTGTGTCTGATCCACTTAGAACTTGCTATGATAAAGATTAGGTCATATAAAAGTTATCATGCCCCTGACTAAAATTGCAACAGTCATGTAACTCAATGTACTTTAAAAGTTCCTCAAATAATCAAGAAACTACCTTTAAAAAAATTGAAAATACATTTCCTTACTTGACTACTACAAATTGATAGGTAAACCTGTATATGGCATTCCTGTTTGGGGAGAAACCACCCCCCCTGTTTTGTTTTTCACAAAGCCATGAAGTAATCTTGTCAATCTTATCGTGAGGTATCAGTGAGCTGACAGTACAATCCTGAAAATATTTGAATACCACAAAAAGTGCTAATCACCTCTCAATTTAGGACCCAGGGCATTTTATTTTGTGCATTCCTATTATCAATAACAGTGATTACAGAAAATGTGCTGTGTCTACTTTATTATTTGTGGCCTTCTACCTTTCTGTTTGTGGCTATGGTCGATCATCCGTCATCAGCGGACATCTGTTCTTGTGTCGAGACTGTCGAGCATCCTCCCGAAAAGAGAATTGCGAACCAGGCTTTCACTCATCTTGCTCCTGAGCTGTGAAACAAATTGCCATCAGATATCCGACATGCGTGTTCTGCTCATTCTTCAAGTCTTCGTTAAAGTTGTGTTTTTTCAAGCTTATGGTTCACTAGTGTTGATTTTTGTTGTTCTGTTCAGCGCTTGAGTACTCTGGGATTATGCGTATAAGTACCATGTAAGAATAATATAATGTGTCTTTTTGATGGCACTCCACAATTATAACAGGAGCAGGCCCCCAGGTTTCGTCAGCACTAATAATTATTTTTACTGAACAATGAGATGAACAATGGCTATTGTTATTCTCTTCTCACAGATGACAGAACCAGTTCTCTGTAATAGCTGCCTGCAACTCGCGTCCATTCACCCTTCAACCAGTAAGGCCTATAGACTCCAGATGCCCTGGTTAGTAGGCACAGTAGCCTGATTCCCTATCTCGATTTTGAGTTTTCAAATGACCTACTTGCTTACAATTACAACACTTACCTCAGCAACTGCAACTCACCAACATCCAGTAGCGCTCAGCCGTATTGCACCAACTGTGCAACCCACCTTACCCGCTTGCACTTTAGCACTCTGTAGTTTCATGCCGATTCTGCAATCCGCCTATAACTACCTTGTACATTGACACTGCAGTTTTGTGCCAATTGTGCAACACACCTACATCTTCCTTGCATATCACACTCTACAGTTTTGCACAAACTGTGCAACCCACTCACATCACCATGCACATTAATGCACGCTCTGTGGTTATGTGCCAATTGTGCAACACACCTACATCTTCCTTGCATATCACACTCTACAGTTTTGCACAAACTGTGCCACCCACTCACATCACCATGCACATTAATGCACGCTCTGTGGTTATGTGCCAATTGAGCAACACACCTACATCTTCCTCCCACATCAATGCTCTGCAGTTTTGCACAAACTGTGCAACCCACTCACATCACCATGCACATTAACGCTCTGTGATTTTGTGCCAACTGTGCAACCCACTCACATCACCATGCACATTAATGCACGCTCTGTGGTTATGTGCCAATTGTGCAACACACCTACATCTTCCTTGCATATCACACTCTACAGTTTTGCACAAACTGTGCAACCCACGTACATCAACCTTGCACATCAGCACTCTGCGGTTTTGCGTTTTTGAACTGTTTTGGTAATTTTGGTTGTATTCGAATACAATATTTAGTGGAGGCTGATTAGGACTAGCTGTTTTCAGGATGACATACATAAGTATTTTCCAGGTCCTCAGCATGGATACCTGGAAAAGTCATGAACATTTTTGAGAGAAAAATCCAGGCCTGGAATAGGTTTTGAAATGTAGTGTTTTCCAGTTTCCAAAATCATGGAAAAGTCATTGAAACTTCCCAAAGGGCCAATGTTCTGTTGCTTTTGCTGTTTAACTGTTATAGCCTTTCTTTGCTTTTACAATTGGAATTTCTTTGTGTATGATGTCAAGAAGAGGTCATGGAAATTCTTATTTGGTGTTGGCAAAGTCATTGGAAAATGTGATTGCCAGAAACTGCAGGAACCCTGATTTTAGGTTGAGTCAATCACCAAACCTGAACGGCCTCCTATCCCACACTGCATATCACCTATCAAAAAAAAAATACTCCTGTGATGCATTCTTCCTGAATACCTACCACTAGTAGAACATTCCATAAATCTATTGTTCTCTCATTGTGTTTTGAACAGAATATTCAAGTCAGTTAAAAGTGATACAAAATTCCAAACAGTGCATAAATGTGATTGCCAGAAAATAGCAACTTTTGAATCATGACTAGATGCTCTGTGCTTAGAATTATTTTGTTGCGTGAACCGTTTTTATTCAGGCAATGTTCAGGCATTAATTTTAGTGCACCTTCATAGAACCCAACTGCATGAAAAAGATGTGCTGATCAACGCCTGAAAGCTATCTACTGATGGTACACATGCTATATGTAGATTAACCTGTCGTAGTGCTATAGTTGGTTTATATAGTCCTGATACAACACTACAACACTATTAATTATGTTGTCAATTCCTTTCTCTCTCATTCTTTTTGCAGACTGCGAGAAAGCCATTGGAGTCCGATCAGGGGGACCCTCAACTACTGAATGCATACAATGAATGGATTGAGGTATGATAAAATGCTATATGTATAATTACTGAAGGTTTATAATATGGTCAACCCTTGCATGTTATATATCTGTGAGAGGGCAATACTTCTTTTAAAGTTATATCATATTGAGTTTAGAGCTAGTCAAGCTCTTTGAACCACTTCTTTCCATTAACTCATTTGATATATTACAAAAAGCGTGTGGCAACCTGTGTCAGAAAACACACATGTTCACCAGGGGAAAAGTGTGGCAAAATTCAAAGTCAATAATAGAGCAAAATATGTGGCAAACGTGATTTTGGAACTGACTTTCTGTGTCAATCTGTGTTCTTTACCACAGGTTTTCCCCACTTTGACCGGTCTTGACACATGTATCCAAATCTGTCGCATTAGCTAACTGCCGTCTGATATTTGACAAGGTGTATAACATGTATCTGTTGATATTCCATGCAATGGCTAGTGTTACACTTGTAACCAAAGCTTGACCGCTGCTTAGCTTAACTGCCGTCTGATATTTGACAAGGGGTCTAACATGTATCTGTTGATATTCCATGCAATGGCTAGTGTTACATTTGTCACCAAAGCTTGCCCGCTGTCTGATATTTGACAAGGTGTCTAACATGTATCTGTTGATATTCCATGCAATGGCTAGTGTTACATTGGTAACCAAAGCTTGACCGCTGCTTAGCTTAACTCTCTGCCGTCTGATATTTGACAAGGTGTCTAACATGTATCTGTTGATACTCCATGCAATGGCTAGTGTTACATTTGTCACCAAAGCTTGACCGCTGCTTAGCTTAACTGCCGTCTGATATTTGACAAGGTGTCTAACATGTTCTGTTGATATTACATGCAATGGCTAGTGTTACACTTGTAACCAAAGCTTGACCGCTGCTTAGCTTAACTGCCGTCTGATATTTGACAAGGTGTCTAACATGTATCTGTTGATATTCCATGCAATGGCTAGTGTTACATTTGTCACCAAAGCTTGCCCGCTGTCTGATATTTGACAAGGTGTCTAACATGTATCTGTTGATATTCCATGCAATGGCTAGTGTTACATTGGTAACCAAAGCTTGACTGCTGCTTAGCTTAACTGCTGTCTGATATTTGACAAGGTGTCTAACATGTATCTGTTGATATTCCATGCAATGGCTAGTGTTACATTTGTACCCAAGCTTGACTGCTGCTTAGCTTAACTGCCGTCTGATATTTGACAAGGTGTCTAACATGTTCTGTTGATATTACATGCAATGGCTAGTGTTACATTTGTCACCAAAGCTTGCCCGCTGTCTGATATTTGACAAGGGGTCTAACATGTATCTGTTGATATTACATGCAATGGCTAGTGTTACATTGGTAACCAAAGCTTGACTGCTGCTTAGCTTAACTGCCGTCTGATATTTGACAAGGTGTCTAACATGTATCTGTTGATACTCCATGCAATGGCTAGTGTTACATTTGTACCCAAGCTTGACTGCTGCTTAGCTAAACTGCCGTGTGATATTTGACAAGGTGTCTAACATGTATCTGTTGATATTACATGCAATGGCTAGTGTTACATTGTTAACTAAAGCTTGACTGCTGCTTAGCTCAACTGCGGTCTGATATTTGACAAGGTGTCTAACATGTATCTGTTGATATTCCATGCAATGGCTAGTGTTACATTTGTCACCAAAGCTTGACCGCTGCTTAGCTTAACTGCCGTCTGATATTTGACAAGTGTCTAACATGTATCCGTTGATATTCCATGCAATGGCTAGTGTTTCATTGGTGACCAAAGCTTGACCGCTGCTTAGCCTTCCCTCATGTCTGATATTTGACAAGGTGTCTAACATGAATCTTGCATCTTACATCTTGCAATTATTACAGGTCAAGGTGACAGAGGGGCTGCCTCCAGGAAGTGTGTAAGAGAAGAATGTCTGGAGGAACAGAGGTTCTACTAGATGTCCAAACTGAAGTCGACGTTCATGATCTGCTCAAGGTAATTTTGGGAGAGTTTGTAAAGAGGAAACAGTTTACTTAAACTGAGTTTGGGGACTGAGAGTTGAGCTTCTCTGAAGTGTGAACATACGTGAAGGTTGTGGTAGCCTCGCGGTCGTGGTAGCCTAGTGGTGAAGGATCAGGACTTGTAATCCAAAGATTGTGGCTTCATGCCTCACCACTGTGTGTCCTTAGGCAAGATACTTTACCTCCATTGCCTCACTCCACCTAGGTCGGATGGGTACCTGTGAGGAACCTGAACACAAACAGGCGCTGATTTAGCTGCTCCATATCTCTTCCGGGTGTTGGAGTGCGTGGACTGGTACTGAGACCAGGGTATTAATCTGTAAAGCGCTTTGAGACTGCATTGCGGTGGAAAGCGCCAAAAAGAGAAATTGTCAAATATTATTATTAATATTTACTTTCTGACCGAGTATCTGCTGTCCTGTGCCAACTGAGTAGTTCGCACAGTCGGTGGAGCTTTGCTTATTCACTCAGTCGCATTGACTTCATAAAAAAAAAGTCAAAATTCCACCTATGGGGTGAGGTTCCACTTGTTGCCTAAACATCTTGACAAAAAATAGCAAGAAAGGGTAAGCTGTTTATTGTAATCAATTCAAGAGACCAATTTTCTCAAGCATTTCTCAAGGAGAATGAGAAACACCCTGAAATCTTTCTCTGAATTCACCTAAGGAACATCTTGACCATTAAGAGAGGGCGGACAGACACTGGACAGTATTTCACAGACTAAAGGCACTGTGTAATATGTTAAACATGCTGATGAATAATGATCGGTTACCCCAAATCTCTGCCAGACCATAACAAATTCTCACTGAGGGATAAGGGCTGGTCGTAGCCAGTCGACCGTCTACCAGCGGCTGGAGAAAAGTAAGGACCGGAGGAAGCTCAGCGCCCTCAAGAGGAGCAAGCAGAAAAACCCACGGAAGAGGAAGGTCTTGAGACTAGAATTGGAGGTAGGCCTAAATATATCTTCCTCATTGAAAGAACTTACATTAGTAATATAACACACTTTATTCAGGGGATGAAGCACTATTGTTAGACTTTCATCGGGAATTTACATTCGAGACCGACACTCAGAATTCAGCTAAATACAGACTGTTTATGACATGAAAGCAGTTGAGAAGTTTTGCTTCATCCCTATTCTACAACATGAAAGTAATGATCAAGAATTCTCCCTAGTAACATCATATCAATAAATACATCTCTGACCATACAGTAAGCGATGTGGCAACTTTTGATAGTAGTTTCATCACCGGCAACTGTGATACAGTATATGCCCGCATGGAATAAGTCGATCAGCGCATACTTTCATGCGGTAGAATTCAGTCACGTTTAATGTGCACTACATACTGCTTGTGCAAAGCCTAGTCAGACACCATTTGTGTTCGAGTTGTAACAATCAAAAAACCAGGTAATGGTACTGCCTAATTATTAAACCGTCCATGCACGATTTGATTTTTATGTTTCCTACGCATTCTGTGTCTGGTCTGACTGTGCAAATGCGGCTTTAAAGTTTGGAAGTCATTCACACAACATGTCAGTTGTGGCAAGTGTCTCGTCAGGATGAAGTTCAGTGTACACTTGGCGATAACTTTGGCATGTATGTAAGTGAATGTTACTTTTCCCATTACTCTGAACCGTGAGACCAATTCCACATCATTTTAATGTGTGCTATCGGGCCTGAGTGGCTCGATCTGATCGATTGGGGCTTGAAAGTCACTAATCAGTGGGGTAATTTAACCTATTCCATGTATTTTTCTATGAGCTTGTCAGCAAAATTACAGGCAACTGTCTGAAAAAAAAGCAGGCTTTCACTCTTCTATCAAGTTATCAGTAGCATTGTGACAGTTCCAAATTAACTGAGCCTCGGCAGGCATGGCCGTTACATCCAAATCCCCGGTGAATATCAAGCCTTCCAGTAACCGTTTCTACCTTGACCTATTAGAGACTGGAATGAAATTAGCCAGCCTGCCCAACAGTTTACTAGGCTGGCCTGTGCTTACTGCACACCACATCCTCCTTGTGATACCGGAAAATGTTTTTAAGGAGTACATTAGCAAAAAGAAACCAATCTAGAAGAGTACGTTGACCGAGGTTTGGCACATAGGTGCAGGATATTAGGTAGAGGAACTGATTATATTTTCAATTCAAAGGTGTTAAGCATAGGAGTTAGCGGAGAAGTCACTGGATAGCAAATAATGGAATGATTCATGGAATGATTCATACATTTTTTTTTTTCATTCAGTCATATTTTCACAAACTTGGTGGACATGGCAATGCCAATTAATTTGGGGGGGGGGGGGGGGGGGAGGTGGGATTGGTCATTTCCTTAGTGTCCGTTTGGGGGTTTGGCGAACTATAGCACTTCTGTACTTTACATTTTGCTTTATTATCTGCTAACTAGTAAATCCCTCCTTTTCAACCTCTGAGGTCGGGATGGTTGACCTTGACCATAACAAGCCACTGAATGCAAACCCAAGCACAACTAGCCGTTCAAGAACCCTCTTGTATATTTGCTAGCTACAGCATGATATTACCAGTAATTGCCTACATTTGTAGTTTCCGCTGTGTTTGCCTTAATGAATTGTGGCAGTGCCAGTCACCCTTCACGCATGAGATTCCACAGTTACATCGTGTGAGATTTCTTTGGGGTGTACGGCGTACATCCTGCTAACATTGCAACCCCATAAGTGCTTTGCTGCTTCTACTCCACCTACAAGAGTAGCTACCCCGTCTCAGACTTCTGTATGCTCTCTGATAAATTGAAGACTCATAAGTTTGCATATGGAGAATGCACTCCTGTTATATAGGCTAGCCATATCTCTTTGTATAATGTTCGTATCTGGCCTGTGTCTTCCCTGTTTAGGCTATTGAGTGGAGAGGCAGAGATGCGGCGATGAGTTGATTCACTAGACATCATCACTCGAGTTCAAACTCTCACAATACCTGACAAGATGCAGGTAAGTTGTATGGACCGATCATCCTTGTCATTGTCATAACAATCATTTTTTACATCAATTTTACATCCGATACCAAGACCTATTTCACATCATTCACTTGAACCCTAGTGGACTCTTCTTCATACTTGGTGGATGCCCTGTAAGCAATTAGATGGACCTATTGTTTGGTTCTAATCTAGTTTGGTATCCACATATTCTTTTTCTCTATCAATCGATCACTGCCTGTCTGTCGCTGTCTGTCTGTCTGTCGTCTGTCCTGTCTGTCTGTCTGTCTGTCCTGTCTGTCTGTTATCTATCTGTCTGTCGCAATTATTCAACCTCATCCTACTTCCATTCTATGCTTACTGAAACCAAGTGTCGGGTTCCCATTCAGGTGTTCAAAGAGCTCATGGTCATCTAGGGTTCAATATCAATACTATAATGATAGTACATATAGGGTTGTTCAAGGATGTGAGGGTTGAATTTTCACCTTTGTGTCATTTCTCCATTTTGTTGTATTAGGGGTGAGTCCGCTGAGGAAGTGTAAATTCAGGGCCTTCTGGCAGCTGCTACCCATACAGAATAAATTGGATTATCATCGAACATTGGTTAGCATTGTCTTTGACATATCTCTCTGGTTTTCAAAAGATCATCTACGATCAACAATTTCCGCTTCTTTTGGTTTATTAGGGTGAGTCATCTGGGGGTGAATTTAGGCATTCTGGCAGCTGCTACATACAAAATAAATTGGATGATCATGAACATTGGTTACATTGTCTTGACCAATATGTCTAGGGTTTTTCCAGAACTGATCAGCTACGAGTCAATCTCAGCTATTTCTTGTATAGGGGTGAGTCCATCTGGGGGTGAATTTAGGCATTCTGGCAGCTGCTAACCATACAGAATAATTGGATGATCATGAACATTGGTTAGCATCGTCTTTGACCAATAATCTCTAGGTTTCAGAAGATCATCTCCGAGTCAGTTTCAGCATTCAGATTTTGTCAAGCAATCAAGCAGTTCTACTCCTTACAAAATGGATTGATGATCATTGTTGCAGTTTGTTTCATTGCACTAACAATGTACGTGGGTACCCTTGAATGTGCAGTAAATTTGAAGTTTAATGGTTATCTTGTTTTTTTTTGTGGCATTTCACTTTGAAATTGTCGGAGCATCTTATACTGCTAACAGAATAGATTAGATGAACATGAAAGTGATTCAGTTAATATCACTCCTGACTGATGGAACTACAGAGTTTTTTCCATTAATTTCAGATAAAAAAACATCTATGGGTCAATTCTGCCATTTGGTAAAATGAATGGCCAGCCAGCTCCTACTCCTATAGAATAGATCGACGATCATGAACTTGGTGATTAATTATCAATTCAAAGTCCCTAAGGGTCACAGGGTCAATTTTTTGGGGCCAGAATCCTCATTTTGAGGTCAATTAACAAAACAATACTCCGACAAATTGAGTCAAATGATCAGTACGTACAGTGCGTTCTGGAATTCGCAGTCGAAGGCCGATCTCCCGAGTCATTTTGACCATTTTTTTTGTTTGAGCGTCAAGTGCTTCCTCACCTACAGACAGTTTCTGAAGAATTATGAAATTGGTCAGTATCATCAATCATACATAAAAAAATAAAAACTAAAACATGGTCCATAAAACAAAAACAAATTAAAATAATACTCAAATGGGGGCTTGAATTGAGTTTTCTATTATGTAAATGATTTTTCGCAGGGCTGAAAGTAGACGTTGTGAGTACTTCCTGGTCAGGGATCACAAAGTCTGTGGCTTCCATGTATTGTTCAAATTATTACTGTCTCTATCATGGGCAAACTCACAATATTTTATTTTTAGTTTAATTTTTTTTCAGTAGGGCATGGAACATTGTGTGTGGCATACTGACTTCTAAGTCAGGAACCACAGTTATTATATTACTCCATAGGAGTAACAGTAGCCATAACAACCGCGTGTCTCCCTACGTGAGCTGAACATACTGAAGGTTATCCTATGCAGTGTTCCTGTATCCTCACTGGCCATCGCCGTGACTGTAACTCCTACCGCAAGGAGTCTGACCAGGTGTTCAACCTAAGTAGTCCTGGCCGGTATGACGGTATGAGCCATCTACATTTATTATCATAATGAGGATTATAATTATATGATTTTGAGTACACCCCAAACATAATGAAGCACACAATATTGCACCAGGATTATTTTTAGGCTCACAAACAAATCTGCTCGTCCCACTACATAAAATTACACAAGATAGAATATCCAAATGTCTCTATCTAGCAGAGAGGCTTGAATGCACCATGTATGCATGTATAATTGTGGAATGCATGAATGTTCAGAGCTGCATAATTATCAGCTGGTGTGTCCTTATACAGATTCCATCATTTTGGGATGCGACTTCCGAATAATAGTGGTGTCCGTGTGTGCCATATGTGGGAATATAATGTTTGTGTAAAGTACAATGTCACATACAACACGACTTTTCATTTTCCTCTTGGGAATGTATCAATAAATTAAACATATGCGCATCCAAGATATTACTCACATTGCACGCCCTAACACGCACTGGTCTCGTAGAGTGCCAATTGTTTCATTTCATGGCGCGGTGTCTTACTTGATTGCAAAGATCCGTGCAAAAACAGGCACGCTTTGGCGTCTGTTTTTTAGGATTTTAAGCCCAACATTGTTAGTGCGTGGAATGTAGGAACGCACTAGCCAGAGCTTTTCCCCCAAAAAACTGCAATAATCAACTGTATATTATTTTTTCTACTTGGTCAATGAAACAAAGGACAAATCATGAATCAAATGCCCTTTTTCAGTGGAAGAATTAATGGGACATCAAAACATCTGTGAATTTGCAATAAATCCCATTTCGTGGATATCTATGTTATGTAATATGAATATGTGGTTCAAATATAGGTGTCCGCCGTTAAAAATGGAGAGATCTTGTATAAGATCTCATTACGAGTGTTGTAACGTTTTGGGAGTGTTGCTTTGAACTGATTTTGACCATAACTTTTGTTCTCTACTCTGCACTATCGGGCTACAAACCAGTAAGATTGCAGGGAAATCCCTGAAATCGAATAACTACCACGCGTGCAGGCGAAAAAAAAATCGCTCATGACCGATTCGAGAAAACGACCGCCCGCCTGCAACGCCCACCCGCGGCATGTAACTGCTCCATTGAAAATAACGGTGAGCGATTTTAGATGCCGACCCACGTGCACAGAAACGCGGCTTAAGCAGGTTCACCAATAGAATACTAAACCGTTCAGCTCCCCGGCCCCCATCTCTCCCGCCATTACGATACTAAAAACAAGATACCTAATTTTATGAGCAAAAGTGTTAACCCACCGTATTGTTTTTGACATAGAAAGCACTTCATAAGTTGATGAAAAATTAAAATGTCTATGCTTTCTTACAGTATGTTTTCCAAGATTATCCAAAAGGTGGGCCCCTTGTACCGCACATGACTTATTTTGATTGAAAATCTTGAATGAATTCCAGTAGATTGTCATCTACTGTATCATGATCACGTTAATCAATTGAAAAATGTTTTTTGAATACAGATTGATCAATTGAGAGAATGAAAATTTCTACCCAAACCTGCTATTCAACTATAATTGCTCTGGTTGTTGTTCGGAAGTAATAATCTTTGATCTTTGACTATAGGATTCCCTACTGGCATTGAACGGGTCAATTTGCTATTTTAAAACTACTGTCCTTGTCCACCATCTTTTTTTGGTTTTTGCATTTTGTTCTAATCCTTGTTTGTCAGCCTAACCCTTTTGTGATTACACCCCACAGCATCTTTGCCAACGACCCCGCCCTCCTTGAGCCCCGCCAGCGGCAGACGCAGACCTCAGTCAAGAAGACCTCCAAGCTTCCTCTCAGCAACACGCATTTTCTCCTGGCCTATGTGTAAGTGTGACTGACTCCTCCTACAATAACCGGTTCCAAAAAGTGGGTTGTAAGTGCGTACGCTCACCACTGAGCAGTTCGGGAAAATAGACGATAATTACCCCCTATAGCAATATCATTACGGCCTATTTTAAACTGTCACCACTATTTGAAACGCCACCAATTCATCTCATTCTTTCGGATTTTATTGTTGGTAAGTATGGCGGGAAATCGTAGAGTTTTGTGTTGGCAGGATTCATACTTTTTGGCAGGGAGTTTCCGAAACTTGTTTTCTCCCACCCTGTACGTTTCAACCACCGTCCGAACTGCTGTCTTCCTGATGACCTTGACACAATATCAATTATCATCTCATTAAACTGTGACTCCAAACTGGCTTACTCCATCAAAATACTTATGAGGAAGAAGGCCAGGAGCTCACACATAGTTTATGCATGAATGTTTTCACACCTCCCTCACAATATTTTCCTATTGTTTCTGAGAACAGGCATGTGAACATTGATGGCGTTGGCATCGGGGGTCTGAAAGATTGTACCCAATATAGTGTGCGAGATGAAAAGAAGTTGAGACCAGCAGTGATCACAATCTGTGTGGGCAACTTACAAGAGATCTAGGCTTCTAAATAATTGTTTGCTGGCAATGGCCACGATTTCATGGCATTGAGATCAACAAAATTCCTCCTCTCACCTTCAAATTCATTGGAATACGAACAATTTGATAATACTGTTTGGTGTATGAAGTGCTGCTATGGAATCTTCTTCCCCCCCCCTGTTCTGCCCCCCCCCATTTGCCACCTCCCCTCCTTCCCCCTCCCCATTAAGATTGCTCGGAAGATGGTTTGAATTCATAAATCATTCTTTGGGCTGGGGTTGATGTGTTCCAGTGCTGTACATCTGTGAATTGAATCACCGCTCTTTATTTATAACAAAGCACTGGGGCCTTTTCTGTCTATATAATTACCAACTTTGGATCTTTCTTATAAATGCACCTTGATAGCTTCCTGATACGTTCACCATTTTTCCATAAAAAAAAATTCAGATTCTATTATGTCATTATCAACATTCTCTGAGGCAACCATATTATAGGACTGTTCGTGAGCATTCCCAAATCTGTATCCCCATTCCCCCCGACCAGTTGTGGAACTGGCTTCCTCTAGCTATAGTAATGCATTATGACATGTATAACAAGGTACCATATGAAAACATCTACTTATTTCTGGTTCCTCTCCTTCCTCTAGTTGCTGTTAAAGATGACTTCATACGGTTAAGCAATTCATATCCGTTTATGACACTTTCCTGTGCACAAAAAAGGAGAGGAAAATAACTTGAACTTGACCATTTCTTGACGAACAGTTAGGAGTACTAGTATCATGCAGTATGTGTTTGTATGTCTGTGATGCCTGGCTTGTAATCACTATAAGCTTGACCCCACCTGATTGGATGAAGCCTATACTTTAAGATGAGTGTTCCTTCCGCCACAATGATTACCCGACATTGTGGAGTCAGGTCAAAGGTCATCCGAGGTCACAGAGGTCAAAAGTCTGAAAACCTTGCAAACACAAGAAGTCTGAATGTTTTGTCTGATCGAGCGAATTCAGCATGCGCTTCCTTATGGGAGAGTACAGGAACACTTGTTTTGTGGTTTTCGGTGGTGATTGGTATTAATATGGTGAACAAAATTAAAAATTTGACATAAATCCATTTCGGATATTGGCTTGTAAACACGAAACTTCGCCTCACTGGATGATGAGCTCATACTTGATATGCAGGTTACCCAATAGATCATATATAACCCATTGTTTTGGAGTCAGCAAAAAAATCATCTGAATCACAGATTGTGAAGTCTGAAATCTTGTGAACATAAGTCCCCAATATTTGGTCGTATCAAGCGGGAATTTATTAGCACTCTCTCATAGTGAGTGGCAATTTCGTGTTTTCAGTGTAGGTCATTTTAGTGAAATTGTTAAAACTGGAATTTTGATTAATGGCAATTTTGCTTGGACACATAACTTGATCCCACCTGGATAGATGAGCTTTATATCTGGTTTGCAGTTCCCCCTTATTAATATGACCCCATCGTTTTCTGGGGGGGGTCAAGATCAGCTGACTTTACGAGAACCGATTGTTTTTCGTTTTTGTTTTTCTGTTTAGATGTGATCTTTTTCATGAAATGTGAAAATTCAATTTTGGGGCCAATTGGGCTGTGAACACTATAGCTTGATCCACCCTGAATGCTCATGTTCATGTGTTTTTGCACTGATGAGTACATGAAGAATATGACAACCTTGTGTCTGGAATCCTCAGAATCAGTTCAGTTCCTGGTTCAAAATTCACAATGATCGAGTGACTGACAAGTATGTGTTTTCTCTTTGAATGCCTAGCATTTATGGCATACACGTAATGCATAACAGGGGAGGGTACAACTCAGAGATCATGGAGGAAGTGGGGGTGGGGGGGATGCTCGAAAAAGAAATAGGACTTCCCCTTGACCTAGAAACTGGTGATTCTTGTGAGGCCTGATGATTGTTGCATGGTATTCTATTGATAATGCACACAATATTGAAAGCAAATCACAGTAATAGAGCTCTATAGAGTTTGTCCGAGCTATAGAGAGGCGGTCAGGAATCAGGCAAGCGCTGGATGGGATTAACTCAGTCGGTGGAGCTTAGAACTTGTGATTGAAAGTTTCCGAGTTTGAAACCCGGCAGGTTGAGCCTACCGTTGCCCCTTGGGCAAGGCACTTTATCTCTGTTGCTTCTTCTTACCGGCGTATTGAACCTTAAGAGGTTTTGGAATCACAAGTGTGCTGATTACGGCAGCCATGTGTCTGAAATGTCCCTTGATGAAATGTCCCCAGGGATATTTTGTTGGGGGCAACCGTTGGCGGTTGCCAGGAGTGTTTAGCTCGAAAGTGCACTATCGTGTGGGCCGAACATGTTACCATTGACGCAGGGGGTGATGACCCTCAGCGCTCTGAGACCATATTATGGTATAGAACGCTATAAAAAACTGTACATTATTATGTATTTATTTTATATAAGATGGGAACCATGCTCAGGGCACAGAAAACGACAAGGAGAGCTTCAATAACCCTAACTCCACGAAAACTCAGTGGGGTTGTTTTGGGGTCCACGATGAGTATTTGGCTTTCTGTTTCAGTCTCTGCTGAAACCAATAAACCATACCTTTGAATACAATGACTGTCCCAGCCCTCCAGACTGTACTCCTTTATGCGAGAGCATCGATACCAACATGGACTGCTCAAGTAGGTCAGTTCAACCCCCCAGTCATCTTAAGGAGGTGAAAGTCCTGACTCACAAGTGAATCCTGAATACTACCACCCCCTCCCATTCCCCTGCAACCCCAATCTATTTCACTTCCTCAACTTACCCCATATTGCACTTTGCACCCCACCCTGTGCCATTTACATGTGGCAATCTTTTTCAGTAGTCCGGGTTGGCAACCCCAGCGTCCTTCTTATTTTGCCAGTTGAACGTTAAAGTTCATGAGCATCCTGGCTGAGATTTCATCGATTTTTCATTGCCGTAATCACCCATCGCTCTCAATCGTCGTGTCCGAATCTTCAGGGAGCTTTTTCTCCCGGACGTCATCTATCAGGTGATTTTAATGATTTGGGTTTGGCTTTTCTCCTGCTTTGATCCCTTGTGCATAAGTCCATATTTAGCCTAATCTGTTTCCTAGCACGATGGGGTTGTGTGTGGCTTCCCCCGTGGCCCTACACACGCGGGTGTGTAAGGCTCCTATTGTGTTGTCTATTGTGTTGTCTGGGTGTTTCCCTAGCTGAGCCCCCCCCCCCTCCCCTCCCTCCCTTCCCTTCTTGGGGTTTTCCCTTCCCCGCCTGTCCCTTTCTCTCGGGGGTGTCCCTCCGCGCACGTCGCTAGGGACTGTTACGCAAGGCGGGTGGGAGCGTGACAATGGGGGATATTTTGTTCACGTTAACTTGGCTTGGAGTCTAGTTAACTCGTCTTATCGAGCGTTTGTTACCCGTCGATTTATTTGGATATTGTATCGTTTTCATACTGCAATACCCTTTTATTATGACATATTTGCATACATGTCGAAAGTGATTCCAATATTAATACTGTTTATTGTATGTCGTTCGGGAGGAGGTAACTCCTGAAGGATATTTTCCGTATATCTACACATACCGTTATTGTTCGGGGTAATGGTTGCTCCTGAAGAATATTTCCCTTAAGCGCCTTTTCCTTCAGATGGAAGTGCGCAGCTGCCGAATCTTCCGACCGGTTTCATGTGGGACAGACATCCTCATGTGCCCCCGCTGCAACCATGCTCGCAGAGTAGCAGGTGTGATGTTTGCGCACCATGGCTCGAGTATCGATTCCTCGGAGATCGCCAGGGTGGGGAGTCCAAAAAAGCATGGGAAATCGTCGCTCCAAGGGGTCTTCCGCCTAGTCCACCTTGACGAAGAAGCCTTCTGGTGAGAAGAAGGCCCAGAAGAAGAGCGACGCTCGAGGGAAGACAGGCTTGAGCTTAGCCCCTTGGTTTGATTTTTGTAAAGCTCCGCTATCCCACCGGCACTAAGCTCTGGGTCTTCCCGCTCTGTAGAGCTGGGCCGGACACCCTAAAGCCAGCGAGAAAGCCTCCGGTTGTCTCGCACGCCGAGGAGGCCCACTCCTCCGGTCCTTCCCTCAGCGCCAGACCTGAATGGGGTGGTCGTTACACCTCGGGATGGCCCGGAGGTCCCGACAGGTGAGGTTGGGACCGACCCAGGTGGGGCGGGCCGAAGTGTCGGCTCGCTTCGGCCTGGGCCACGTCCGGTGCGGATGGGGCTGCTCGGGATGGCACAGAGGTCCAGACAGGTGAGGCCGGGGCAGCCCAGCCTGGCCCGTACAGGGTGTCGTTACACCTCGGGATGGCCCGGAGGTCCCGCAGCCGCGGATCTGGCGGGCCGGTTCGCTCAGGATTAAGGGCAGCTTCCAAGGGACCACCGAGCTGATCACGGACCAGGGATCGATCCAAGCTCTACAGGCACGGCCTACATCGCCAACATCCTCCCAGGAAGGTCTCAGCGAGCGGGAACTCCACGAGTTAGCTCGACTGTGCCTGCTCGAAGAAGCAATTTTCCCTCCTCTGATGCATCGGTCCGCTCTCATTCGGGGAGAAGGCACCTACACAAGCGACGCAGATCCAACCATAGTAGTCGCTGCAGACGCAGATCCTCTTCCTCTTCTACTCGGATTCGGAATAGCGACTGGCTAGAAGCTTACATTGATAGCCAAGCCGCGAGCCCGGCAGGACGTTTTTGCAGACGAGTTTCGCCAATCTTTCAGTCAATTATGGCGGCCGACGTTCCGGGGCCTTCACGGCCTGCCGCTTCTTGCCCTCACAGCCTCCTCGGAGGGGAGGTTAGGTCGTGGCGGCCCCTCGGGACCTTCAGCTTTGGTTTCCGGAGATCAGAGGGGAGGAAGACGACACAACGCTTACCGATACCGAGGTCTCTCAGGAGGTCTCCAGGGAAGCGAGGCAGTCCTTCCGAAACAGCCGTAGCGCCGGGAGTCCCTCTTGTCAGGCAATGTTCTCAGTGGACCCCCAGTGTGTTCTAGTCACGGAACGGTAGGCCATTACCCGCCAGTGGACCTCAGGGGTCGGTTGGACCGCCCCCCTGTTTAGTATGCCTTGATCCCTGATCAACCTGTGGCGAGACTTAGCGATGGCGGTCTTGTTTCGGCGAGGGACGTTGTTAAGGTCCTGCAGCGCCAGAGTTGGTCTCGGTCCTCTCCGACATTAATGCTACATTTGAGATGGACTTCGCTTTGCCGACGCAATTCAAGTAACACTATCACGTTCACTGGTCCGGTGGCCCGCCTCATCCTTGGCCAGTTTGTCAGATCTTCAGCGTGGGTGACTTAACACCGCACGGACATCGCTCTCGGCCTAGTGGCCAGCCCGTTCGGTCAGGGTTGCTTTGAATCAGCCACCCCTCATGGGACCGGGCCTCCTCGCGGGATACTTCAAAGAATACTGCCAGTGGGACCGACAAGAATGAAGTCCCCGGAGGGAGCCGACGAGAGAAGAAGTCTTTCCACTTCATGTCCTAGGTCAGGACCATGTAGTTCCCCTCCACCGACAGGGGGAGCCGCTTAGTCATCGGCAGGGTTAGCTGCGGCCGTCCGGGAGCGCCGATCCTGCCCGAGTAAGATCTCTTCAAAAAAAAAAAAGATCATCGGGCTCACGGAGGCCACTGATGCGGTACTACTACTATTGTTCGCAGGCGAATGGACTCCTTTCTAGCCTTGCCCTCCCTTACGGAGGGCCCGGGGCGGATTGCAGGCTCTACTATCTAGCGAGCAGTACAGCGGTTTCGTCGAGGACCCAGGTCGTTATTCCGGTCAGGGTCCGACTTCCCAGCGTACCGCTACCGTTGGAGGAACTGCAGTTGCTACCTTCCCTCGGATTCTTACCAAGCCACTCCAGCTCACCTCGGTAGCTGAGGCTCTAGAGGGTTTTGCCTACGTAAACGGCTTACTGAAGATGAACGGGGACTCATGCCAGGAAACGGCTGACATAGGGCTGCCGGATTTTTTCGGGCTGACTAAGTCTCGCCTTGTTAAAGCGACTGGGCCTAGTAGCCAGTCTAGTCGACGTCCTTGTTCTCTGCTGAGTCAGATCTCGCCTGCTCCTCTGTCCGTCTAACTCCGTGGACCCCATGACCTTGTCTTTGGAGCAGTCATCACCTTCACCGTCGGACTCGCTTACACCCAACAGCACGTTCCCGCTCGATCGACCCTATATTTCGCTGAGACAGAACTTTCATCCCAATTACGGAGCCCCGGCTCACCCCGGTTAGCCGTTCCTCCCCCACAGCCGCCCTATTATGGGTCGGGCAATGCCGGACTCCACTGACAGCAAAGTGCCATGGTGGTGGGGCGTTCCATGTTCCCGCAGGACTTGTCTCATTGAGCCTCTAGAGACTCCAGCGCCGTGACCATATCTTCCGACCTTCCCGAACTGGGTCTGCCCCCCTCTGGAGGCCTGGGTAGGCTCTCCAGAGCTGTGAACCGTCTCTCCGGCCGTCCCTGAGCCGTGGTCGACCTCTTCCGCTCTCCCGGAGCTGTGGTCGGACCTTCTCGGCCCTCCTGATCCATGGGCTCTCCTCGCCGAGGGTAGCCCTCCGGTTTTTCTCCAGACCGTGGTCTGACTCTATCAGCCGCCGAGCCAGAGGGTTAGCCCTCCCGGCTCCTCCGGAGCCTCCATCCGAATTTGTCTTGACTCTCCTGAGCCAGACCGGCCCTCCCGGGCCAGGGTTCAACTTTCCCTGGCTCTTCAACTCTTCAACTCTTCAACTTTCCCGAGCCACTGCTCCCCTGAGCAGTGGATCGGCTCACCCACGCGTTCCATAGCCGGAAGTTCGAATCTTACTGCACCCCTGTGTGAGATCGGCCCTGCCAAGCCCGAGGATCAGGGCTGCAGACTCTCCACGCAGTGATCAGACCTTTCCTGCCCTCATGAGACCAGGTCAACTCCGAGAGCAGTGAGTTGGCCTCCCGTGGTCCGACTCTTTATGCCCTCCGGGCCAGGTGGTACTCCCAAGCCGCGGCCAGAGCCACGGACCTACTCTTTTGACACTCCGGAACCAGGCTCCCACCCAGCCGTGGCAGTCTCAGGGGGCGGGGACGACCCTATCCGAAGCCAGGCCAGCTGTTCGAAGCAGGGGCGACCCCAAGGGCAGTCCAGAGCCGTGAAAGACTCTCCAGGCCAGCCGGCTCTCTCGAGCCAGGTGGATCCCCCGGGCCGTGGGTCGGCTTCCTCCCCCCCCTGGGCGGGGTCGTCTCCTCCCCCGGGCCATGGGTCTGTCAAGTTGACCCTTTGGCCACCCGGAGCCTCTTTCGGCCCACAGAGCCAGGTCCGCGTATGTGGGTCGGGTTTACCGTCAAAAGACTTACCCCTTTACCGTCGGAATTCTATTCGCGGGTGAGGGGTCAGGCACGGGTGTCCGTTGCGGGCACAGCGCTGGTACTGGGTGAAAGAAAGTTCTTTCGTCAATGCATTCAACTCTTCTTCTATGTAGTCAGCTTCTCTCTCCGGCATCGAGGGCTTTCTCATTCCGGGGATAGAGAGCCTCGCAAAACCGCATATCTCTGAGCAAGGTTTCGCTCAGGGTTCACACGAGCACGGCCACGTTTGCACATGAGCCTGGACGAGAGTCGGCCCTCCTTGTTCCCCCGAGCTACACTTCTTCGCGAGACGTATGCGAGCGTCTGTGGGGTTTACCACACGAAGTTCGTTTCATGCTGCTTTTCCAACACAGTCTCGGCCTAGCCGGCACGTGGGCTGCTCTGCATCTACAAGCGTCCAACGCCGCCCTGTTCGTTATTGGCACAGACCCAGCCTCCAGTGGCTCCTGTGGCAGTCTGGTGCAAGTGCAAAAAAAAAAACAAAAAAATGTGGGGTGAGTTGAGTTAGTGAAATAGATTTCACAAAACTTACGGATTTGTGAATCTGAACAACGAATACTTACCCCATATTGGACGTACCCACCCTACCGTCCCCACTTCCGGGCCATCACGGGGCGTCCTGCTTCGTCGGATCGCGGGCCTTCGCCCCTCAATCCCTTGCGACTTGCCTTAGGAAAAAATGAGAAGGCGATAGGGTTGCCAGCCGGACTCTGTAAAAGATTGCCAGATGTTCAATGGCGCGGGGTGTGGGGGGGGCAATGTGCAATATGGCGTAAGTATTCGTAGTCACAGATGCACAAACCAGTAAGTGATTTGTGAAAGACAATACAGTCGACTGCTAGCCGTGACAGTGATGGCTGTGGAACTCCTGCAGTCTTGGTGGTCTTTGGGGCCTTTCTGCTAGTGTGGCTGCCAAATAGAAGCTCTAAGAGGAACAGGTCACTGTATTTACAGAACACTATCAGTCTGCAACCCTTAGGGGACTCACGGACAAATGAAAGGTGGTGTCAGTCCAAACCCGATGCTTATGACATTCTGTTATAGAGGTTCAAAGGCCAAAGGGGGCAAAGGTTGTTGCATGGTATTGCACTAGTCCAAAAAGCATCCCACCATGTCATCATACTTGCACAAACCTGCAAATATTCTCTGTTTCCATTAGATTTAAAGTCCAACAAGGTCATTTCCGATTAAGTCCGGTGGTATTCTGTTGTTTTGTTGGGTCAGGTTGAAGTTGGTGGTATCCGAGGCAACGTCTGCAAGACCAGATCTTGATTTACTATTACTACATAGCAATCGACTGAATGAATGGAAAACATTCACTTTTGGAATATTCAAAGCATAGTACAGTGTCAACGATGCCAGAAACTTGTAATCTCATTGGTTGAGAAAGCTCATTTTGAGCCTGAAAAAAAAAACCCAAAGCAATATGACTGTCCCAGGCAGTGCTACTGTTCGTATGCTGTCCAAAAGTAATAATTTTTCAGAGACCTGTTGAAAATGAGGTATGAATTGAAAGGTATGAATTGAAAGGTATTATTCATATTATTTCAATTTCTGATTCTGAATGCTCAACATGATACAAACTTCTATTTTTCTCTTATTGCAAGTGGTTTGGTCGTAGAACTAGACCTGCCATTTGTGTAGTGGTTACTTTAGTGCAACAATGTATTCTCTCAAATCAAAGTTGAAGCCAATTTGTTCAACACAAAGATATAGTTCATGCAAAAATATGGGGCAACTGCAAGTCAAGTCATTACAAGCAAGTCACTGTACAAAGTCGACCGAAGCAATTCTTGTCAAGTTGCCAGCACTTTTCAACCCAGAGTCTCAGTGGAGACTAATCACACACATCTCAATAAGGAATATGCATGTTCTCCGCTTTTGAGGGGAAAAAGGAAAGTTGATCTTTCTAAATTCATTTCAAAATATTGTTGACATTTTGTTTTTAGGTTAGCAGGTGCTCCTCAGAATACAAACTACAAAATATAAGCTATTGCCTCCCATCATTTCCACCCTAACATTGCCTGTCTTGCTGCCTTTTCCTCATTACAAACACCATTACATACTCATCATAGCTAAATGGGCTGGAGTTCCACCAACTGCAAGTCATAAATAACTATATTGAGTCCAGGCCCAAAAGAACTCTCCCGATCACCTGGGCTGCCTGGCAGCCTATAAAATCATATTCCTGCCTAGAGAAGCAAAATCAAAGCCGTGCTCAGGATTCAAACCCACATCCTCCCTATCCAAGCACAATCACCAGACAACTAGGTTATGTTGACTCAACCTAGTATGGAGAGATTGGGTCAAAACCTCAATATTTACCAGAACTTGATTTACTATTACTACATATGATTGAATGACAGAAGACTTCTACTCTTAAAATACTCCAATCATAGTTATGTACATGCCAAACGTTGCCTGAATCTTGTAATCTCATTGGTGGAAAAAGTTATCTTTAAGCCTGGAGAAACGACAACTAGCTGTCTGGCCAGAATTCAAACTCACATCCTCCTGGTTCGAGCACAATCACCTGACAACTAGGTTATGTGACCCAACCTAGTATGAAGAGATTTGGTCAAATTACCATGTGACCTACTGCCCGAATCAGTACATGTGTATTGAAGCATACGGTGGCAGGTCCACGGTCATGTTCATATATCATCTGTACACTATGCACCTTCCTCTTACCTACAGGATATCATCGCGGGATGGCTAGAGTTACGTTCCCTGATGCGATGCAGCGCAGGGTTGGTCTCTGCCGTCCTACAGCTGCGGGCGGTCTGGATCAGCCTCCTAGAGATGAAACTGAGACGGTAACTAATGGTTAGTCATACACTTATCATCTTATCTGTGAAAGGGGAGGGGGGGAGATTATGAGGGATGGGAGGCAGTGGGTGGTAACTACAAGGCATACCATGCCACTATCATCTCCTCTGTGAAAGGGGAGGGGTGGGTTATGAGAGGTGGGAGATGGTGGGAGGTAACTAATGGCCTATTCATACACTCTCATCTCACTGTGAAAAGGAGTGGGGGTGGGCCAAAGGGGGGGAGATGAATGGGGGGGGGGAGTAAATATGGCTAGTCATGAACAAATCAGCACCTTCTCGAAATGGGTTGGGTCTACAGGGTGGGGGCGGTGAGTGGAGGTTAACCAATGCATAGATGCACAATCATCCCCATCTCTGAGAAAGGGAGAGAATGGGTTCTGAGGGAGGTGAGATGGGGGTGGATGGTAGCTCATGGCGTATAGTCCTGCACAAATCGTCTCCATTTATGAAAAGGGTAGAGAGTCGGTCCGGTTACTAGTGGCCTAGTCATGCATAACATCACATCTAGCAAGGGGTAGGGACTGGGTCCAGCAGGGCGGGAGATGAGGGTAGGAGGTAACTGATGGCCTAGTCAGGCACGACCATCTTCATCACATAAAATAAAATCTCTGGAGAAAGAAAGACAAAAACATTAACAACTTGCACAACGGTACTTCTGGATTTTAGTTTTATGATAATCGCCAATCAATTGAAGATTTTCATAATAAGTGAAAAAAAACACATTATCATAAACTCCTGGATTTGTGACTGTACCAACCAATGGGATCTCAAACCTTCACCAGAATGATGTAATGGCACTGATACACAATCAAATAGCATTACCAAGTTCAAACAAAGATAACAGCTGTGAATGGGTCCAGAAAGTGTGATGGGGAGGAAGCACATTTTGAAGGGGTCACATATGGTTTCCATTGAACTGCATGTCGCTGATGCAGATCCTTGAGGAGATGTTATTACCACAAACTCATTATATGGTGATGATTCAAGCATTGTGCCCTCCATTCAATTACTGAATTTTCCCCATGATTGTTTGAGTCTCAGCGAGGTCGATGAATAGTTGTACATGGGGGTTACACAGTAAATGATGTCATTCCTGTGCTTTGAAGGAGTTGGTATTGGCAGAAGAATTCCATTGATATTCACTCTCTCCTTCTTTAGGGAATGAACAATTTTGATAAGCTTTCATTCAAGGTCCCAGTCCTAATTTCTTGGTTTCAGGGTTTTCTAAAAATATAGAACAGGGATTTGTTTTACTGTTTTACTTGACTAATATTAAAATTATCCAGTGATCAGCTGTTGTTCACCCGCACCATAACAACAAAGAAGATATAGCACATTCGCAAGTGTTCTGTATTGCTCAGTCATATGAAAAATTTTTGATTTTTGACATTCTGATCAGAGACTGAAGTCATGAAGTGGACAGCAGCAGAGGCCAGCTGGAGATCAAACATCAGGAGAGGGTGTTGGCCAGCAAGCTGGCTGAATTCTGGACGTGCCGTCAAATACACAATAACGAAGACCTCACAGACAGACCTACAGACAGGATACAGGGGACCATCGTCTGGTATGTATCGAGGTGAACATTGGAGTGAAAGTGGCTGGTCGTAGCGTGGCCGACTCGCATGCTGGAGGTACCAGGTGTTTCGAACCCCACTGACATCACCATTTTTTTTCAACGCTTCACTCCTCTCACATGTAGCTTCCATTCACATCGCTTTGAGCGAATGCCAAATGTAGTCCGGGAGAACAGGAACTTATCAACCCGTGGTGTTGCTTAAATTTTTGAGCACTTTTGAGAAGGAGAGGCCTCAATACTCAAACTTCACTGATGTCTATCCATGCCTCATATCTGGTCTTCATCCTATTGAGACTCCAATAGGGTGCATCAAAGTATATTCTAGAACTCTGGATTTATTTGTCTACCGAGCGACACTGAATCCATAACTTTTGAAGCTTTGTACGGTCGATAGTGAACAGGATTTGGGGAGTGAAAGTGGCTTCTCGGTAGAGTGTCCGACCCGAATGCTAGTGGTACCAAGATCAATCCCGCCGAATCACCATTGAACATTCCAATCGTGGTTTTACTTATTTCAATCTACCTGTAATGAAGAAGAAGTCCTAAGTGCTTGAATCAATTGACAACCATAGTGAAGGTTACATCAAAGGATAGGTGGGTCATTATTATTAATTATTTAATTTTTTTGGTATTTGGAATTTTGTGTCTCTTTCTAGTGCTCTTTATCTCATCTTAACATTTAACCATTGTTGCTCCTGTGATCTATTATCTTGTACTCTTTTAGTAACGTTCTACTTTCTTTCTGCAAAGCATTTCAGAATTTCATCTTGTTATACAGGTGCTAATATGATGTGTTCCATCCTATCATATCATCAAGGTGAAGAATTGTGCTATTAGGGGGTTACTAGACAAACCGCTGAATTCCCAGAAATAAAGTCCAGACAATGAAATCCTGGAAACTGTGCCTAAAAATACCCTCTCCACAGTGACACAGTCGCTGGGGGTGTATTTGGTTTTGAATGGAAATAGGAACATGAATAGTGGTGCTTTTCATGGGGCACACTGAGTGAAAATTGTGAGAAGTTGACAGGGGTGAGAGTTGTGCTGATAGGGAGGTGGATTTCAGCAGCAACTGGCTGAATTTTCAGATGGGGATACAAGCACACCACTTGTGGAAGACTTCATCGAAGGTAATCCGATGCAAGGGTCTATTCAGATATGTATAGCTCTCATAGCAAATGGAGAGGTGGAGAGGAGGTCAAGAATGTCTGCTCATGATGGGAGCTGGATTAAAATCCTTGTATAGGGTCATCCTAAAAATATAATCCCTTATCACTTTTTAAATTATACTTTTCCACATTTCAGCACATTACTTGGTAATAGGAATTGTATTTTGCATCCCCATTTAAAATTAAGGGACGGTAATAAGTGAGCTTAGAGCATCAGCAGTCAAAACGTGCCAGTTATTTTGTACCCATAATCAACCCTGGGGTTTTTTTGGGTTTACAGCGGAACCAAAGGAGATGGAGTAGGGGGGGGGAGGGGATTCGATAATGTTGCCTTGCTCCAAGAAAAATTCGACAAATTGCGAGACCTCCCTCGATCATAAGTACAAAGTAACTGCACAGAACACCAGAACATGTAGTAAACGAGCTGTGTTTTGTTTTTTTTGCAGACCTCTCTAAATGGAGAAACCGTATGATGAAACGCTTACTTTTAGCGAGGTGTTGTTATATGTTTGTTTGTTGTTTGTAATTTAAAAATTGGCCAGAGTTATGTTTTGCAGTATGTATGTTTGCCCGTGTTTTAGAGCGCTTTCTGGTTTATCATTCCCACCACCCTTACTCCCCAGCTCCCACGGCTTGCATACCACCACCACATCTGAGTGATGGTAAACAGTTGCAAAGCCAAGTGTGAATCACACATGGCAAGGAAGATCACACCTCTTATAATTGACAGCAAATTGACTTACTGATTAGAATGTTTGATCCTAGCCAGAACTGAAGGTAAGGGGGTCTCTATTGCCTCCTAATCATAGTCCTCTTTTGCGTCTGCAGTACCAGAGGGGTAGTAGTGCACATAATTCACCAGCCAGAAGCAAGAATGCCACCCCCCAATCCCATCAAGGGGGGATACCAGATCAAAGACTTCTTTGTCCCCGATGGATGTAAAGGAATGCTTTTGGCATATCTCAAGATTTCTATTTGCGTAATGGGCTGTATGCTGCAGCCGAGAAGGAGAAGTTGTTGGGGTAGGTTATTTGAAGCCCTACAATGTTATTGATTTAAGAGGGTGAGGAGTCAAAGGAAGAAAACAGTTCAAAACCATTATTCTTCAGCAAGAGGATTCGTTGGATTCCACCATTCCTTTCGTTGCTCATGATAACTTATTTCTTTGAGGAGACAGTTAAGAAAAGCATCCAAGTCAATAATACCAGAAAATTTTGCCAACATCTTCTCATTGTCGTGAAGGCGAAAAGTTAGATTCATAATTCTAATTTCGTGGAATGTTCCCTGTGGCAAAACATATACATTTGTTGGGAGCCGGCCATCTTTTTTAAAAAAATCACGACTGCTCACACCAGTTTTCTCCAGAATGAAGAATTTGAGTGCGTAATTTTGACTGAATTTTCTTCTTGTAGGGTTGAGTTATCGATGATGGCATTATTTTCAATAATGCCATTGAGCATTTTCTCAAATATTTCACCAGGCGAATGGACTTTAACAGGAGCTATTTGCTTTATTGTCCAAAAAATTCGCAGTTTCACCATCATCCTTTCACACTGAATTCCTCACATCATGGGTAACATGGTCATGACAGCTCTCACAGAACTCTCCAACTTGGTTCCTTGTAAGTAGCTTGTCTTGTGTTGAGACGTTGATATATTTCTCGTGATTTCCTGCTGCTTTACCCCGGCAGCACAGCATCATTACATTTTCTGCAGTGCGCCACACTCCTGTAGTCCGTCTGCTCTGTATCAACGTCTTGGTCCAAATTGTAATTTTGCCTTCTCAGTATGAACGCGCACTCACCCTGATAGAGAACCCCCGCTTGAATATTGCAATTTTTTTCGATGAATGGTTTATACCATCTAACAGCGTGTTACAATAACGAATTGAGGACTACTGTTTCAGCAGTTGGACAATGGAAACATGGCTAAAAATAATATCTTCCAAAGAAAACTTAACAATTTGAAAAGCGTTGATACAGAAGACCAGTGCTAGGGCAGTGCAGAAATGCATGCGGAAAAAGGAAAGCAGGAAAAAATTGGAAAATATATCGCCGTCTTAACACAGACTACTAGCAGCAGGTTTCTCTTTCCAGTTTTTTGTAGATCTTTTGGGGCATAGTAGACCACATCTTCCTTGGTCTCCAAGGGAGCCTTTCCAGTAGTCCATGTCAGTACCTCTACGAGGCCCTCATCGAGTTGAACATGTCCATAACCATCCAAGTCTTCACACCCATAGACTAACTCCAGCTGGAGATCTTCATTCTTCATATATCCCACCATGTCCTCTTTTGCCCTCTGGTTTCTGGCCACATCGCAAACTCACTCTCCTAATGTCTTTCATCTTAGTGCCCAACATTAACGGACATGAAACATGGATCTATTCACAAAAGTGTTTTAATAAAACTGAGCCCAAGTTTTAAAAACCGAACCTTGCCACATGAGGCCCAGGCCGCATTGTTCTTTGGATTTGAGGGTAAAAGTATAATATGTGGTTGTTGAAGTACCCCACCCCCCTCTGTAAGCCATATCCCCCCCCTCTATATTTCCACTCTGCGTTGATAGATTGCAGCAAAACCTTTCATGACAAGAGTTACGTTTGAAATTCAGAGTGGCAACGTGACCCATTATTTGGAAGGAATGGGGTGTAGGAAGGGGGTAAAGATAGGGGAAGGGAGGGGGGGGGGGTAAAGGAATAAGGAACAGGGTAGATAGACGAGCCATTCAATTCTGAAGATTCCTGTTTAAACCCCGGATTTTGGATGTACTGCGTCTTCCTTTTTCAAATCATTACAGAATCTATACTTCAAATGTAGCTTGTATCTAAAAAATAAGCAGTTGCTGGAAGTGCCCAACATGAAGAATAGGCAGCATTAATGAGAGTATGCTTTTTGCAAAAGTATTATGTACTAATTTGACATTTGCAACCACAAACCTTATTAGTCGACATCCCCTAAAAATATTGTTTAATGTTTACCGGTCCTTGAAATCGTGTAAGCAGGTTTTTGCGGTCCCAGGCTGTTCGCATAAACACCACTTGAATGTCCTGCCAAGTAAGGTAAAAGTAACCATGTTGTATACTTGGTGGTCCGGTGTTACCATGTCAAATGTCATCACACTAGTGACCACACACATTGTATTATGTATTGGCAACGTGAAAGAATTCTGCAACCATGACGGATGCTCATGGGCCAAGATTGGTATGGTAAAACAGTGGACCCTAGGAATGCAAATGCTAACGTTGTCAATATTCCTGCAATTTTGTTCACAAGTATATATATATATTTTGGATACAGTTATTGAACATTGCTTTGTTGTCATGAAGGAATTTATCAAGTGCAGCCACGGAAGCTTGCAGCAGATCCATTGAATCCCGGAGCCAGCTATGACCCATGCCATAGGTCCTCCATGCCTGGGTTAGGAAACTACCTCAAACTTCATTCAATCGAATCACAGTGGAGTTACACTCGATCAGTTTTGAGGTTGTAAGTAATTCAACAACTATATTTATTTTCTGTAATCTTAGTCCTGGCTGATTTCTGCCTCTGATTATGTCAGTCCTTTCGTAACATGGACCTTTCCGTCTGTGATGCATTCCATGGTCATTACCAACCCTAAAGCGACTGGAGAGAAGCAGGCTGCCAACAACCAGATAACGTAATTCTTACACATCCTTCCTCTCTTATAGTGCTATCAACATTTCTCAGTATGCGAGCAGGGCGGGATTGTCACCGTCACTGAGCTTGTAACCTGAAGTCGGAATAAGACTAGGCTTTTGTGAATCACTCATTCAGAACTATGGGATTTAATTCATGAAGTTAACACATTGCTGATAGCATTTGGTAAATTGCTCTCAACTTATCACAAAATATGTGATTCTACAGCCACAGGAAAAAGCAAAGTAACACTAATTCATAAAATAATGAGGAGATTTCCCTAATTACACTGACACACTGCTGAGAACCACAGAACTTGCTTCTTCTCTCAGAACTGATGTATTTTCTACAAACGCTAGGAAGGAGACCTCATTCATTTAATGCAATTTTTCCAATTTTTCAGAAAGGCAACTGGTCTCTTCTTGTAATTACAGGCCAATGAGTTTTACCAGTGTGGTTTGCAAGGTGATTGAATCAATCATTCAAGATCATATGTCGGTTTTTTCGATATTATAGTCCTAGTCTCCGGGGTTCTCATCATGGTTTTCAGAAAAATCATTCGTGTTTGACTCTCTTAGAATTTATGGAAGATGTTACAGTGCAGTTGACAACGGCAGTGCTGTTGAGTATAATTTTCCTAACCTTCCAAAAAGCTTTTGATAAGGTTCCTATTAGCGTCTCTTGCTTACATGAAACGTTTTCGGCATTAAGGGGAATGTCCTTGATTGGATTCGTCAGTGGCTTCTCAATAGGGAACAATGAATTGTCATCAACGGGTGTTCGTCTCCTTGGCAAAAAAGGCCACTATTGGTGTTCCCCAAGAATCGGTTCTGGGCCTTTACTTTTCGTGTGCTTATATTTGACGATCTGAAGAGTCGGTGCATTCAAGAGTTGAAAAGTTTGCAGCCGATACCCAACTTGTATCGGGAGGTTACTTCAACCAATGATGTTGCAATTGTCCCGAGGAGCTTGCTATAATCTCGCAAATGTCTTTCGATTGGCAATGTTGTTCAATGCCGATAGTGAAATTTATGCATTTTGGTTTCCTTTCCACAATCGCAACGCGTCTTTTAAGTGAATTTGGAGATATTCATCAGATGAATTTCAGAAAGGATCTTGGGTGCATTTCGATCTTCTTTGAAACCTTCTAGCAGTGTGCTGAAGCTGCGAGGAAAGGTAACTGGGATTCTGGCTTGATTAGACTTCAATTCAGTTTTCCTTGAAAAATATTGTGTCAGGTTGTTTAAGCAGCTGGGGAGACCATCACCTTGAGTATTCTGTCCAAGTAGGAATCCATATTTCTCGAAAGACCAGCAATTAATTGAAAACGTTGAAAGGGCTACTAGATCAATATAATCTCTTGGAGATTTACCTTACGAAGAGAGATTACGGCGTCTCGGTCTAACTTCAATGTAATGAGACCAATTCATGGTGAATTTTGATTCCGGTTTTTAATTGTTTCATGGTTTTGAGGGCCTTCCCTTCCACTATTTCTTTGAGTTTTCCGAAGTTTTCCCAACCAATAGGGGTCATTGCCTCAAGCTTCTTGGTAAACGATGTAACATTGACATTCATAACTATTTCTTCTTCGCAGAGTTTTTAGAGGGGAATAGCCTTCCTGAAGAGTTGTTCTTTCTAAGAGGGTGAATTGCATTCAAGAACAGTCTTGATTCATTTTTCAAGAATTGTGGGCAAATTCTTAGAACATTTGGGTGTTCTTCTCTTTTGGTATGTTGTGGCTTCGGTTTCTCTCATGAGGATTTGTCCTCGTTACCCTTCCTTTTTCACTAAACTAAACTATAAACTATTGTAATAGAGGTCAACTGTTGCCCTCGCCTCCCCAAAGTTTCCAAAAAAGACTCATCACTGAGCACTTTTGATTCCTTGACTGAAGTCCGGAAATCTATGTCAAGTCATAGACCGTGTGTGTGTGTATGTGTGTATGTGACGCGGCTTGTAAGCGCATACTTGACGCCCCCTGGAGGGTGAAGCCCTACTGTATGTGGTTCCCCAATCTGAGTACATGATCCCTATTTTTTTGGGGTCGTCAAAGGTCATTAGAGGTCAAAGTCTGACATCCTTGTGAAGAGATAATTCCATAAACACTCAAACCCGGTGGGGTTCATATCGCGTTGAAAAATTTGATGTAGCTTTCCTTATGGGGAGGAGAAGCACCCTATTTTTCATTTTGGAGGGGGGGTCAATTTTGGGCAAAAAATTGATATTTGGGCCATTTCACAGCTTGTGAAGTTCATAACTCGCCCCCACCTCGGGTGGTCGATGGATGAAGCTCATACTTGGTATGTGGGTTTTCCCTAAAATGAGTACATGTCCTATTGTTTTGGGGTCATGTTCAAAGTCATCTAGGTCATTAAGATAAAAGTCTGAAATCATGGATGATACGTCCGACACTTGGTCCAGAAGGCTTGGTCCAAGCAAGCTGAAATGTAGTGAGTAGCTTCGTTATGGGAAATACACGACCCTATTGTTTTTTTTTTGTGTGGACTGGGGTCCAGGTTTGGAGAATTTGGAAAATTGTGAAAATGATATTTTGGTCAATTCAGCTGTTCACACATATCTTTTTGGGGGGAAAACCCCCCCCCTCCACCCGAGAATGAAGCTCATACTGACACGGCAAATTGATGTAGCTCATACTTGGCGTGTGGCCCCTAATGATAACCTGATCCCTAGTTAACCTTGGTCGAAGGAATAATGATGTTAACACCTTGAAGTGAAGGTCATAAAGGCATCGGAATCACCAATCCTCTTGGCTTTCTGGGTCCTGCATTTGTGTGTGTGTGGCGGCATCTTTGTGTGTCAATTTTGCCCGTTAGTTAGCAGGGTATCTGAAACTCGTTAATGTTCCTGATAAAAAATGACTTAGCATTAGGTTTGGATTAGCTATTTTTAGCTCAAACAGCTATGCGGTTGAGATTATTGTTGATTGCCATGTATTCTATCATATATCTATCTATCTATTATCTATCTATCTATCTATTCTATCTATCTATCTATCTATCTATCATCTATCTATCTATCTATCTATATATCTATCTATCTATCATCTATCTATCTATCTTCTATCTATCTATCTATCTATCTTCTATCTATCTATCTATCCATCCACCATCCATCCTCCATCCATCCATCCATCCATCCATCCAGTCTGTAAACTTTTGCTTTTTGGGCCACAAAATGGTCATGCTTTGATGAATCTCGACCAGACTTGGTCACAAATTTGAAGGTGGATCAGGGGGTCACTGCTATTCATGTATAAAACACTCAGGGGCTGTAAAACTGTAGCCTCATCTAGGATGCTTTTAGATTCCAATATCATTATGATCTGCTATGAAGCCAATCCCCTAACTTCCCCATTCAAATCCCCGGTCAAGGTGGTTGAAACATCACTGATTGTCTCAGAGACTAGTGGTTCAAGAACCCACTGGTTTCGTTGTCTGACCTTCTTTTCTTGCTCCAATTTTTTAAAGTTCCATTCAGCCTTGCGAATCTACCCATACTGTGGTAATTTATTGTTTACTTATTGTAAACTACCATTGAAAAAATCTTGACAACGATAGTATTAGGTCGATTTGTAACAAATACATCGGTTACGGACGGCCGGCTTTTTTTTTTTTAATTTGCCCGGCTGATCACACGTTTTCTCCAAAAAGACATGATTTGAGTGCTGTAATTTTTTCTGAAGTTCTTGTAGATGAGTATTGAATAGGACATTAATTTTCAATATATATATTTATCTATGATCTATTTCCTGAATATTTCGAAGGCTGAATGAAGCTTTACACTGTGCTTCCATCCAGGTGTGTTTTATGAGAGCATAAACCTCTATTAGACTGAATACAGTATGCTTGAGCTTCCACTGTATCTCTCCTCCCTTTTTCAGAATCCGCCAGTGAGGAGGAGAAGGCTAAGCCCAAGGGCCCAGAGGCTCTCCGTCGGAGCTACGACTGCCCCATCTGCAACGACATTTCTCCCCTCCACTACTCAAGATCCTCAAGCCAGGAGGGACCATACTAGAGCAGAATCGGCCACAGCTCACCTGAATTGGTCTTTCTCCGGGGGAGTTGTTTGCTATTTACTACCACCTACACTTTATGAATAAGGAAGCCTACATAGTCTACTTTGCATTTTCAATTCCAATTGGAAAGGCCATAGAGGAAAGGTTAGTATGGGTGGATTGATGGACGGACAAACAGATGACTGCCAATTATCCAGCCAGTCTACCGTACTGTACTAGAAGGTGGGAGATTTGGAAATTTTACCGGAAGTTATACACTTAACATGAAATGGGAGAGAAAATTTGAGAAATGGAATTTTATTATGGGCCATACTATAGACCCCAACTGGTGGAAGAGCCCTGTGTACCAAGTCATAGACCATCTGGCACAGACCAACTTACCAGGTTCGGTGAGTTTTTTTACCCAACGGCACACACTAGTAATTTCAATTACCCCAAATTATACCCTGCACCCCACCCCGCGCCATTGAACATCTGGCAATAACACAAAAGTCCGGGTTGGCCACCCCATTGCCTTTCTCATTGTGCAGAAGTTTCGTCTAAACTTGAGCATCTTGTGTTTGGGATTCCTTCAGAAATTTCACTATCAAGATTTTGTCATACGACTTCAATCGTCGTTGTACTACTTGGATCGAGCTGTTTACAGTTGATCTCGCCCAATTCCATACGAGTATCCTTGCGGGTTATGTCTCCACCTGGAAAAAGAGGGGGGCGATGGGGTGGCCAACTCGGACTTTTTTTTTTATTGCCAGATGTTCAATGGCACGAGGGGGGGTGCAGCGTCCAATATGGGGAAGTCTCCATACAGTGAAGTTTTGTCGATTTTAGTGTGCGTTACACTGATGTGGGTGGCTAGATGGGTCCTGTGTAGTGTGTTGTCAGGATGTATTAGGATGGGCAGTCATGGTGATTTTCAAAAACAAGATTCGGTGCACAGTGTGATGATTATTGTAAAGCATTTGCACACGTAAGTATTCCAATTTTACCGTGAATGTCAAACAGATGGAAAAACATATTTTATTGCGGCATGGAACAAGACATACCTTACGGCTATGTTATTGGCATGTTGATCCAACATCATTGGGAACCATCCATTTGTCAATAACATTTCTGTAATTAACAATCCGGTATACAAGGTCCTATGCTGCTAATTCCTATGTTCCAGAAAATCGTAGAACCAAATGATTGAACTGATTGTTTTACAAAGTTTTACAATAAATTTCATGATTCTGAACGAAAATAGATGATTGCTTTGCTCTCCTACTTGAGATTTTAACTACTGTCACCTTAAAGGACAGTCCGGCCAAAAATATTTAAATGTCATATGATTGTGCATTGAAAAATTATGCCAGTCAAACTTTGTTTCATGTTCATAGCATACTAAACTAAACTAACTCGTGTTAGAATCCTCGTGCATTTCTCTCTTATGTGAGAGGGAAGCAGAAAGTCAAGGACAGCATTGGTCCTTTGATAAGATTTGACTCGGGGGTGGGTAGGTAGTACAATCCGCGATAGCCAGGAATAGCTAAGGTTCTCATAATTCTTTCTCGTCTGTTTTTACTCATGAGAACTGGATAATTTTGGTGACCTAGTTGTCGGGGTTTCTTCGCATAGCTATTGGTAATATGGTGTGCTCGCCTGGTTTAGTAAAGGAGAACTGCAGAAGCTCAAAAATAATAAAGCTCCGGTCCTGCGGAGAGGAAATCCTTTCTTACTAAAATCTTTTCCCGACGAGTGTCTGTTCCTAGCTATTATTTTCAATAAGACTCTGCAAGGAGGTATTGTTCGGATGATTGGAGGAGAGCAAATGTTTTCCCTATTTTCAAGAAAGGTAAACGGTCTCTTCCTTGTAATTACAGGCCAGTCAGTCTTACTAGTGTGTCTGCAAGGTAATGGAATTAATCATCGGGATCATTATGGTTGATTATTTCAATGAGCATAGTCAGATTAGGGATTCTCAGCTTGGTTTAGGAAAATCGTTCGTGTTTGACTAATCTCTTGGAATTCATGGAAGATGTTACTGTTCTTTTGACAACGGCAATGCTGTCGATATATTTCCTGGACTTTCAGAAAGCTTTGACAAGGTTCCTCATGAGCGTCTCTTGCGCAAGTTGGAGAGCTTTGGCATTGAGGGGAATGTCCTTAAGTGATTCGTGAGTGGCTTCATAAAAGGGAACAACGAGTGTCATTAATGGGCGGTTGTCTTCTTGGCAAAAGATCACTAGTGGTGTTCCCCAGGGTCGGTTTTGGGGCCATTACTTTTTCTGACGTATATTGTCGATCTTGAAGTTTCTGTTCCGCCAGGGTTAAGAAATTCGCAGACGATACCAATTTGTTCAGGAGGTCGGTTTGAATGATGATGCTGAAATTTGTCCAAAGGAATCTGGATATAATTTCCGAATGGTCTTCCGACTGGCAAATGTTTTCAATGTCGACAAGTGCAAAGTTATGCATGATTGGTTTTCACAATCGCAACGCTTCCTTCAAGTTAAATGGCCAAAATATTCCGGAGGTGATTTCAGGGAAAAATCTTGGGGTTTGTTTTGATTCTTCTTCGAAACCTTCCAAGCAGTGTGCCGAAGCGGATAGAAGAGGTATTTGGATTCTTGGCTTAATTAGCGTCACTGCATGTCAGTTTTATTCCTTGAGAATGTATTGTTAGTCAGGCTGTCAAGCAACTGATGAGACCGCACCTGGAAAATGCTGTACAAGTGTGGAATCCCTACTTTGCAAAAGACAAGCATGTTATCGAAAACGTTCAGCGTAGGGCAACTAGAAGATTGCCTGTCTGGAAAATTTATCCTACGAGGGAGGATTAAGGCGTCTCGGTCTAACTACCTACCAATGAGCTGAGGCGAATTCGGGGTGACTTGATCCAGGTTTTCAAAATTGTCCATGGACTCGATGGCCTTCCTTCCACTACTTCTTTGAATTTTCCAATGTTACTGCAAATAGAGGCACTGTCTCAAGCTCGTGCAATTGCTGCAGACCGGACATTCGTAAATATTTCTTCTCGCAGAGAGTGATCAATGAGTGGGAATTGTCTTCCTGAAAATATTGTTCTCTCTAAGAGTGTGAATGCATTCAAGAACAGTCTTGATTTATTTTTCAGGAATCACATCAGGCAAATTATTTTAGTGGTTGGTTCATTTATCTTTCCTGGGATGTTGTGGCTCCGGGTTCCATTTATGAGGATTTTGTCCTTCCTGACCCTTATTCACTAAACTAACTAGCATGTTCGGTTTATTAAAGGAGTTCGAATTTTTAATATTGATAAATAATCACTGTTAAGTTGGCAATTTGCAAATGGGCAACATTTTCATGCTGTCATATCTACCAATTTTAACGGAAATGTTCAGAACTCCGTTTCCCTTATAGTTAGTAGATATGACCGTCACAAAAGGTTGCCAGTTTGCCAAATCAGCAAACTGTATGAAATTTGAGGAAGCCATATCTTCCCACCGCACCTGCTCTGAACCTCTGAATCCAAATGATATTGAAATTATTTGTTATTCATTCTCCTTAATAACATTATAACACTCAGAAGAGTAAATTCGCGGGAATTTCCCTTTAATTTAAAATGAAAAAAGTTTAAAAATAAGTACAACAGGAATGTTGATGGAAGGCTCTTTTGGAATGTATTTTGATGCTGTCAAATGAAGAAAAGAAAATGATGTAGGATTTTTTTTTTCTGAACAAAGACAGAAATAGTTAAAGCATTGACCTAAATGTTTGTAACTTGAACATTTACATATTTTTGTTAGAATTATCATGAGGCACATTCTGTCCAAAAGGTATATACAATTTGTGCAATACGAATCAACAAATATGTGGGAAGTGAAGACATTCCGTTAAATTTGAAGAAGAAAAAAAAAACATCAATGTATTGTTCAATTGAATAAAAATTATTGCTAATTGAAATATTAGGAATGAATGAATATATAACTATATTTTCCTATAAATATGTACATATTACTTGTGTTAAACATAGATCTATCTGTTACAATTTGAATATATATTAGTCTGTTTTTCTATCTGCTGTCGGATTAAAAGGATGAAAGTTTCCGATTCAAATTACCCAATCACATCTGCACGTCCCTATTTATATGAACACCAACTTTGATCAGTCTAATTATGTATGTGCTATATACATCTTACTGCACAAAATATTTCTTGGCTACTAACAAATTTGATTCTCAAAACAGTGAGTAGGAAAAGGGAAATGGATAAATATGTGTAAGATTGTGTATCTTAAATATCAAACTTCACTTCAGCAATTGCAATTTTCCAGTACTAACTGGAAAAAGCTGGAAACTGGAAAGCTAAATACAAACATGCTTATTGAAATGATTGTAATAAATATAAAGAAAGGATGTAATAACTATTCGAATGCAGCTATAGAAATATAATTGGCAGGAAATTGGTCATGACGGACAATATATAATCACATTTCTGGACTGGCACAACTATATTGCCTTGAGTTGCTTAGTTATTGAAGTATTCCTTAATATACTGCTTCTTTGTTGGCTAATTAAGGATTATAAACTTGGGGAAACCCAATGAATAGGAAAATTTTATTAATATGTTCTTGAATATATCGGGGAGTGATGTAACTTGGATTACTGAGAGATGGGTCAGGCCAATGGATCATGGACCCATTTCATTAAAATAAATATGAATGAATAAATTTTCATTACTGTAAATGTCTGTCCTCTCTCAAATCTCTTTGATACTATAATGATCCTACTCATGAAGTTGAGGAAGGAAAGGAGAGACAACCGCTGTTTGCTAATTTACAATATGTATATCTGGTGGATAAATTTGGGTACATTTGGGGCCTGTTTGATATTGGCTCCAGGTAGAGTAATTGGAACCTGCCTTGTTATTTGGGCACTCCTGTCTATAGTGCTGGTAATACAATTGGTATTGGTACCCGGTGCCACCTGCATATCTATCCTATATTCAGCACAGCTTTCATCCAGCTCGGCATTCAGTTGCTTCCCAAAAACTTGAGCACAATACTGAATGCTAACATATAATATGTAGATGTGCCTGGTTAGTTGGGCACTTTTGTAAATAGTGCTGGTTAAATACAATTGGTATTGGTACCTGGTGCCACCTGCATATCTATCCTGTATTCAGTACAGCGTTTATTCAGCTCAGCATTCAGTTACTACCTAGTGTCTTGAGCAGAATACCGAATGCTAACATTATAACATGTTAAAGCGCTGGTGAGTTAGGGACTCCTCTCCAAAGTGCTAGGCTGAATACAATTGGTATTGGTACCCAGGGCCACCGCACTTATCTATCCTATATTCAGCACAGCGTTTATTCAGCTCAGCATTCAGTTACTACCTAGTGTCTTGAGCAGAATACCGAATGCTAACATTATAACATGTTAAAGCGCTGGTGAGTTAGGGACTCCTGTCCAAAGTGCTAGGCTGAATACAATTGGTATTGGTACCTGGTGCCACCTGCATATCTATCCTGTATTCAGCACAGCTTCTATTCAGATCAGCATTTAGTTGTTGGAGTGCTGGGTGAATACTATGAGTACCTATATATGAGGGCAACTACCTGTCTCTCCAGCAATCAGCACAGCTCTCAAGTTCCAATTATCAATCCCCCCCCCCCCCCAAGGTCTCCCATCCCCTCAAACCCTCCTTTTTTCTTATAAATTCTGCAGCATCTGGGTCTGAGTCGGGTGCTACCCTTTGACAGAGCTTCAATCTCCAAATTGCTTGGACATTTGTCATCTTGGTTCTCTGAGAATGGGATTGTAGGCAATGATTTGTGTGGTTGCACAGTACACCACTGAAATATTAATCTGGAAACACCCAGTGCCCTATTTGCTTGTGCTTGTGTTTACAGGCCCAACATTGAACAATGGAGCATGGGTGTATGTGAGTCTTTTGTCTATAATTGTAGTCTACAGTGGTTCGTGGGATACCCTATCCCAAATGCTGCCCTAGGTATGACGTTTGGGAATTAGCTCTATCGGGCTCTAGCTATCTGCAGTGTTTTGCTGGTGTTTGACCAGGCTGTCATGGGCCTTCTTCAGCTGTACCAGCGTCTTCTGGTCTCCGAGGTTCTGCCATGGCTCATCTGCTCACATCTCTTTACATCCCAGCCCTCAGTCCTGACCAGGATCTCCTTTGACTGCAGGTCCACCAGGTATGTATTGCAGCCCTGTGGCAGCTCAGCCTCCATCCGGGACGTTCCTGAACCGTCCGAGCTGGCGCTCACAATCGCAAGGTCGATCGGCTTCTGGCCTTGTTCCTGCAGGAGCGAATCGTCGCTGCTGTTGGCTCTGGTCCGAGGAGCCTGGAGGAGTCTGGAACATCTTCTCGGGGACTCCATTCCTGCCAGTGAAATCTGGTGAATAACTCTCACCGAGAGTAACCTTGGGGCTCTTCTGTCCTCTGTCTGGGGTGAGAGTCACAGGGGTCATGTAAAAAGATCTGCTGCTGTCCGTGGGAGTCACATAGCTTGCTTCACTGCAGGTTTGTAGCTCTGTGTAAGTGACCTCGCTTCTTGTCCTCCTCGGACCTTGCTTCTCAGTAGGCTCGCTCAAAACAAACGCACTGTTCTGGCCGGGAGACTCATACTTCTGCTCTGCTTCCTCCTTCAAGAACTGTTGCTCCGAGACGCCTTCCACATGGCTTACTGAGTCATCTGTGTTTGGTTGAATGTCAGACTCCAACATGGCTGTTGCAATGTACTCTGTGGGTGGGACGTTGCCCTCCATGGTTGTTCTTGGTATCCAGGGGGCCATCTGCTGCTTTGCCACAGCCTGAGGCTTAGCTGAGTGGTGGATCAGTTTGGTAAGCTGGTCTGCTGCTTCAGTCTCACTTAACGGAGTTTGCAGCGTCTGCAGGAAAGATTTTTTACGGGGCAGCGGAGCCATCTCACCTGTCCCATTAGTTTGCGATTCTGCTGTCATGGCGGTATACTGCCCTGACATTGTGTCGCCCAGCCCCTCTTGGTACAGTTGGCTCAGACCTGCTTCCAGAGATATGGTTACGATTGTCCCTTGGATAATTCTGGTTATTATGTGGCAACCCATGACCTTCGTTGGCAAAGAATTTTCCACCTGTGCATGTTGTGGTGCATTAACTGTCTGAACATGCTCTCCCAAATATGACTGGTTTCTGTTCTGCTCAGTTTCCTGGACGCTCATGGGCCTGTCATGGGAGGTTGTCTCGATGCTGGCACTCGCATCTTCTTGAGCTGTTCTCTCCTGGTTTTGTCGTCCAGCTTTGGGATAGTTCTCACTGCAAGACACTTGTACAGCCTGCCTGGGCTGGGCATTGGTGTTTGCAGATCTTGTGGAGGATTGTTGATCATGGAGCTCTGGGCATTGTTTGGCGGGGGTTGTCTCACTATCTGTGAGTAGGTGTCACGAATCATAGATGAAAACTCTGTAGCCTGCCGGACAAGTCTACCTGGACCTCTTGCCTGGACTGGGGTCTCTTTCTCAGGGGGAGGTGGCTGCCTCTGAGCTGCAGGTTGGATTCCAGTTGGAACTGGTATGTCAGCTGCCTTCTGAGCTTGTGCCATCCTAGCCAAGGTATCAACAGATAGGCACTGATCAGTATCTGATGGAAAGCTTGTCCCTCTAGCGACCACATTCTGATTGACACTCTTGCACCAGGCTGCGTGACCTGGTCTAGGGGAGCAGTGCTGTGGTTTGCACTGATGGAGCTAGACATGGCTGTCTAGCAGCAGTAGGAGCAGCAAAGCTGTTAGCTGGACCTTGGAATAAACTTCCCTGTATGAAGTGCCTCGTTGCGGCTGGCTGCGCTGGTTTCCCAGATACGGGGCTGCGTTCACATGGTTTTGTTGCTGATGTGGCCACTGTTGAGATTGTTCTCAACTTCACTTCCATTAGGATTTACTTGGTAATTGGGCTTTGGAGGGTGGGATGGCGCTATGGTATTTTGAAGTGGTTTCACCAGCTCTTGTTTCGTAGTTGACATAGCCTTGCTCTTATTCAGCTGCTGATTAGGACCATCCACTCTTTGCTGTGATAATAATTGATTTGGAACATTGCTTCGCCGTTTGGTCATTACTCATTGAAGTATTATTCCGTCCCAGCTGTTAGTGCCCACCCCCATAGAAGTGACTGCTCTTGCAACCTCTTTACTGTCTGTGGAATTCTGCCCATGCTTTTGAAAGCCATTTCAAGTTACACTTTGCATTATTTGCTACTGGAACACTTTCCTCGGCTCTCTGATCATTGCTGGTAGAATATGACCATAGACACCATTCTCAGAGATACTATTAAATTTACCTCCCCCAATTGTTATGTTGTTGTTTGTTGTATTTTATGTGAATAAAACCATTGTAATTCTCTGTGGCATTGCTGCTGTACTTTGCTTGTTGCTATTTCATACAGACCTCTTTGCTCTTCTCTCCCACCCTGATGTGTTTGGCAGCCCTATTGGTGGCAGTAGTGGGATGGACTGGCTGGTGGAGGATATGACAATGATGCTCGCCTGAGGCGGAAGCATCAGTGGCGGGGGCGGAGACTGTAATCCGGCTTCATCTGGGCTGGGTACTGTCCCATCATCGGCAGGGCTGGGCTCAATCATCGCCCCATCAAGTGCTACGTTGTGGCACCATATATCCAGGCCTGATCTGAGTGGGGTGAAAGTAGCTGGGTCCGGTAGCTGCAAAGGAGGTACCACTCTGCATGATTGGGGCTGGAAATTTGCCTGACCGTGCATATTGTAGCAGCAGCATGGATATCTGACTAGGACCCTGTTGGCACAGGACCATATGGACTACCCATGTAGCTCCATGAAGACTGAGATACGATGATGGGTTGCCTGCCCCCCACGATGGAGTTCCTTCGGTTTAATCGATCGAGGACTCTTTTGAGCCTTTTTCTGTGTTTGGGTTTGGGGCTGGGTCATCTGTGGTAGCAAATTAGCGATGACTTGGCCGGAACATAAAATGTGTTTCCTCTCGGAATAACGGTGATGTAAATGTAACATAACCTCTTGCTTGTCCAATTGGAGACAACTTGCATATTTATTCTCATCATGAAGAGTACACTGGACTATCGTGTCATTCCCACTTTCATTCACTATTAGATTTTTTTTATGCTCGATAGAAATATATTAGTGTGTGTTAAATTCGCCTGCTTGACTTGCAATAAAAACTGAATAAATTCATAACTGTTTTTTTTTTTTCATTCACCATGATCATTATCATTAATTTATTTTCTTGACCATAGTGAAGAGACCACTTGGAATGAAATCATTCTTGGGAGAATGATGTTTTGTTAGATGAGGCCACTATATGGATTGTAAAATTTGTTCTTTTCTTGTGTGGGCAGTCTGCGTCTGATTGTAGCACCTAATAAAATGTCTCAGACTAACCAAGGCCAATATATTCATTTTCCTGATATGATCTCAATTATGGTTTCGAGCTCTCCCCTCAGCACAGTTTGTTCTCCAGTTTCTCACGGTGCCAAATGATTCCCACGCAGGGGGTGATTGAAAAATAATGCCCTTATTGAACGGGCATTACAGAACACTACTGAACGTTAATATTCCTCTAACCACTAGAGAGTGTAGTCCAATAATTGGTTGAAGGGTAAAGGCTACCTGAACCCCAATTTCAGTCCGGGTAGTACCCGGGACAGGTGGTGGGAGGGAGAGCAGTAATTGCTCTCACACCTTCTCGCCATCCTCAGTCCTATTTGAGGCGTCCAGCCGTCCAACGACAACTTCCTGAAGCTCCCCCTTCAACCCTACTCTGGTCTTCTTCAGTCGCCCCAGCTTTTCTTGGTTCATATCCACAATTAAAATACTTTAACCTTCCGATTTTGGGATAGGAACAATCTTTCCTTCCATCTTCGTGCCTGAAAATAGGAGTTTCTACCTGGAGTCCCTCATTATAGTTCATCATTGATTATCATATACCTTTCTTTAGCGTGGGGCTTCCTTCTTCTGTGAAATTGGGCTCAGTTCGCTGATGACATTGTTGAGTGATGCTTGTCAGCAGATTCTGGAACTTGTCTGCTGCCGCGGGAGCTTCTGGGATGTTTTTTGCTCTGTGCCTGTCGACTTGGGCCGAGGCATAACTCGACCTACAAGAAGTATAGAAAAGAAAGAAATATAGAAATCCATATTTTGGTAATGTTTGCTCTGTTGCAAAAGAATAACTAACGTTTGTGACTGTTTCATTCAGTCACTCATTCGAAATTTCCTCCTAAAATCCACAATTTCAGTAATTTAAAAGTTTTCTCATAGTTCATTACCATTTACAAATTGACATCATTACGATCATTTGGAGATGTGCTAATCAATAATGGGAAATTTACCCTCCCCTCCCACCTGACGCCCACAATCTGTGACTTGCTGCCTAATTTAGAGCAAAAATGTTTTTGTGGGAAATATTCCTTGTGTGAATTTTGAACATTGTGTGGGCAATTCGAGCTCAAGATATTTGCCCAAAACATTGACATTGACAGAACTAAAGAGACGCACATTACCAGACACATTTCACACACCTCATTGGTGGACCCAGTGCTCACCAATAAACTCCATAAATATCCCACCTTTGGTACCCCTTTATATACTATCACCCACATGATTGTTACCTAACCACCCGTTTCTATAGCACCACATGTGATACTGGGAAATAGCAAATAGGTGACTTCACATCTCATGGTCCATGGTAATACCTTCAACATGGTGGCCCATCTTCTTGTGAATAACAGTTGAACCTTTGGAAATGCTAGGTCAATATTATACTTGGTCTAAATCTTTACAGCTGTCCATTATTTTACCTCTCATAATGCACCACTTCTATGATTAAATCAGAGATTAAAATTAGATGCTTCAGTCGACCGACTGTTCCTTATGACCTCACTTGTGGAAGATACCTTTCTACCCTCTGTAGTTGTTGTGTGTACCAGGCCTTACAGGTAAGCCTTGTTTGATTTGTTGGTCATCAAGGGTTGAAGCAAGTGATACCAGTGATCATCCAATGAAACGATGACCCTATCTTGTAATGGTTATTGATAGGTACCCACAGGACGCACAGGTCTTGAATGATCCTGGCCATACCAAGTGATCAACACAGTTTGGTAATCAGGGTTGCGTCATAACCAAATACTTCAAGCAGGAACAAACGAGAGATAGGCGTTGTTATGCTGCCCTCTGCCACGTGATAACCCCCCCCCCCCACCCCCCCCCCCCCCCACCCAACCCCCCCCCCCTCTCAATTAGAGCCGCACACTGTACGGAATTTGGCGAGATGTAGGCTTGGTGACAGCTTATGACCAAGCTCACGGTCTCTTGTGACCGCAAGGTGCGAGGCGAAGACCGCAAGTCCATTACCGTCGCGAGTGGCCAACCTACTGCAAACCTTGCGAACTTCTAATGCAAGGTTTTAAACAACAAGACAAAAAATTTTCAGGGATCCACAAGGGCCCGATGCAGGTAGTTTGTGTATGGGCAATCATACACTAGGCAGCCAGTTGGGAACAGCACCGTTCATGCTTTGTAACCCTAGCTCACAAAAAGTGCAGTTCCCAGGTTATCAGCCTTGCTGCCTTGCAATAGATTCTATCATCTAACTTACTCCCATGATCCACAAACAAAAAACTTTTCCAATGTAACATTAATTGTTGTCACAGTTGTGTATTTGTACAGGACTTGTGAAACATTACTTCGATTCATTGACCATAGCACTTTGAATTACATATTTTTCTTAGGGTATTATACTAATAGTTTTTTCAACGACTTATTTGCCGAGCTGTGCCACAGTGCAAAGGTACTTGAGTTATGCGAATGACGGCGATAGCACAATAAGACATCCAACCTTTAAAAACCGCAGTTGTTATACATACCAATATTTTGGGTTTTCACAAGTTTGGTAATATGGCATTGTTGGAACGGGCTAGACGAACGTACGTGACCAGCTGATCATATTTCCCTGTCCCTCAGCGGTGGTTTTTGTAGTGCCATAGGTCGTTGAGGGCCCGGTACTGGTACTTGTAGAAATGAGTAGGCGTGGCTTCCATGGATGGCCGGAGGGTACTGTGGTGAAAACCTTGTTGCTTGGTATACCCGTTTGACTGGTTGACATGGCCATCCTGCATGCAATTCGCAAACACTTCTCCATATATACAAATCATGAGATCGGAAAAGATGGAAATCCATCTCTCGCATCTTCTACAAACAAAGTCCCCTCTTCGAATAGGTTTTGCTCGAGGTTTATTAGTACATCCCCAATCTTCTAGCATTTGTTCGTTCCACATTGTTAAAATTACTATAAAAAAAAAGAACCGACCATCCCTTTACAGACAGAATTGAAGTTGAGAGCCGATAACCTAGCCCAGTGGACCCTCCAATGATTCTGATTCGGCCATTTTCTCACTGCTGCCCATTTTCAGTCCTAGTGCCTATGCAGGTTGTCTAGACAAACGGATTAACTATTGGCAGTCCAGAACTAAGGGGTTGGGTATCGCAGAATGAGTAGTTGGTTACTGATACCTAATTGATTAGCTTTCCCCTTCAAATACATAGGCTACAAAATAACCATGTGAGTCTCCTGAAATATCGTAATGGTACGATAGTAGCTTTTGTAATCGTTCCGGGTGCGGTTTGTGTTGTGGCTTCAATGCGCTGTTTTAAATTAAACGATAGGTCACACTATCGAGTCTTATGAACAGGGTTGGTGATTTTTTTTTCCTAATAAAAATCTGATTTATCGATTTGAGTAAGATTTTTTTTTTTAATTCGGATCTATTTTTTTATATCGCCTATTTACTTTGACACAAATCTTTGCTGAGTCATCACTTTCTCACTCACTCGAATCACTGGATAAATCTAGACTGAAGCCTTCTGTCTATTCAGACAGATAAGCACATACTTTGCAGGCATGTGCCTTATCGGATCGGACCAAACAATGAACGCTTGTTTACTAAGTGGACCTCCTGTAATCATTGCCATAGTTTTGTCTATGCTTATACCACAAGAAAAAATACATCTGGTAGAATGGCCAACTCAGCTTGGGGATTGGGGTTTATACTATTGTTAGCCCCTATCCAAACCAGCTATGCTGGTTGAGCTAATTGGAATCCTGCATGTCACTTTAAAATCTATCTATCTATCTATCCATGTGGGTCAACAATTGCTGTTGTGGGCTCCAAGCAGTCATTCTGGGATGGAATGTTGACCAACACTTGTGGACACAATGTTCATTGACCCTAGACATATATTTGACCTTGTTGAAGGTCAAGGCCAGAGGCATTAAGAGGCAATAGAGGCACATTAGGTGTAAAATTTCAAATGTATCTCCTCCCACAAATTGTCGGGCACAGTGCTGATCTTCGTTCCTAATGTATGGTCCTAACAGCCAGTACCTCTCGGGGTGTTTCAGGAATTTTGGTCAACGGTTTCCCACTTGATTGATATGAAATTTCACACAATGGAACGTTGAAATGCTCTCTTTCCCCACAAGCTCAATTGATTTTTCTTTGAAGTACATGCCGATGGTCTTGGGTGGACGGCCATTGGAGGTGTTTGGAATTATTTGGCCCAGGTCCCAGTTTTGGACCATTTATAAGAAATACACACAATCTTGTATATCCTACAAAATTTCGTCTTGCAACATTGCTGATGTTTTTCGGTCATATTGATGGTCTAAAATTCAGCCATACCTTCATGGTACCATGAATTTGGACCCACCAGGCCCTTGTGGCCCTGGGGCTCATCATGTGGCAACAAGCAAAGTGCTTTCTCTTTTCCTAAAAATTTTATGTGACAGTGAGTTACCGAACCTTCAGCTCATGAAACCCTTTGGCACATATTGTTTTAAGAGAGTATTGCAGCTGGACATACCAGTGTACTACATCATGCCAGCCCATGGCTTCATCTGCAGGGTTGAAATGATTAGTGAAATCCAATCAGCAATGGCCCACTTGACCTTGTTCATTAGCTCCATGGCCACAATAACAATGTTGCAGTGTATTTCCAGAGTCCCTCGCCACTATTTACTTGTTTTCATGTACATAGGTGTCATATTGCAGGGGGATAGTTTGAATAGCTTGATAGCTTTCGCAGATTGTCTGGCTATCTGCTGTTGCTAAACACAGGGATCGAATGCCTTATTGTGTGAGGCAAGGACTGCACACTTCATTATTTTTTTCTTGTGAGAGGGGATTGAAAGATTTTTTGCAATCACATATGTATGTGTGCATTGTTTTGCATACCAGACTTGCTTTCATACTTACTATGGAGAAGATCAACCAAATAGGGAAAGATGGATAACACAATGCAACAGTGAAAGCTTAAGGTACTATGGTTAAACAAACCTGTGCTGTGTAAAGTTTGTCTGTGTGTGAAGCCTACTTTTGTCGGCGATGTACGTTGGGGTTCAATCCGTTTTGGCTTGAAAAAAGTTCAATAAGATGCCTCAGTGGTGTCATTTTCTTGTTTGTGTGTGCCCTGTGTGCGCGGTTTCTCTGCATGTTTTGCATTTGTACTCCCAACGAGCATACTCCAATAATGTCACTATGGGGTCATCCTACCAGTCGGTCATTCTTGCCACTTCGTTTGAGGAACGACATAGCAATCTTTTTGTTGTGTGTGGCTGTCTGGTTGTCTGGCTGTCTGTCCCTGTCTGTTTGTCCATCTGTTTTTTGCTTGTAATGTTTGGTTTGATATCTCCTGAATCATGCAGAAATTTTGTGGTGGGGGTGTGCAGAAGAGAAACGTTTGTGCAACCCTTGGAAATCTTCCAAATGACCATACAATTTTGTATAATTTGCCATATTTCATATCGGAAAATTACCAGAAAGCCTCGTTACAATAATCCAGTAAAATGCGTAGGTGATGCAGTTCATGATATAACAACTAAATGATACAGTGAAGACAATGATTGCTCAAAAGCAGAAATATATCACATGGCCGATTTAACCCCGCCTCACATGTCTAGTTCAAGGTCAGAAAGTATTAAAGGGACTAATACACATTCAGCTCATAGTAAACGCATGAATAATCATGTCTCAGATGTGACCGATGTTGACTCATCCTTTTGTCAACAGAATGGAAACCCAATGAGCCGGTCTGAACGTTTTCCGACTAGTCCAAAAACCTGCAATTAAAAAAATTGAAGTTCATTATGAGCAATTCCGGTTGGAAATTATGAAATAATCCTATTACTCTCTGCAAAAACTGAACATTGTTGCATTTGACAGTTTGAGCTACAGCCATTGGTGCGTTAGTATGCTCGAGGTTGGTGCCTTGAGCCCCGGCAGCTGGGCCCCTTGTCCATGGGCCATCGTTCCTTACATACATAAAACAGATAAGGCTAGGATTCCATATGTTTGTTTATGTGGAGTCCGGTCATCACCATAGTTGAACTCGCAATGAGCTTGGAAAAGAGCCATTTGTCTGAATATTGAGATTTTGGGAATGTGGATCTGGTATGAGGTGTCCAAGATCGGTTCTTGGCTGGGCCCACATCTTGTACCAACAGAGAGAGGTTAAATCAGTATGAGAGGGGGTGGGGGGGAAGGGGGGGGGGAATGCAAAGAGCTTTAGTGCTTCCCATCATATCGCAACTTTTTGCACTGAACATGAATATATGAAAGCAGTGATTTAAATCCTTGACTTTTTTATTCGTTTGCTTTACAATCACTGATTTGAATCTAACGGGATTCAAACATTCAACCCTGCCGATTAAGTTCCTGTCCGCCTTTGATAAAGCTCGCAAATGACAGCTGGGAGCGGCAACTACGTGCACCTCAAGGAGAACCGCCCGCGGTGATTTTTTTTTTTCTCCCTGTCGTTGTTTTCCTTGCAGTCAGTGGCGGTAGTAACCGAAATTTTTGAGGAGGGGGCTGAAGTTTGTAGACGACAATGGGGAGGGGTCTGAGGGAAGGGGTGTCCCCCTCCCTTTGGAAATTTGTTGCTTTTTCAGATAGGTTCTCGATGCAATTTGGTGCAATATAGCCCACGTATACACCCATTCCATTCCGGGAAAAATCACAATTTTTTCACGATTACGCACTTGTCATCCCCACGTTTTTTTTCTTTTTTCTGTTAACCAAAATGTTAAGAAAACCACGGGCCTTGAGGTTGGTTCTAATCACTCACTTCTGGCTGATATATGCTACATCCTGTTTACAGTTGTTCCATGTTGATCGGCTATTATAGCTAGGACGTTTTGTCAAGTCACCCACCTATAAAATTCTCTGGACTCACTATACTGTAGGTTGTTTGCTGGGATTATGAATTCCTTGATTTAAGTTTCATGTTTGTGAAATGGAGGAAAGATCTGAAAGATTATCACAGGACTAGTAACTGGGCCAGCACTAATATCAATGCCGATGGTACTCAACTTCCTCGCAGGTGGCCCATTTAAACACCTGGGAATAGAGGAACAATGAAGGTGAAGCACCTTGCCCAAGGGCACGACGGAAAAGTTGATCGGTTTGTGGGATCGAACTTATATGTTTCTCGCAATTGGCCAGGGGGGGCGATCTTTTTTGAATATTGGGGGGGGACATATGAGGGGCACACCATCTCAGCGGGCGCGCCCACCAATGTTTTGGTGCGTAGCGTCAAAAATTTTAGTTTTAACACAACCCCCCAGATTGCAGTAATGTCACTTCTGGGGTCCTATGGCAGTAAGCAACATCCAACATCGTCAGTAAATACCCGATTTTTTTATTTCAGAAACATTCTTGAATGAACTGGAATCACTGTTTTCTTCCGTACAATTGGGGCCCGTCGTTTGTTGCCGCGTAGGGTACAAAAAATTTGGTTTTACAGACCCCAGAATTAAAGGAACGGGGGCTTTTCCCGGACCGTATGGCAGTGCGCAATGTCCCTAAAATTGGCGATAAAATTTCAGAATTCCTTATTTCTAGAAACGTTCTTGTAGGAACTGTTCGATGTGTATTCCTTGCAAATTCGGGCCAGCCGCCACCATCATGGACGCGTAGGGTACAAGGGAAATTTTTTCGTTTTTAACATACCCCTCAGATTGCATGAAACGGCACATCCCTGCGCTGTATGGCAGTGAGCAACGTCTCTAAAATTGTCAATAATTTTCAGAATTTGTATTTCAGAAACGCTCTTGAAGGACTCATTTTTTTTTGTTTATCCTTACCATTTGGGCCAGCATTAGTGTCTCGTATAGGTACAAGGAACTTTTGAGCCTTACTCATTTCCCAATTGCCGGAAACGGTACTTCCCATGTCTTATGGCAGTAAGCAACAACATCCCCAAACTTGACAATAAATTTCTGACACGTAATCTCAAGAACACTCTTGAAGGAACTGATCTACGTTATTCATTACAATTCGCGCCACCATCAGTTGACGCCGTACCGTACAGAAAATAGTCTTGACAGACCACCCCCCACCCCCCAGATTTCCAGGGGAGTGGCACTTCCCCCGACTTATGGCAGTATGCATTCATTGAAATTGACAGTAAACTCCGAAAACCGGTCGATGTTAATCCTTACATTTCCTCACCGGGTGGTTCCATCCTACCATCTCCATGTCTTAGAGATATTCCATCGGGGACCCATTCCAAGGTGTTGAAGGCTGCCCGCAGATTGGAAATTGCATTGAACATCACTGTCAGGGAAAATGGGGGCATTTTTCGGGCAGTTGATTTTTTGAAATGGCCCCTTTGAGCCTCGTGCAGCAGACATTTGGTCTTTTCAGATTAGTTTCCCCCGCTCAAATTTTCGTCCAAATTCATGTCTCGAATTGTTTCGCCCCGCTTAGCATCTGTATAGTTCCATACGTTAATCACGTGAACCTCCTTACAGATGCACCGATCCCTGCCTCGTTGTTTTTCGTTACAATAGCTTTCATCTTCACACACAGCAACAACAGCACGTCAGGCGGGCAAAGCCAATCTGAACACTAAGGATTAAAAGTAGGGCTTAAATGTGTGCAGTGTCAGAGGGTAAGAAAATAGCAGTTTGGGACTCAGGCATTGTTTTTGTTAGTGGGGAGGGGGGGGGGGGGGGGGGGGGGTGTGCGGGGGCGGTTTTTGTGCGACATGTATCAGTCCTTTAAACCGATCTCCTGTGCCCCTCTCTATTGCTACCCACACTTCTGAAGAAGACACGTAAGGACAAAAATCATTTTTGCCAGAATCTGGACAAAGTATGTACACGTGGCCCACTGTATATATACATATAACGGAAAAAAAAATAGGATACAGCGAGCGCAGGCGCGATTTTTTTTTCTTTTTTTTCATTTCGGCCTCTCAAAACAAAAAATTTAAACACTCTAATAAAAAAAAATATGAGTTAGACATTTTGTTTTGGGCGTTACTGTTGTACATATTGATATAGGATTTTTTTTCTCGTCAGTAGGGGGATATTCGATTATTATGTCCCCCCCCCCCCCCTCCCGTGATCGCCGCCCATGCAATTGGCATTCTGGGCTCTACTGACGGAGCTAATCCGATCTCCGATCCAATTGAGGATTGAAGAAAAATCTTGGACATACTTTGTATATTTCTCAGAGACAACTTTGGTTCATGTAAATCATAAAATATTTTATCTCCTGAAACTGTACTGATACCAGTTTTAATGTAGACTGACAATTTTGTTAACATCTAGCAGACTTGAAGACAGAAAATGTTTTTATAAAAAAAAAATGAAAATAAGGAGGCTTTAGGAATCCCTAGGGCTTTGCGAGTCGTCCAGTCCATTGAAAGGACCATTATTTCTGAACACTTATTATAATAAAATTAAAATGTAAAGGAAACACCCTCACCCCCCCCCCCCACAAGAATCACTATGTTCTTCACACCTATAGACAACTAATTCTTCCATAAAATCGTTACAGTATTTGGAATTTTGAATGATTGTCAACATGCCAAGCTTTCTATGGGGCCAATTGCAAAGAGGAAGAACAATTACTGCTAACATTCTTTTGAATCTGCTACATTTTACACAGGACAGCTCTCTTAAACACAAAATTTTACTGATAGGCTTACGGACAATGACGAAATAGGATTGCCGTTTTACCGAACCAGAAAGGGCATGGAATAAGCCACGTCCAAGGCAGATGGAAATGTCGGTAGGCTTAGGAAAATAAACAGCCAGAGATTTTTAGGTGGAAGACCAATATCATCGTCATGTCTAGTGGCCATACAGTACATACAGCGAGAGATGTATATCGCTGGTCGGCCTCGGCCGAACCGCTAGGCTCAGTGAACGATCAAATATCGCGTTGAGTGTAAAGCCATTTAAGTTGAGGTTCTTAGCGATTTTTTTACGTGCCCCGTGGAAAGGGAAGTGTGGAGAATAAACATAAATGTATGGCTTGAATTATAGCTCTTACATAAATTTCTAAAATTTGGTGAAATGAAAAAACAAAAAAGGGGGTTTTGCTTTCTGCCTTGGGAAGTGGGGGGAAGGGCGAAATTATATTTCCGCACTCAGATTTTTGAGGTGGGGGCCTGACGCCCCATCCCCCAGCCTCCTGACCCCTCCCCCAGTTCCCCCGCCCTTGACTGCAGTGCATAATTCATTAGCATCTGCATTAGCTAGGACATCCTCAGTGTAAATAGTGCGCTTGTACATGGTATTCGATTCTTCTCATTAAATGCATGAGCTGCCGGACGGCCACATTCTCGGCTGTATGCCTGCAGTTAGCCCCCATATCAAGGAGGACCAACTGACGTCATGCTATCCCCATTACAATAAAAAAACCATCAAGTGAGGTTTACCTGGACCTGTGGCGCTGGTGCGGGAATAGTACCAGGTCAATGTACTGGTTACTGATTTGGCATCACTGGATGACCTCTGGCCTGTGTAGTTACATATGGTTTGGTGGGAGGGCATATAGATTTCGGATGGCTGGTTGAGAAAAAGTGTATTCTACTCGATGGTGATGAGCCACGGTACCCAAAAGCTAATCACTTTTACCAGTGTTCGTTTGATTGCCGTGTTATTTTTTCCTGCCAATTTGTACTGAGCTCCAGAGCAGTAGGTAGGCTCAGTTTGGGAGTGGTGTAAAATTTACCAACAGCGGTAGCGCAAACCAAACTAGGCACATCATATACGGGATTAATGTACCAAATAAGCATGTCGTAGGTGACAGTTAGGGGAGATGATAATGATTCTTGTGGTCAAAGGACAGGAGGGACAATGACAGTTCGACGTTTGATGGCGTGAAACGTACAGTTGTTGCAGAGAGAACGATTTCTTTCGAAACTCAATTCATGAGAAAATTACAAATACCTGCCCACAAAAACTTTACAGATTTCCCCCATTATAGTGGTTGACAGTTGAAATGGGGCCGTCCCGTCGTACGTTTCCGCGTAGTCGTTTTATCGTAAACGTAACGTCGCCGTAATTCCGTAAAACAACTGTAACGTAACGACGATATCGCAACGCAATGGGATATTCTCGTCTATTCCCCCGATCTGTTCAGTCGTGAACATTGAGCACTTACAACCACGCGAAAAGGCTTATTTGAAGGAAAGAGGGCCCCGAAAGATTTTACCCACCTACCGAATTTTTCAAGTGGGCCACCAGAAGTGGCGAGAGGAAGGAAAAATTTGTTTTTTCGGGACATCTAAACAGCTTGCGTTTCCATGACACGCGGGCGGCGAGACGGGCGGACGGGCGGCGGGGGCGGGCGTTTTGGTTTGGAGCTCGTTTCCATGCACGCGGGGAGGCGGGCGTTTCTCGAGGTTCAAGCACCGTCTTCTCAATTTTAGTTTTAGTTTTGTGTAAATATATTGGCGCTAGATAAGAACCAGATTTTGTAGCCTATATTATTAAATTGTTAGCGGATTATGGGTATATGTTATTAGTAATGGTATTATTGTGATGATATTGTTGTTGTTGTTGTTGTTTTTGTCCGTTGATCTGTCGTTGCCGTTGTGTTTTTTTGTTGCCGTTGTTGTAGTTTGTGTCGTCGGTGTGTCGTTCGTTGTTGTTGTTGTCGTTGGTTTCATTGTCGTTGCCTTGTCACCGGTTGACGTTGTTGCAAAACACCGGACGCATACTGTGTTTGAACCTAAACTCCGGTGTTCATTTCTGAAAACCATTGTTGTGAATGTACGCGATTACGGCCCCCACCATTAAAACTTCACAATTGTACAGTTTGGAGATTTAATTAGCAAAATACTTGACATACCATCAGTTTAAACATGTAAATATGTGTGCTTCAATAGGTGTCTGGCCGTTAAGTATAGACACAATCTGTAAAAATTCATCCCTAGTGTGAAACAGTTATGAATGTTGTTTGCGACATGATTCGAACTAACATTTGTCCTCTACTCTCCATTATCCGGCTTCACGCCGGTAAGATTAAGATTGCAGGGAAATCCACCTGGCGAATTGATTGCGACAATACCACGCGGACACGCGGACGGGCGGAAAAAAAATCGGAAATGACCGATTAGGAAAACGCCACCCCGCCAGCCCGCCCGCCCGGTCCGCGTGATGGAAACGGCTCTGTTGAAAATAACGATGAGCGATTTAGACGCCCGCCCCCCGCACGCTCGCGTGCATGGAAAACGACCGCTTAACAAAAAGTTGGGCCAGAAGTTTTTCTAACTCTTGCCTTTTCGATGCCCAAATTTATCAGGATCGTGAACATTTTTTCCTTGAATTTCCATATCGGAAAAATGTGTGCGGCAGTCTTGCCTCCCTTTCACCCGATACGCCTATTTGACCGCAAAGTTCGCTCTCCCACTTCGGAAAATGTTCACATCTATAGGTTGTGTTGATTGCTGCAATCTGCGCATTTTAAAGTCTTTAGCACTCATGAGAACACTAACAAAAAATGAATTTTGCATTTTCACATGTCATTAGATGAGATTTGCTGCCTCGCATGGAATCTTTGTGATGTTTTTCTGCAAAATATGTGCGTGAGCACAAGGGCAGTAAGTGCCTTCGTTGGCCGGGTTCGAAAAATCGCACTGTCAGGCAACGTCAAGATCGTACAGTAGTCCATTCTAGCGGACCAGGGTACAGATTTCTTTTTGCCAAGGGCCCGTTGATGTAGACCAGAAAAAATATCAGCCCCCCAGAACCCGACGAAATCACAAAGTTCTCGAATTCATAAAGTTCACAGAGACCGTTGGGGGGGGGGGGGGGTGGGGTGTGTTTTTGGGGGGTTGTTTCGGGGTGGGGGGGAGTACGTAATATACACCAAAGGAAAATTTGCGTGCGAAGTCGCGACAAAACTTTTGCAAAAATTTTGTGATATTATATTTTAAAAATTACTTGCCTCCTTTTTCCGGATATTTTGCATTTTTGGCTCCCAAATTTTGACTCAAATTTCTGCCTAGATATTCTCTCTCCAAGTTTTAGATCCAATCGGCTGGTCCATTTTGGACCCACGGGGAACAACTTCTGTCCGAAATATACAATACCGACAGCCCAATCACGGTGGTCGTTGTAAATATGTGTGTTTAATTGAGGAAAGAAAAAAATATTGTCTTTTTCGCGCGCGATGCGAAATGTTGCAATTATCTGGACATGATTTATTAAAATTGATAGAGAAATAAATTCAAGCAATTTGACTGAAAAAGAGAGGAAAGTGGGGGAAAGTGGGAATATCATGATGCATGACGAATGCTGTGTTTGAAAACTGCTGATTTTTTTTTTCAGGGGGGTGTTCTGTTCTCATAGAATTTGGTGGCTCTAAAGTTAAGGATTCGTTTTAGACCACTTCCCTCCTACATCAACAAGCCACTGGGAATGCAAAAATTCCCTAAAACCAAATAACTACGAAAATTATTTTCCAACACGGAGGTGGGTGTTCAGGTACGTATATTTCACCAAATTGCATACTTAAACGCAGTTCCCACGAGGCCAGTCGCGGTTGCAAAATGATCGGAGTTGTTGAAGTACCCCCCCCCTCCCCACTTTTAGCTGTTTTCATGGCGCGGATGGACGCAGGTAATCAAATCGACCAGATGGCGATTTTCACAGCGTCCGCCAGAGGTACCGTATTCAGGTTCTTGGAATACACCGGTTTATGACGCATGTCGTTAGAAGGTATAGGCTACATATTCACAGTGAGAGGTGCTTGCTTGTTGTACGACAGTTATGTAACAGATTGTACCCACTGTTCGTGTAGCGATTACGGGAATGGTTGAATATGGGATCAATAGAGAGCCAAACGGTAGAGCTCAGCGAACTAAATCAAGGCCAACTGAAAATGCAGACAGAAATTTTCACTACCACCATTGGACGTCCAGGTGGTGTCTAGGTTCGCTATTGCACCCAAGGTCACATGGAATTACCCCTAGACCTCTTCTCCGGGTTAGGAACAACCCCCCCCCACCCCCCCCCCCCCTCCCACTTACACATACACACACCCTTAGCACCTTCCTTTCGCCAACGTATTTACTGTACTCGGTTTGGCGATATTGTTCCATGGGCACGATAATTAGTAGGAAATAGTATAACAAGGAAACCAATCGAAGGCCAAATCAACCGTTGTAGGCCTATACCAATGCGGCCACTCATGCCGCGTCACCGCGAATAGAATCCATGAAATATACTTTCCCTAAAACCAATCGTTGAAAGTCATCGTATTACCACATTCGCCACCTATGGAAATACCTAAATGATCATAACGAGAAACACCATCGTGAGGTTGGAATCGGTCTTGCTATATATATCGAGTGATATTGGGTATGTTTTTTTTTTTTTTTTTTTCTTGGGTTCATCAATGGGGGGGGGGGGGGGCGTGTGTCCGGGTGCGTTTAACAGCATGCCAGTTCGAGAGGGTTCGGTTTAGTAGGAATCTGACGTTCTTGCAGGTTCGGCATTATGGCGAGGGGCTATCACGGGTATGTTGTTGGCCATTCGGAGGCGAGCCATTGCCGACTCGCCTTATTCTGGTTTGTGGTAAACCCAGTCTGCATTATGAATGAAGAGGCATTGATTTAAGTCCAGCTGACACAGGTGCAATCTGTCCTATGCGGAGACCATGGTCATTGGTTCAGTGGTTTGGGGATCTTCTTCCATAACTGCAACCCTCTCTTGACGTGAGCTGGTCAACGAATTATTAGTCCCTATACACACAACTATACGCGCCTATGTTCCAAGGTGATGTTGCCATTCCCTAATGTCGTTCTCACAGTCATGTCCGTGCGGATGTGTGTGGGTACGTAGTATGTTGTGTGTATGTGTGTGGTGACACCCCTTCAGCACGATATCTAACGAACGCAAACAGGTTTCAAGTTCAAATTGGGCATTGTGGTGACTCGTGTGGTGAGGAGGGGAACTACTATTGTTTTAGGCCCGTACAAGCCACGACAGGACAAGTAAAAAACCTGTCATCACGATATCCAATGATGGCAAGTATATGAGTTCATAACAGGTTTGTAGGTTGCACATATGGTAAGATAAACTCTATTGTTTTGGGGTCAGGTAAAGGTCATTGAAGGTCACCATAGGTAATCCTATATATCTTGCAGCGTAAATTCCAGAACGCACTGTTGTAATAGAAAGTTTTGTTCGTTTAAGTGACTACTGTGACTCATTTGACCCTTAGACCTCATTTGATCTAATGACCCTGTGACCTTCGCGGTATTTTTCCGTTGACGGACCAGACTCGTCATGTTGTAACAAACCAATAGGTCAAGTGCACTGACGTACTCAAAAAACACTCCTCACACGATATTTCTAGTTATGTTTTCTGTAAGAAGGGAAACAGTAAAAATGATGAATCGCAATTCTGTATATATCCCAACGAAACATTTAGAGGGGGCATCATGGGAAGTACGTTCAGTTCTGCATACTACGTGTAGTGTTTGCTTCAACCTCATTCGTACTTGACTCATCTGACCTTTGGGACCTCGGGAATGAAGGGTCATTTTTGTGACGACCAGACTCGTTTTGTTGCAGCAAACCAATAGGTCAATTGCACGACCGTCTAAAACACTTGCTATCACACGATCTCCAGTTACCAGTCTCAGTTCCTGTAAGGGTGAAACAGCTTCAAACACTGATTAATTTCAATCTTCATATATCTTCGCAACCGAAACATTTTAGGAGGTGGCGTAATGAAGAGTTTAGTCGTCTGCTACGAACTTATCTGGTGACCCTACTCGACTCCTTTGCACACTTTTGACATCATAGACCCAATGGACTCATGTTGGGCCTTCTGGGGTCCAGTCTTCGATACAAACAGATCGTCGTTTTGCAACAAAACCAAAAGTCAATTGTGCACTGACCGCCACTGTAACACTTTATCACACTCTAGCTCCAGTTATATCCTGTGTAAAAGGGTGAAACAGCTTCAAAAGCTGATGAATTACATGTTCGACATTGACTCTCGGCCAACTGAAACATTTTGGTGGTATAGCCGAGGGAAGATCTGTTCGTCTGTGTTGGGGTCCACTAGATTCCAACTTTCCAGTTCTCAGGAGTGGACAATGCCGTAATTGCAGTCTATTAAATCAGTTCACAGAAAGAAGAAAGCTTTTCAATGTGGTCTGAAGTGTCCAGTAAACAGCGCTGTGGTGATCCACACGTTCAGTGAAGGACAGAGGAATATATTTAAACTGCTCACTAGATCCCTTGTAAAGTTTATTTATTCATTCAGCTCTCGGTGGTATAGCTACCCTCACTTTTCTCTATGGTAGACTTGTGAAAGAAAACTTTCCTTTGGTGTTACCAACAACCTTCTGTGGTACAACGTCCTGTTGCTAAGTGGAGAGGGTTGACATAAGCCTAGAGGGAGGGGGAAGCATCGATGAACCCCCCCCCCACTCCACCAAATCCCCCTTTCTAACCACCGACATTTATTTGCCTGATTTTGTTTAACAGCCCGATCGGGTATGCTTACATTTGAGACATTCAAGGAATATCCCACATAGAATTATTGGAAAGGGACAATGAGAAGGGGGGGGGGGAGTCTGCGAGGTCTGACACCTTGCTCGCCCTCCCATTTCAGGCGAAATCCTGGTCCCCCCCCCCCTGTAAGGTGGGTGATCCTCTCATGCTTCACTGATAAATGGTTTCGAGAGTAGTAAAGATTAGGTTGGCAACTGTAGATTTCCTCAGTGTCTCGAAGGTGTGTCTTTGTGTGCTTGGGGTCAGGGATCTCGGGAAAATATCCGGATTATACTTGTAACACTAAAGGATATTCGCTAGCAATTAAAACAAAAATGATCTATTTTTAAATCTGCGTTCAATGACATTTACACATGTATGACATTGGTGTGTGGTAAGTAAATTATTCTGCTACTTGCCTGCTCAGAATGATTATTCAAATCTTAGTTGACCTTGAAAGTCTCCTTTTGTTACGTAAGTTGAATATTACCCATGAAATGGCAATGAATAAACTACGCATGCTTGTGTTCTTGTTGGTTCTCCCAACTTGGAACTGCATAGTAGACAAAAAAAAAGTGGGCTATCCCTCTTTATTTATAACTGCAACCTACATACCACTTTGAAGTTGATTGAATGATTGGTTGAAATCGTCTGATTTTGTGCTCACAAACATTCTCGCTTTGGCTCCTCTGACCCTGAACTGGCATCAAAAGACCTCTACGTCTCTATATCTCAGTAGTGATCTTCGTGACGTAACTCGTAGCTGAGGAAATCTCGCCAGTCTTTAATTCAGTTGGGTACGATAGTGACGTTATATCGCATCGTTGTCGGATCGCGATGAGGCGGTTTTTCCGTTGTGACGCATGCGAACGACGCCGTCGCTTGCTCGCAGTTGCTGCCAGACGACAATGCGTCTTTAATATACACATCAAGAATAACGGATTGAAGAGAAGCATATTTGACTGCAGTATTTTGCAGTCCTATCGAACATATTTTCTGGGAAAGAGCAAGATTCTACAGACAACCCCTGTTGTTTTGGAAAGCAACCCAATCAATTATCGATTCCAATTTAGGTAAGTATCAGAAGATAGAAAGTAGTAGCGCCCCATTGTGTTTTAGGACTAATTCGAGGTCGGCATAAGTCAAATTTTATTTCATTTTCTCAGTAGAATATCTTACATCACATCACACAAACCATCCTATGCACAAACTTTTCTTTCATAGCGTATATGAGCGAACTACTTTATTGAAGATCGCTAATGACTGGTACAAAGCAATTGACTATGGGCAACTTATAGGATCAGTATTTTTAGACCTGAGAAAAGCCTTCGACTTAGTTAATCATAGGATTTTAATTGTTAAGCTTTCAATGTATGGACTGTCAAAAAGATCTGTTGACTGGTTTTCGTCGTATTCCTCGAATCGGCAGCAATCTACCTATAATCATGGAGTGCTCTCACCCCCTCTGCCTGTGACATGTGGGGTCCCGCAAAGGTCGATCCTTGGTCCATTATTATTTAGTTTATTTATAAATGACATGGAACAAGTCTTCGTCACTGTACAGCTGATAATGTATGCGGACGATACAACATTCCACATTAAGGGCAAGTCTGTGGACGAATTATATGTACACCTTAATGAAGATATGACAGAGTGGGTGAATGGTGTGGCGACTAATAAAATGTGGTTATAATAGCGCCAAAACAAACCGCATGTTGATTGGTTGTAGACAAATTCTAAACTCATTGCTATGTAAAAATTCAATATTGTTGTTGGTGGCAAGGTATTGGCATGTTTCTAGTGAAAAGATACTTGGGTTATATTGATAGCGAGTTATCCTGGGGTGACCATGTCGACTCTGTTTGCAAGATTGTGTTCTCAAGATTAGCCCTCCTCAGACGTTTAACCATGTATTGACATGGCCACGTGTATATTGTACCTATAATGGATATATTCGACCAATATTAGAGTATTGTAACTTAGTATGGGGCGAATGTACGCCCCCAATGCCCTCAGACTTACGCGTTTACAAAAGTCTGCCGCTAGAATAATTCTCAGTGCCACTTTCAACGATAGGTCTTAAGTCCTATTGTCGCACTCTAAACTGGTCCTCCTTGAACAAAGTCTGAGCTATAAAAGATTGTTGATGGTGTCAAATAATTGATGGGGCTAGCACCCCAGTACCTTAGGATATGTTTCGGTTCATTGGAGATGTCTAGGTCACTCCCTGCGGTCTACCACCGAAACAACTTGTTTCTGGAGGGTTGGAAAACCCGTACGGCATCAAATCCTCCTCCTACATAGCACCAACGAATGAAACGAGCTACCGATGGTATGGCAAAGGCGCCAACTCCTTAGCCACTTTAACGACTTGTCAAATAGTTTTATTAAGAGGTTTTCCTTTTGCTGTGAATTATATGTGAGTCTATTTTATGTGTTTTATATATTTATAATTGTTTTTTCTAAACGTTTCTAGTCCCTTTTCTATGTTCCTATAATTTTTCTTTTACATTCCCCATTATTGTCTTTTTACAAGGGCTCGGGGCGAGTTCTACCCTTTAATGTTAAAAAATAAAAATTATATCTGCAATGAAACGCGTTTGAAATGCATGGCGTATACAAGGAGGGGGGAGGGGTCGATGGCTGACCCCACCTACGATACCTAAGCGCCTGGCGAATTCCGAAAGGTAAGAATTCAGATGGGAAATTCGATCGTATGGCATATGGGGTTTTAAACGCGGCCAATTTGTAACAGCACAACAACCTTTTTTTAATCTTAGGCCTCAATCCTTCGATCTTATTTTGGATAAGATTACTTTTTGCCAGGAGCAAAATTTTTCAATATTTAGTTGGAAATGCGACTACTGTCCCTTTGGCGTCTAGGAGCCGAAAATCGCATTTTGTTTTTCGCCAAAGGGGACGGGGCGCTACCTCATTTTAGACCCCTCCCAGGCCGGACCCCCCCCCCCTTCTCCCCCCATGACAAATCTCTCGGTACGCGCCGGTTAAAAAGTATCCCCACCACATGAAGCGCGCGTGTTTTTGGAACGAGTCCATTGTTTAGTTGTGCGGCGATCGTACAACCATACATATTCACCGAATGCGTTTAGACACGCGTTGGTTTATTGGTGTATACAACGGAGATCTCTTGAAAAAGTATCGACGACGAAAAATCTAAGAATAAAGCAACAGTTTGTGCAGCGCCTTGAATGGAACTATATGGAATAGCGCGTAAATCCAAATTAATTCATCCATCGCTGTTGTGTTGCAATGAAGAAAGTTTTGAATATATGCAGAATAGGTTTTGAAGGAATCTCTATTCAGAGGTTCTTCCCCTCACCTTCCCCCCCCCCCCCCGCCTAGTATTGGACTAAATGATACATGTTGTTTAGTTTTTATTGCATTGTAGGATCGAACATTTTGGATATGAAGTTTTAATGCCCGTCAAACCGAGACTGGGGCGCATGGCCCTAATGCCTGAAGGCCCAGTTCAAGCGAGTTGATTTAGACCCAGTCACACTTCAACGATATTCTTCATTCTCGGTCCGATTTCAGGCCGATCAGCTAGGTTCGTGTCAGTAATGTGCTTGTCCAATAGCTATAGGTATTCATGCCTACCTATCAAAATCAAAGGTGCTGTGACATAGGCCTATTGGCTGCATTTAAAGTGACGTCATACTCAGATGAAAATAATTGAAGAAAAATTGAGTAACATAGCTGCGAATTCAAACAAAGTCTAGAACGATCCCATCCACCTTGCCCAAACCCCTGCACCCCACGGTGTCACTGCCTGGGAGGAACAATACGGGTTTGTTCCATGATAGATCTCCACTAATTGCAAACCGGGTTCTTTAAAATTGTAGGCAGGATACCCGAACGACATTCATTTTGTCACACTTGAACGTACCATTCAAGTGTCACATACCGGTAACTCATGAACAGTGTTGTTTTACGCGTAACGTAGAAAACGCTTAGTTCATGATGGTACCTACGCGCATATACGGCACAGCTAGTTCCAGCTGAGATGATGTTTTCTTACTCTTATGACAACCGGGCCATTATCTCGAAGGTTGTCATATACAGACAGGAAGGACGCCCTTAGGAGATTTCTGTCTGAGACTGCAACACCACTAGTCAACAAGACGCGTAAACATCGTGAATATGAATTTCTGCATTCCTATCTTTGTTCGATAGGGATCTGAACCGCTAGCTATTCGCCCAATGAAACTCGAACCTGAATGGAAGACGGGGGATCTCCCCGGATAATCCTTTTCATGTTGTTTCTTCAGTTCGTCGGCCTCTGTCATAGAATGGTTTCTCTCATCGTTTTGGAGGTTACCCGATATCCCCGAGGCGGATACTGATCTGGGAGTTACTGTCCTCGGTACACCCGCTGGAGAGCACGTCGCCGTACGCCCGCGCCCACACCATGAACGCATTCATCGGACGCTTGATCTTGCCACTGGAGTTGGTTGCATGGTCACCGGACTTCTGTAGTGTCTCATTTCTGGAACCTGCAATGATGATTGATACGCTTTTATGATGACAGCCGTGGTGGTAATGGTGATGGTATTGATAATATTATTATCTGATTACTCGAATAAGATCGCCTTCCACGAGTTCCACTCGATGACGTAGCCTACTCAGAGCGCTTCAGAGACACTAAGCCTGTAACCCTGATCATGGGCACCGGTACTCAGGGGTCATTCCGGAGAAAAATGAGGCAGTAGATAAGACAGCACCAGTTGTATATACATAACCTAATTCTCTTTCAGGTCCCCAATCAACTTCTGGGTTAAGCGGACCAATGTAGATAAAGTGCCTTGCTCGAGGACACACAGAAAAACTGACCGTTTTTTCACGGGATTCGTACGATCGCGATCTCTATGCTCAGCAGTCCTTAGATTCATACGGCCCTTCTGCCGAATGGATAATCCAAACTGCATGTTGACGCTGAAGGTAATAATAGTGGGATATGAGCTAATTATGATGATGATGATGATGATGACGGTGATGATATATGACAGTGGTAAACCTGGACGGCAGTGATAAAGATGGCGTGATAATGATGGCCTAGTAAAGGGAAGACTCGTGCGTTCGGTGACCGGTTCTCAGTCGATGACCCGAAATCTAAAATGCACGTTAAAATTTTTTAATGTATAACTAACCTACCGTGAAGTTATCAAATGGTATTACAGCATCGCAATACGCCATGAGCTTAACAATCATTGGCCCGCTCTGACCAGCTCATCCACGGGAATGAATTCGTGTTCCCGTGAAATATCAATCTCGATCAAATTACGTGTTTTCTTCAGTTGAGCGTATACCTAATGTTGACGAATGGAGGGAACCGCGAACATCCCGACGAAAAAGAGTTGGTATAATAATAATAATAATAATAATATGATAATAATAATAATAATAATAATATTAATAATGAGAAGAAGAAGAAGATGACGATGATGATGATGATGATGATGATGATTGATGATGAAATGATTGATGAGGATGTAGTTTTCTATAGTAGCCTTTTCAGAGGAAAAAGGAACAGCATAGTAAGTTACAAAGTAAACAAACGTTCCTGGAGGAAAAACTTGAGGCGCCATGTGTGATCCCCGTGTTCAACGATTCTCAGGCGGGTGATGGGTGCCTGTAATCACCAATAGGTTTTGATTAGCGGACATCGCGAGGGTGTATAATGAACAAGCTCTTCGTTGAGGTATGAGGGCCAATGCTACATAGCTTTCGAATATTCATTTTTTTGAACTGAATCTTTTCTCTGATAGATAGCCAGTATGGGCATTTCATGAGGGGATTCCATAATCCATGAACCGACACGAGTGGAAATCCTAGCAGTGGAGTTAAGTGGAGTTAAGGATTATTTGGAGTGGCTTTGAAACAGCATCAGGCAGACCAAGAAGAATAGAGTTACAGGATCAGCTTTGAAGTTATACAAGCATGAGCAACGTGAAGGCAGCAAGCTTTGTTAAATAGGGACGATTTCGACCAAGGTAACTTAGCTGGATACAGAGCGAACGGCGACATTTTACGCGCAAACACGACGGCGACGTTACCTGAGGTCACGATAAAAGAAAAATCATTCCAATATAATTCGAAATCGATGTGGTATATTTAAGGAATAAACTGCAAACTGGTTCATAAACAGTATCGACTCTGAATTTTAGCCTTATAACGAACTCGGCTGCGCCTCGTCCGTTAATTAACTAAATTCAGAGTCTCGACTGTTTATTCACCATGTAAAAAGTCGCCTCTGTAGTGTATTCCTAATTCTACACCCGCATTCAGAATTACCCAGGCGATTAGAGATATCTATATCTCTAGATCTATATCTTTGTATCTCTAAACAGTAAATAAGCAGCTAGTGTAACTATTGCGTCAGTTCGATCGAATTAAAATTGCATTGCGTACCAGTCACAAAGATCGCAGTGCGTACGTCCCATGGAGCTATTCATATTACGGAGAGGACATCAGGCGCGTAATTGTGGTTCTGTCCAAATTTCCGTCAGAGAACATAACTCGGATGTGAGTAGGCGTCCTATTGTGTGTAACATTGTAATACACATTCGTTTGTTTACTCTCTATTTGCGAATTTCTTCGACCAGAGAGCCACCCGAAAATACCGTCGTTGTTTCATAGTGAAGATAGTACTCATAGTGCAGCTTCTTGCAACATCTTTCAGTGCGTTTACCCTGTTTCAATAAAAAGCGGGAAATCAGACGATCTAACAACATGAATAATTTGGGAATACGAATCGATTGCGTCTCGCAGAAACACCCATCTAGGCTTAAGGTATGACATCACGGATTGAACTAGGAGCTCAATAATATGAAGCCTCGAATTCAAGGAGGCTGTCAAACGGAACATATTCTAATCTTACGACGAAATGGGCCGGGGAATCATGTCGCCTGAATGCCCACTTCACTTATACCCCTGTCAAATGAGGGCGCTGTGGGCTATAGCAAGGCGTCTCCAAACTGACTTCTGTTTGTATGGGAGCTTCGTAACACCCCCCCCCCCCCCCACCCCAGCATGTTCCGGGCCACTTGGGTACTTCCACGGAGTCACGTGGCCGAACGTAGGGTTCTAGCGCGTGGAATCATGCGTTTCAACAATCGCAACGAGCGACGCGTCGTTTCGCTCGTTTGTAATTTCCGTCGAGGCGAGGCCCGGCATCCACGCTAACGGCCCCATGCTGGGTACCCGGTGTGTAAAATGGCATACGCGCAGTTTTGCATTCTCGTCAGACGCGCTACCGTGAAAATGTTGCCCCCGAAAGAGTTAACACAGACTGTCAATTGATCAAACAATTTAACGCACGAAACTGTAATCCGCGTGTCACGCCGTGCCTGGTAAATTTTTGCGTCATTTGTCCGGTAGAGCACACATACCGTAAACGTCAAACACTTTAACGACATGAAGGTTATCGCGTGTTCAGTCCGGGAGTGGGGACATTTTCAAATTGCATCAATGTATTGATCGCGTTGCCTCTCAGTTAATATAATAGCTCCATGCGTTGAGGCAGTACCCTAGATTTAATATAACGGCTAGAGTGCGCACTTGCTTGAGACGCACATGATTGCATGGAAGCCAAGCTATGTACAATTTCATTGCCGCCATTTTGATTCGGGCAAAATTGACATTTGCCCGGATCTGGTTGCGTCTTCGTGAGAGCGCTGTTCAACGCTCTAATATATATACAAAATCCCTATGCTTGGCACGACGCAGAACACTACGTTTTAGGACGCGCACGCACAAACTCTCCATGAAATCACAATCGCCGTAAGCCTAACGATAGGATACGCGCGTCTGCTACTACATAAGCGCGTTCAAAGATTGGCCGGAGGCGAGCTCCTTGCGCATCTCCTATTATCGGAATCTAGGCCGGGCACTCCACCGCTAACGGCCCTATGCTAGGCTGACGCGTGTGTAAAATGGCATAACGCGCATTTTTCCATTGTCTTCAGACGTCGTTACCTGAAAATGTTTACCAACGAGTGACACAGACCGTAGTTGATCAAACCATTTAACGCACGAAAATGGAATCCGCGCGTCATCCCGTTCCAGGGGAAATGCTGCGTCAATTTGTCCCCGGTAGAGTAGCTCAGACCGTTAAGATGGTCAACCCTTTAACGCCCTCGAGGTGACGGCGTGTCAGTCCGGAGTGGGGGACAATTTCAAATTTTTTACAATATATTGAGAGGCGTTGCTCTCCATTTTATAATAGCTCCAGTGCGGAATTCTGTACAAAGCCACGCAATTGATAATTTTCTTATACGCGCGCGTATGGCGAGCAGTTAACTACGCATTTGTAATATATGCATAGAGTATAATCATAGAGTATAATAATGCTAGTAGTGCGCACTTTATTTTTAGAGCGCATGATGGCAGGAGGCTAAGCTATGTACAATTTGCATTGCGCCATTACCGGTCCAGGCAAAATTCGACATTTTGCCCGGAGCTGGTCGCGTCTGCGGGAGAAACGCGTTGTGTCTAACGCGCTATATCTTACACAATCCCTATGCTTGGCCCACTAGAACACGACTTTAGACGCGCACGCACCATCTCCCATGAAATTACAATTTCCGTATGCCTAACGATAGGATCGCGCTCTTTTACTACAGAAGCGCGTTGAAAGATTGCTCGGAGCGAGCTCTTTGCGCTGTTCCTGATAATGCGGAATCATAGAGCATAATTGAGAACAGAGGGCGGACTGTTCGGCACAGTGCGCGGCAGAAGAGCCTACACCACACACAAACATATATTAACATCAATTGCGCCAGTTTTGTACGAATTCCCGCATCATCAGAAACATTATAGTTTATACTCTATGTGCGGAATTCTGTACAAAAACCGGCGCATGATATGTTTTATACGCGCGCTATGCTGACTAGTTTCACTACGAAGTTGGTACTATATGTTTGTTGGTGTGGGTAGGGCACTTTCTTGACGCGCGCGTGCCGAACAATCCGCACTCTAGTTCTAATTATCTCTTGTGCGGAATTCCTGTACAAAAACCGCGCATTTGATGATGGTTTTATACGGCGCGTATGCTGAGCAGTTAACTTCTAAGTTGTAATATATGTTTGTGGTGTGGTGTGGGCCTTTCTTGACGCGCGCGTTCCGAACAGTCCGCTCATAGTCTTTATTATGCTCTATGGGTTATAAATGTAACTGCTAGATTACGCACTTCCTTTAGACGCGCATGATGGCATGGAGGCCTAAGCTATGTACAAATCTGCATTGCCGCCTTACCGTTCCGGGCAAAATTGACCTTTGCCCGGAGCTGGTTGCGTCTGCGTGAGAACGCGTTGTTTAACGCGCCATATCATGTACAAAATCCCTATGCTTGGTCCGACGCAGAACACTACTTTTTAGGACGCGCACGCACCAATCTCCCCATGAAATCACAATCTCGTAGCCTAACGATAGGATACGCGCGTCTTTAACCACAGAAGCGCGTTCAAAGATTGCTCGGAGCGAGCTATTTGCGCGTGTTCCTGATGATGCGGAATTCTGTACAAAACCGGCGCAATTGATGATGGTTTATACGCGCGCGTATGCTTAGCAGGTAACTACGAATTGTTGTAATATACGTTTGTGTGTGGTGTAGGCTATTTCTCCGCGCGCGTGCTGAACAATCCGCCCTCCAGTTCCTAATTATGCTCTATGGGCAGTACGCCCTCTGAAACGCACGTATACTGAAAGCCGGATCTGCGCGTGTAACATAACTTCGCAAAGGACTCACGCAACCCTCATTCCGCGTTGTAAAGTACTGAGCTACGTAAAACGCAGCACATCGATCAAGTATCCGATTGTTGTGTTACTCTGCACAGCTGACTGTGATTGCAAAAATAAGTCGGCTACGTGATTGGGATTAGCCTATCACAATCCTGTATTTGCAATAACGGATAGCTTGGGTTGTAGAATGTCAGAATAATAGGTGCGTTTAGTCGACTGTTAGTGATGGATCCTTACGTCTTTGGCCTTCAATAATGGACATGATTAATTGGCTGACAAATGATGTGACTCAATCACATCATCAAACAGAGCTAACAGTTCCGGGCGATTGGTAGTTAGGCCACGCCCACTGCTAGCCTCTATTCTTTATACAACACTGACAGCACAACTGATTACTGATCACGTGAACCCTTCCCCGTCACTAACAGTCGACTGAACGCACCCAAAATGTTCAAAATTCGTTCAATTGACATACCACAATATTTCTGTCGTGACTTAATGTACCCGACCATCCATTATCCGCCGGTGCACTGCCTCTTAATGTTTTTTTATAACAGCGGCGCTCTTCTGAATTTATTCGTTGCGGGCAGAACCAGCATGTGATACTCGCGTCGCCTGTTTCGGTTGTGGCATTTAACGATTGTGGCCATGTATTGTATATTCATAGTGACGTTTTCCGCCGGATCGCCAGCATCAGATTGTGCTTTTTTTTCTTTTTTTGGTTTTTTGTTGTTTGCAAGACTAATAATTTCACAGTCGTTATGACACAATTCAAGTGTGTGCTCTCAAGTTATAGGATCACCACTGAAGAATTGAGAACTTTTTCATTTTGTTTATTAAAATAGTATTGGGTGATCAGAGCTGAATGATTATTACTGCGAGGGGCTCATGGGCAAAATAAAATACAGAGTTACAGCAAAGAAAATAAGCATTAAGAGAACAGCATGAAACTGGAGGGAGATAGTCAACGCAAAACGTAGCATAAAAAAAAAACGGGACAAAAAAGCGGTAAAAACCACTAGACCATAAACAGCGATGAGAAAGTGGGTATCATCATGGTGAGGGCGACCGTCGTTCCTGTGCGTGATGATAAAAGGGAGTCCCACATGTAGAATCATGCAAAGAGCGTGTTTACAAAAAATTGTTTCCAGGAACTCGGACGAGTCATCCAAATGAATGCATGGCTAGCCGGAAGGGACCTCCAATTCAAATAAAATCAATGGGAGGAGACCGGCCATCATTAACATTTTCCAGAGTTCCACCTAATACAGAAAAGCTATCGATCTCCACAACGGTGTGGATTTCAGCTCAAAAAAGAAGGAAGATACTGGCACGGACCAAACCGTCGGTTCACCTAACTATCAAGGATGATTCCGTGCGTGATAAGCGGCAATGACCACGACTCATTAGACCTTTGCAAATAGACAAATAGAGGGGTTTTCGAGCAATTCCCCTGGGGAGAATGAGCGCACATACAAATATCAATCGAAGATGACAGTTCACGCATGAGGTTGCTGGTACTCGGGCAACAGCGAGTTATGTTCAAGCCAAACAGCCCCATTTGCCTTTTCGCGAAGCATCTCGCAATGCATTGTGGTCTAGTTCAGGGGGGCCAGAGTAGCCATTCTATGGAAGGCCAAATTAGGAATTCCAGCGGATAACTTTTTTTTCGGCCGAAAAAATAGTACATTTCGTCAGGTTGGCCACAATAAGAATTTATAGGGACAACATACTGAACTTTGAGAGAATATGCAAAGAGAATGCGGAAGATAATTGAAATTGACAAGATTTCCCGATACATGCTAACCAAAACTGCTCCTGGAGTACCCAGCCCTGCATCAAAACTATCCCACAGTGCATCCGAATCATCTATTTTCCGAAACGTCTAATACAATACTGTACGTACTGTATTTTATCAAATATTTTCGTGCTAGACTCACCTGATAAGTTGAAAGTTCACAGAGAGCAAGATCCTTATAGTGTCCTTCAACATATGTCAATTTCATGTGATAATTTTTCCGTTATGATCAGTCGTCAAAATTGTTTTCTCCTGTACAAACTTTACATTGAACTTATGGTAGAATACTAATTCCGCGTGTAATCTAAACTTCGAGCGGGTCCACGCAGCTGTTCACATTGTTCCATACCAGAGTTCTTCTTCTACTTCTTCTTCTTATCTTCGATGCCAATACTCGTCAACGCTCTGTTCAGCAACTAACGATGTGTGTTGTGTGGTGTCTCATGATATTGGGCACCAAGAGCACAACTAAACCCCAACTCAAGAGACCTCTCCTGAAACTCATCCGCAGTTGAAGCTTTAATGACGTCTTGCGGGAGGTTTCCCATCAGCACCGTTCGAGAAAAAGCTGTGCTGTATACGCTCCAGTATTTGACTGTACTCTCCTGACGATGGTTGCCTGTTGCTAACGAGTCGCTCGAAGTCTGGGTGTATGGGTTTGGGTACATTATGCCATCTGGTGGTTTGACTGTATTATAGAACATCAATAACGTGCTTGCATACGTCGGTCTCCTAAGATTTGTAGTTTAGAATTCTCACCACACATCTGTTTTACCACCTCGCATCTCGCTGACATTGCCCAAATAAAACGACTGCTCTCCTCTGAATCGTTCTAGCTTATCTCCTGAATTTGCTTATGAGGCTCCCATACGACAAGGCATATTCCAATTGGAGGCGAACTAAGAAGGTGTAAGGAGTCTGTCTATCGTGGAACCTCGGCAATTGTGAAGATTTCTACGAAGGAATCCAGTGTTCGATTTGCTTTAGCGGATATATTGTTTATCAAAAAGCCACAACTTGCTGAACAACGAAACAAGTTTGACTTTCCATCGTACAAAAATGTTACAATGAGCAGCTTACTATGATTTTATGAAAGGTTGGAAACGCGCACTCTCTTCCGATTTTCAGAGAATACGAAATGTTGATAATTTGTATGCTACGTCAATGTTATTCAGCGTTAGCAAAAATTGAATCAAAATCTTGTCGTCACGCATGCCGCTGACACAGTACATAAGGAATGACGGATGTTACTTGCTTACGCACACTTAATGTTTCCTTACAACAGACCATCGCTATACAGTCACAGACGTAGGTGCATTTGATTGTCTTCCGTACCGAACGCACTTTTTCTGTTTAACATATACCGGTACGTTGTGTCAAAGCACGCGATTTTAGGGAAGTTATCGTATTATCAGTCAACACGGCTTTGAAACATCGATCGCTCCGTCGCAGACACAATGTACCAAAAACAAAAAAACAAAAAAAAAATGTAACGGTTTGGATGTTACGTAAGCTAACAGCTAACATTCCCTATTCAGCGATAAAATTTTAAAATGACCTTATCGCAAATACATAGAGGGCGTCTTTGGCAACTCCATTGAAAGTTGGCGCGCACTACTGATGTCACATCATCGATATACATGTCACGCAACTAAGGTTGGTGTTTCTCAAGCAACTGAGTGACCCGATGAAGCCAAACAGCTCATTGACTTACTGTAAGGCACTGAAGTTGGAAGTCCCCAGAGAGCAATATCTCTAAATGTTGTTTCATATTTTCCATTCAGCATATGATCTTTAGTTTATGGGCAGTCATAAAAAATGTTTTTCGCCCGTAGCACAGGGGGTGTTACATTGGGGACGTGGTTTGGGGGTGCGCGTCATAACAGGCTAGTGGCCTGTGAAAGGGCGGGCCGGATGGAGGGGGGAGATGATGCAGTGCGCTCCGTCTTTGGGGCGATATGGTTTTAGGAATATCCCTTGAAAGATAAAGATTAAAATGTGCTTAGCACCGCGAAGTTATGTTACAACATCATATTTGCGATAGGGTCTATGATACTGAACACTTATGATACGCACCTAACACTTGTGTGATAATCTAGGCCTCTTCTCGGAGAAAACGTCATGAGTATACTGAAACCACATCAGTCGGTCCCCTAACAGTCACGGGACTTCTGACGTTTATATGCAATTACTAGGGCAAATGACCGACTCATGATACTGACCGTCTTATGATACACTCCTATATTCGATGAAAATTAGAATCCGTCGTTCATAACTACCAGAGAGGGAGTCCGAGTTTTGGATTCCATTGACTTGTCCTCTTGCTGCGATCTGATTTTTCGGCTAATCGAGGTCACGCCTGTCTGCTGGCCATACGGAACCCGAGAATTTTCTCCCCGGCGCTAGACTCCTCTTACTACTTTTCAGCATCTCCGATATTGCTTCCTTGGATCGCCTGTCAGTGTCGATGGCCCGTGGCTGTTGGCCGAACTACCACTGGCCGCGTTACTTATGACCACGCTGTATGTGTTAATGTTTCTCTGGGCTCCTGGAACCGCTTCACCTTTTGAAACTAACTCTTTTCGGCATGTTCTTGCAGTGTCTCGTATCTCGTTGCTCGTTCTCGGAATTGGTCGTTTTTCATGGCTCATACTATGGGCCATTGTTGTATCACTTCTTAAAGAAAAGTCGCCACTTTCTGTCGCAATGACTAGGCGTAGTTTGAGGGCATTGTGGTTATTCACGGTGTTGACAATATCGACCTCTCTATACACCACGATTGCATTGTTCCTATATTCTGAACTCAACATAGCGGCGATATTAAACGTGTGCTTCTGCTGATGTTGCCAAATAAACAGCGCGGCATTAGTCGATAATTTTTTGACTGACACCAAACCTATTATCACGCGCAGAGCCAATTATTTTCGTGCGAACGTTCGAGCGTTATTACCACGCGTTCCCCCTAGCCCCTACCGCGCGTTGACTTGCAATTTCGACGCGTTTTCTCCCTCGCAAATTGCTGGACAAATTGACATTTGCCCAGACTGGTTGCGTCTGCGTGAGAACGCGTTGTTTTACGCGCTAATCTCATGTACACCATCCTATGCTTGCCCGACCGCGGAACACTACTTTTTTAGGACGCCGCACGCACCAATCTCCCCATGAAATCAGAATCGCTGTAGCCTAGCGATAGGATCGCGCGTCTGTTACTACAGGGGCGCGTTCAAAAGTTTCCCGGAGAGAGCTATTTGCGCGTGTTCCTGATGATGCGGAATTCTGTACAAAAACGCAACGCATTGATGATGGTTTTTCTACGTAGCGCGTAGCTGAATCAATTAACTACGAATTTGTCAATATATGTTTGTGTGTGGTGAGGCCATTTCTTTGACGCGCCGCGTGCCTGAAGCAGTCCTCACTCTAGTTCTTTATTATGCTCTATGATAGAGCATTATTTAGAACTATAGCGCGGACTGCTCCGCACGCGCCATCAGAGAACCTACCCCACACACAAACATATATTACAACTTCCTAGTTACCTGCTCATCATACGCGCGCGTATAAACATTATCAGTTTGCGTTTGGTTTTGTCCATAATTCCGCATCACCAGGAAACACGCGCAAGGAGCTTGCTCGGAGCATCTTTGAACTCGCTTCTGTAGTAACAGACTCGTGTATCCATCTTTAGGCTACTGCGATTGTGATTCCCTGGGGATATTGGTGCGTTCGAGTCCTAAAAGTAGTGTTCTGTTCGGCTAGGCTAATCATAGGGATTTGTACCTGATATAGCGCGTTGAACACGCACTTCTCACAACAACAGACGCAACCCGCCTCACGTGCAAATGTCATTTTGCCCGGAATCAAACTGGCGGCAATGTAAATTTGTACATAGCTTAATGCCTTTCACACCGGGCGCGACGCGACGCACACGACGCGACGCGACGCACTAAAATGGTGGCAGGAACCCTTCCCCACCGGCGGGCGATTTTTTTAATCGCTCAGCGATTGTTTTTTTGTGGCGCGAGCGGGAAAATATTTTGTCATGTGATCGTAGAGCCGTTATTGTAATAACTATTCACTGCCTAAATCACTTCCCATTATGTGGTCGATCGATAATCCCTTCCACCGGTATAACCATCCCGGTTCCTTCTCCATACATCCATGATATCCCGTTTTCTAGAACGATTATAAGGACATTTACCTAACCCAGAGATCCACTCTTTTCCAGCTGGGGTACCATTCTACATTTTCGTGGTGCCACTAAGTACCATTGTACTGGGGCCATGGCTAGTTTTTCCAAGATTCTGAAAAAAGGTGGGGGCCTGGCCTCCAATGATCGCCGTCCGGGGGAAGGGTCATGTGGGGAGTGACTTCTCTTTGGTCCATTTTTTGATAATTAATACGTACACCTAACGAAATCTGGTGCAATTAATCATCATTCGGAGCCAATGTGTACCACCCCGCTTACCACCGTGAAAGTCCAGATGTACCCCTGGTGGTATGGGGCGGGGGCGTACCACAGGTTGGTGACCCTGACCTAACCGATCATGTGATATTACAGAGCGCGATGATGGTGGGGGTGGCTAGTGGGTCACGCGAAAATCGCTCGCAGACACTCGGCGACAAGACAAAAAGTTGAAATTATTTCAACTCGAGAATATATCGCGTCGCGTCGTATCGATGCGTCGCCGCGTCGCGTCGTCGCGCCGGGGTAGTGACAGGGTGCCTGGGGTCCAGGCCTGCATTCCATCAGGCGCGTCTACAGCACGTGCGCACTCTATCAGTTTATAGTTATACTCTATGCCTTATACTCTATACAAATGGTGATTGTTCACACAGATCTCCATTGTGCGAAAACAATCTCTACTCATGTATACTTTCTACAAGCACAAACTTGAGCATATCACACGTTATAACGATCTTTCATACCTAGTAACCACAGAAATCCTATAAGAAGTCAAATTGACTATTATCATAGCCCCATTACCTTCAAATCTATTATCACTATTATCACACCGACGCTCGAGCATACAATGGCCTCCAATCAAAACTGATAGCACAATCATCATAATAGATTTCACCTAAAACAGCTCACCGAAAGGAAAGTTATCCCTCAATAGGATGTAGAAGTAGTAATTCACTTAGTCATCTAAATCAACCAAATTGACTACAATGAAAAGTGGTAAACACGGCCTCTGATGAACCACAATTTTTCTTAATTACCTCCAAGCTAATTTGAATAACTCTCATCAATTTGCCGAGAAAATGGCTGAAAAAACATAAAAAACCCACAGGAAAAGTTTCGTTTCAATAATACGAAAAATAGCAAAATGTTTGTTTAGTTTTTTCCTGGAGCAAGTTTGGTTTGGGTTCTGAGTTGTTACAGTTGAAAGTGTTTTCGAAATGTTGCTATTTTTTTATTTTTTGCATCTGTATCTCCAATGATTTCATCATCATTTTATTGAAATTGGATCCTTCTTCTTACTTTTTTGTTGCCTACTTTTATTGTCTTTACAAAACGGCTGGAGCAAGTTCAAACTGGTTGGTGTGCTTCCCATGATGAGTACATGAACGCTTTTATGTTTTATGGGTAGGGGTACATTTTGGGCAAAACGTGAAACTTGGGAAATTCTGTATTTTTGGGCCTTTTACCTTGTATCAGGCTATGTCCAACAAGCCTTGTGGGGTCAAGTTTACACTAACTTGGTGGGTGTCTTTCCCATGATGATTACATGACCGCTATTCATTGTTGTATGGTTAGGGGGTAAATTTGGGCAAAGTGTAAACTTGTGAAATTGGTGGTATTTTGGGGGCACTTTACCTTGTATACAAGGCAAAGTCAAACATGCCTGGTGGGACATCAAGTTCAAACTGGTGGTTGTGCTTCCCATGATTAGTTCCCATGAACGCTATTTATTGTTTGTATGTGTAGGGGGTCAATTTTGGGCAAAAGTGGAAACTTGTGAAATTCTGGTATTTTGGGGACTTTTACCTTGTAATCAGGCAAGTCAAACATGCCTGGTGGGATCAAGTTCAAACTTGGTGGGTGGCTTCCCATGATGAGTGAACATGAACGCTATGTATTGTTGTATGTTAGGGGTCAATTTTGGGAAAGAGTGGGAAACTTGTGAAATTCTGGTATTTTGGGCACTTACACCTTGTAATCAGGCTATGTCCAACTTGCTTGGCTGTCATGGAACATGCGCTAGTCATTATGCTATTGATCTTAGTTTAAGCCTGAGACTGGTGTTTAGGAAACTTAGAACTTGAACACAACCGGCCGTTGTGTCAAGGAATCACTAAGCTTTCAGCTTTCTGGGGGTTGTTTCATGTGCAGCTTTGACTAAGTGAATGCTGTGTTTTTTTTTTTTATTCTTTTAGTTTTAACTCTCTCGTCTTATGTATTCTTTACCGTTTATCGTTTTGAAGTCTTAGATTTTTTTTTTTTTTTAATAAGTCTGCTATTTCAGTAGTATTGAAACGAACTTTTTCTGTGTGGTTTATATTTTCGGCATTTTGTAGGTCAATTGATGAAAGTTTATTCCAGTTAGCTTGCGGATTCTCATGGAGCTATTCTATTATATTGTTTGATTACTACTGTCTGTGTTACTCATAGGCATAATTAAGCAGTTATAGTTGTACTCTATGGTGTTACTCTTTTGATGACAATTTTCAGGTAGCGCCGTCTGAGACAATACAAACCGCGCGTACTGCCATTTACACACAACGTCATCTCAGCAATAAGCCATATCTTGGATGCCGGCCTAGGGAATTATGTACAAAAGCAAAGGAATTGTTCATGGGTCCATACGCGCGGGTATGCTGCGTAGGTTAACTACGATTGTAATATATGTGTGTGTAGGCTCTTTCTTGACGCTCGCGTGGCCGACAGTCCGCATTCTAGTTCTTCATCATACGCTATGGGAATTTTGGTGAAAAACCATAGAAATGTTAGAGCGCGCACTTGCTTTAGACCATGGAGCTATTAATTAACGGAGAGGCATGAGTGGCAATATATGAAGCAATTTAGTAGATGTTCGAACAATTCAACGCACAGAAGGTGATCGGTGTAGTCAGTCAGACAGACATTTCAAATTGATTCAAATTTATTGCACGCGTCGCCTATCCAGTTAATATAATTGCTCCGTGCTCAAGCCCTATGCTGCTGCTGACGTTGGTGTGTTAAAAGGCAGTACGCGCGGGTTTGCATGCCTCGGACGCCGAAGAGTAAACAGACCGTGGTTGAGCGAACAATTTAACGCACCGACAATGTATCCGCGCGTCGTAAGTCCATGTCCAGAGAAAGAAATTATGACTCAATTTGTCCCCGGTAGAGTAACTCATACCGTAGATGGTCAAACCACTTTAAACGCATCACGAGGAGTGCGGATGACGCGTATCAGTACGGTGCGGGGGGGACATTTTCAATTGCTTCAATGTATTTGCACCGCGTGCCTCGTCCAGTTAATATAATAGCTCCATGCATTTCCCGGGGCTGTTGCGTCTGCGTGATAAGCGTGTTTAAACGCGCTATACTATGTACAAAATCCTAGGCCCGGCAATCCAACGAAACTGCCCTCTGCAGGGCTGACGGCCGGTAGGTAGAATGGCAGTACGCCGCAGTGTTCCATTGTCTTCAGACGCGGTACCTGAAAATGTCCCGAAAAAAGAGAACCCAGACCGTAGTTGATTCAAACAATTTGAACGCACGAAAATGTAATCCGCGAGTCAGTCCGTTGGCAGGGAACATTCTGCGTCAATGTCCCCGGTAAGAGCATCAAGCACCGGAAGCTGACTGAAGCTCCTATACAAAACAGAAAGTCAGTGTGCAGAGGCCTCGTTGCTATGCTAAACACGCCTCATTGACAGTGGTGTTATAGTGACATGGAATTCAGGCGACAAGATTCGCACTTCGTCGTAAGATTAGAATATGTTCCGTTTAACAGCCTCTTTTAATTCGAGCTTCACATTATTAAGCTCTTGTTCACTCCATTGATGTCATACCTACGTCTAGAGGGTTTGTTCTGCCAGGACAGCAATCGATTCATTTTGCCTAAATTAATCATGTTGTTTCGTGCTTCCGTAGTAGATGTCTGATTTTCCCGCGAGTTCTGAATGAAAACAGGGTGGTTAAACCAATCACTAAAACTGTTGCAGAATCATGCACTATGATATACATCTCACTTTGGAACAACGCGGTATTTAGGGGGTCTTGGTCGCGAAGAAATTAGCCACGATAGAGAGTAAACAAACAGAATGTGTTTCACAATGATTAAACACAAAGGGCGCCTCCTCACTTAGAGTTTGGTTCTCTGACGGAAACTTGGACAGGGCACCATACGCGCTCTGATGTCCTCTCGTTAAAAATAGCTCAATGGTTACGAGCTAGGCCCGGCAATCCAACGCAACGGCCCTATGCTGGCTTGAAGCCGTTGTGTAGATGGCAGTACGCGCAGTTTTCCGTTTTCAGACGCTGCTACCTGAAAATTGGGTCCCCGAAAGAGTACACAGACCGTAGTGATCAAACCCAATTTCCAAGCACGAAAATGTAATCCGCGAGTCATTCCGTGTCCAGAGGCAACTTCTGCGTCATTTGTCCCCGGTAGAGCTCAAGACCCCGAATGCGGTACTGAAGCTCTATACAAAACAGGAAGTCAGTTGTGGAGCCTCGTTGCTAGCTACAACAGCGCCCTCATTGACAGGGGGGGTGTATATGACATGGCATTAGGCGAATGATTGGCATTCGTAGTAGATTAGAATATGTTCCGTTTAACAGCCTCCTTTAATTCGAGCTTCACATATTAAGCTTCTTGTTCACTCCATGATGTCATACCTTAGTCAGATGGTGTTTCTGCCAGACGCAATCGATTATTTTCCCTTAATTAATCATGTGGTCTGTGCTTCCGGAATGATGTCTGAGTTTCCCGCGTTCTGGAAAAATGGGGTAACATCACTAAAAATGTTGCAGGAATCATGCCACTATGTATTACCACTTCACTGGAACAACGGACGGTATTTTCGGGGGGTCTCTGTCGAAGAATGCGCAGGATAGAGAGTGTAAATAAAAAGAATGTGTTTTACAATGTTACACAAATAGGGCGGCCTCCTCACTTCGAGTTTGCGTTCTCTCTGACGGAAAAACTTGGACAGGGGCCACAATACGCCCGCCTATGATGTCCTCTCCAGTAATGTTGTAATATAATAGCTCCATGGTAGAGCTAGGCCCGGCAATCCAACGCTAACGGCCCTATGCTGGGCTGAAGCCGTTTGGGCGTGTTAGAATGGCAGTACGCGCAGTTTTCCATTGTCGTCAGACGCGTACCTGAAAATGTCCCCGCGCACGAGTAACACAGACCGTAGTTCAGTGTCAGGGAAATCTGCGTCAATTTGTTCCCCGGTAGAGTAGCTCATTAAGTAGATGGTCAGACACTTTAACGCACTCGAGTGTGATTGCGTGTCAGTCCGGGAGGCCTTCTCGTTAAACATTTCAAAATTGCTACAATAATTGAGCGCGTTGCCTCTCAGTTAAATATAAATAGATCCTGCGGTAGAGAAGCTCATACCGTAGATGGCCAGACACTGTAACGCACTCGAGGGTGCTCGCGTGTCAGTCCGGGAGTGGGGGACATTTAGATTGCTACAATATATTGAGTGCGTTGCTCATCCAGGTTAATTAATAGCTCCGATGACAAAATCCCTATGCTTGGGGGCCCGACGCAAGAACACTACTTTTTAGACGCGCACGCATCAACCCCTCATGAAACACAATCGCCGTAGCCTAACGACATGATACGCGTTTCCAGATTCTCTGGCAACTCAATTGAGGGATCAGAGCAGGGACAATCTAGGTAGTCAAATATGCCAGAATGCCTTCGCATAATGTTCCAAGTCTAATAATGGCCTCACAGCCATACCTCCGGTTGTTGAGGAATTTTCGGTCCAAGTTCCCACTTGGGCCGAGGGCCCGTTTTATGAAATTATTTGATGCATCTCCTCCCACAAGTTTCCAATTGATTTTCATCAAATTACATGTTATGGTCCTTGCGTGGTAGTGGCCCATTGCGGGTGTTCAGACTTTGAGGCCCAGGGCTCAGTTTGGGCCCGAGGGCCCATCAAGCAGAGTTTCGCAAAATGCTTATCCTCCTCCAAATTATGTTGCACAGTCTAATGTTCGGTCATAATGAGTCTAATAGCCATACCTAATGGGTGCCCAGGGAATCTGATCCCAAGTCCTGGGGCCCACATGTGGAATGGTTATTGACTGCTAAACTTTTGGTCTATGAAAGATCAAGGCAAAAGTCTTACGGAGCACTAGGCCATTGTTTGAACTGCCTTTTTTGGCCTCTGTTCTTGAACATTTATCACATATTAACATTCGTATGGTACATTTGTGCGTTCGGCTACAGCACCATTGGTGCTCTAGTTTGTTGCACCAAATGATCAAGTTTGTTTTGTTATAGACTGTGAGACTGCAGTCAGCCAATAGTTCGTGAACGTGAGCCTTGAAACCATGAATCAGAACAGCTGCAAGCGTTGCTGCGTCCCTGAGATTGCGCAAAAATTACTCTATGTTCACGCGATGACTCTGTTTGAATGCAAGCAGCACCACGTATACTCTTCCGACTTGTGAACATTGACGGGTTGGGCGATCGATTCTCTGTTGACTGAGAATGTACTCTCCATAGAGAACTGCACGTTACTTCCAGTAATACTATAGAATTTATGTAGCAATTTATGCCATCGCTCATGGCTATCCTTTTGATAAGAACACTTAAAGTCTGAGAAAACGCTCACTCTTGATATCATGAGATTTCCCATGTAGTCAAAGAGTTGTGATTCCGTCTGGTGTCCCGCCGGCAGTCAGGGAGTTTGTCCGAGGTGAATAACTGTCTACAATTTTGTTTTCGTTAGAGATTCGCAGACTGGACAAACATCAACTTTCTACAATACTAATATGCAGGAATTCAAGAAATGCTGAAAGATTCCTCTCACGTAGCTCGCACAGCGCGACAGATATGTAAAATAATTCACTGAAAGAAAAAGCAAAACTCCACCATGTCCACTGGACCGACCCGGGGTGCCCATTCGCGACTTTACATCTTTACCAGAGTGCCATGGCAATGCCTTTTGCCACGGCACTGCTATTGAATACGTTTATCATGTGCTTAAGTGTTTCCCGTGAAATCTCCAACCAATTTGGCGTGATTATTGATATAATTATTCAGGATCGAGTGCATATAAATGACTATTTTTTTAATATAAGATTAATCCGCTCGTCATTTATGCTGGTAAATATTACGTTTCCATTGCTTGAAATCAATCCAATAAATAACTTCTGGCTTCGACGGCTGTCCATCATCAGTCTCGATATAGCTGTTCAGCAGGATCTTTCGTCCAAATCTTGGTCGATCACGTTGAAAATTAAAGCTGCGTAATTTGATCATTTGATTAAGAGAAATTCGTTTGATTATCTTGAAAAAGTCATTCACCCTGCAGCCAGGCTGTGATAATGATACTAAACATCTAACGATTAGCAGTCATTACATACATGCATTGATCGATGCCTACCATGGAGTAGACTAAGGTTAGAACAAATCCAGGTCCACAACTCGATCGATCATTTTTCCCCTTCCCTTCTCACGCAACGCCATCCCAGCAAGCATGAAACGTTTTCGAAACATGGTTTTACGATGTTTTCCTGAAACGTTTTTATGTTGAGTAAACGAATGTTACGGACACGTTTCCATACCCTCCCAAAATGTTTTGGAAAATATTTAGAAACATTTCAATTTTACTTCAAATTTAGAGTTACAGCAAACCTAGGAAACAAAACCGATAATATAAATACTTCTGCCACACTGACTAACTTAAATCCGTTTTGGCGCAAATCTTTTCCCACCGAAAACCCTTTTAGAACCTTTCAGAAATGTTTGGCAATGTTTCAAACGTTTCTTCAAAACGCTTTGTGAAACGTTCTGGAAGCATTCTCCTCACCTTCGTGTTACTCAACAAAAACGTTTCAAACAATCAGTGAAACATGTTAAAAATTTTTTTAAAACGTTTTTCTGTGTTTGTAGGGATCGTCCTAATACTACTAATACTACTATGGCCTATAGTCGTCTGTCTCCGTAATTCCTACAATGCTACCGTATGTCGAAGGCAATTGCTACGACGATTTCTACTGCTAGCAAGGAGCAGCGCGCGCTACTTTTTAATTTGACGAGCAAAAATTACTCAAAGAAGGTGTGGCGATGTTTCATTCAAGCTTGCCAATCATTAGCATAATGTTGCTTAAATACCGTCGCCATGTAGTGTGTACGTAAATTCAGCCGAGGCCTGACTTTGGCTATGCCAATCATTTCATTTTAACTTATATTAGCTTCATGACATCTCCGACTGAAACCCCCACAGCCTTAACAACTAGTACTACTACTTACAGACTTACCATCGTTATCCCATCGTCCCCGTTTTCTTTTGTATTGTGACATTCATCAGCGACGAAAACGCAGTGAGTACAGAGCAGCTGAACTGCACGTTGCTAGGGGTCTGGATCCAGAGCAACACCTCGCGTAGTCGTCGTCGCTGGCCCGCTATTCCGCCGTTTGTCGTCACTGCGCATTACCACTTTTGATTGCTCCCCATGCCTTTATTTCTTCACTTGTAATTGCTGCAAGAGCGTCCGATCCGAGAGACAGGTCTTTCTAATGTTTTTGAGGTCTTGGTTACCTCTGCTTGCACCAGTTGTTATTGGTCTTCATCTTGGTCTCCCTGGTAGGAGATGCGCCACTTCTGAAGCTTGTCGGGCCGTTGTTTTCAGGCTGCAACCGCATCAGATGACCCACCCCTCGTAGTCTTCTATTTGTAATGCTCTCACTCCATGGTTTTGAGGTTTCACTGTGTGCAGTCGTACAATTCATCGTTGTTTCATTGTATGGCCAACTGTCCTCAGCATGCTTCTAATAGATTTCTTTGGAAAACATCGTTAGGCGTTTTCCATGGTTTTCGTTAAACTCCAACTTCGCTGTTGCATAGAAAACACTCGAGATATAGGCATCGAAAGCCGGATCCCTGGTCCTTCAAATCATTCACGTCTCTATCGTGTTCTATATTAACTACCGTTTACATCATGGGCCTGTTAGAGACCACAACTTGAAGTGAGGAGGCCTCCAATTGTGTGTAACTCCACACTGATCTTCTCCCTGTAGGATCTCCAGTACAGCATGTCCGGGGCTTGGTTTACATCGCATGCGTCTGTAATGGGGGTGTTACTCAGACTACCGAGATGATTCGGGCGATCTCAGCTAGTTGAAGTTAGAGCAGCACAAACTGCAACTTGCTGGAACGATGTTAACATAACAAATGCATTCGCCTGTTGTCCATTGTTCTACTCCGCACGGGGACATTCGTCTCTTCAAATAGTTACAAGCATCAGGCCGCCATTGCCTCTCCAGTTAATATAATGCTCCATGGCCCTCCCCTGTAATCTCAATCGCCGTATAGACTACCGACGGATGCGCACGTCTCTTACTACAGAGGCGCGCTCAATTTAGAGCATGTCATAGACTGAATGAATATATTACTCTATCTGTTCTATGAGCCCTAATTAAGAACTATTATATATGCGGACTGTTTCGCACGCGCGCGTCAGGAAGACGCCTACACCCTAACGCGATCGATATGAGGAAGCCGTTTCCTATTTGCGAGGGGGCTATCACTCCTTAGTATCACGGTCAATATTACCAACATATCGTCAGCAGGACTTCGTTTGACAAATCCCCCAAAATGGGATTCTGCTATACGATTCAGGTGACGTAGATGTCAGTCATCAGTAGAACACTGTCGTTGATAGGATGCGGAGCACCCCTAAAATAGATTGCCTCCGCCGATGAAAATCCCATATTTGGTCATGAATATTTTCAGACACTTTCAATAACCTTTCACAATACCGAAAATGAGAATTTATCGAAGAATGATGCATTTGAATTCTAAAATGAACCGAAGCCTCTGTTTTAGCTATGCGCGTGCGTATTGCGGCTGAATTGGTATCGCCGCACGAGTTCAGAGAAATATGATTTTCAAATGGGGGAATTCATAGGTCGGGCGATCCTGGCGGGGGGGGGGGGCGGGGGACGGCATCCCCCCCCCCCAATATTTCGGTTAGGGCCGCAATGCATTTCGTCCCCTCCGCAATATTTGCTCCCGACTGATTTCGCTGACACTGTATCTGAACATACCAGTAGCAACCGGGCTTAAACAAATGCATAATGACCTAAATTGATCAATTTGAGTGATTATGCTGCTCCACGTACGATTTTTTGCGCGCGGGTGTTCTAGGTACCATTAGTGTTCGGACATATGAGTTCCTAACAAAAATGGCATGACAATTCCTCTGGGTGTTCTAATTGTCAATGAAAGGAGGGTTCTCCTTCAGTCCATATCGTCTGCATAAACCTGGCTTCACAGCTTGGTTTGTTGTTCCTTCATTGGACGTTGTCGATGACCTGTTAGTTTGAATAAATAAACAACCATGCAAATCGCCTATCTTCAGTGGAAGGGTGGGGCTGGGTAAGTCTACCACCTGGCGGGATCATGATTTTGTATAGGAGGGCGGACCACTTGTTGCAAGTTGGTGCAAGGCGCACCTACTATCATATGAGGGCGCATAATGGGCATAGCAAAATTGCGGTCAGAAACGCCACAATTGCGTTGTCAAAAAGACATGATTCCAATTCAAGTGAAGAAAGGCTAATTCCAAATATTGCCTGAATTTTTGATGGAATGCCCTGAAGTGTAAACATTTGTTTTTTATTAAGGAAGAAGGTTGAGGCGACGGATGAGTCTAGCCCCTGGCGGGACCTGTGCATTTCTTGGCATTATGGTCTATTTGAAATTTCAAATAGAGTAATCACAATCAATTTGTGGGTGCGACCACTTGGTGAGTTGGGTGCGTGCACGGTGCACATATTAAGAGGGCCGGCACACGGTGCGGTTGGAACCCTTGAAACAGCCGATCGAGATCCGGCGGGAACGCCACAAATTCGGGCAAAGAGATGAGTCAAATTCAGGTGAACATAAGTTCATATCCAAAGAATGCCTGCCTTTTTCGATAGGCAAGTGTAACTTTTCCGAGCGCTTCACGTGCAGTTGCGGTTTTACTTCTGTGTTATATAACTACATTTGGCCACCCATCTGACCCCAATTGGAAGTGTTCCTCCCGATGCGCATGTAATCCGCAAAGAATATAAAAAAAAATGAGGCCGTATCTGTGAGTAAAAATCTCAGGCCTATCTTGTGATAGGTCAAAGAGATTTCAGTGCAATGTCGTTGGATGAATTGGATCCTGCAAAATCGCCCGCTTCGCGCGAACATGTGTTGTGTGCCATGCCATTTCCATTGCTCCTTTCATGACCATAACCTCACCGCATTGTATTTTAGATGTCCACAGCACCCCACGTAAAACCTTGAGATTGCTCCCTAAGGCGATACGTTTTTGGAGAACCTTTCCTGAAAATGAAAATTTTGTTATCATTTTAGGAATGCTGCTTGTCCTGTCCCATAAGTGCCGTGTCTCCTGCAATCTGGTGGTCTGTCAACCGAAACATTGTCGGTAACTCTACGCGCCACCTGGTGGTGGCGCTCCGCTAGATAGAATAATCTTGTCCTCCTCCCAATCGCCACACAATCGCCCCCTTGGGGAATTAAAAAAAACCCATCTACCGTATGCTTAAACTAAGTTTGAGGTTGCCCTAAACAATTCCAGATCCGCCATCATTAAAGTAATTTTCCAGCAGGCATGCCGTTCCCCGTTAATTAGTAAAAGAGAGGATCTCCGATTGCGCAATCAACGTTGACGGTGCACGCCCACAAGTCCCGCCCATGATGATTCAGTTCGGAAGCGAGAGGACGAGTCGCCAGGCATTTGTTTTAGGCGAATCACCGATTGGGTTAGAGGGTACATCCTTCACATATCATGAGGCGATCTGAATGAAGAAAGTCAACGGCCTGTTTTTCAACAGGCATCAGCCCAGACCTCGTCGGTTGACCAGAGGGATCTAGCTATGCGACTGGAAGCAGCGTAAGGATGCTGCTACGTGCCTCCCGGGCATACGCTCCTATGAGTTAGTGAGTAGCGGCTGAGTGGTGCGACGGAAAGATGGGTCATTGAGAGTTCCCCGGCGAACGGGGCTCCGCCTTCCAGTTGAAAATTTTCCGGGAAAACTGGGTGAAAAAAAAAACGTCACCTAACTCGTTCCTCAGCATTTTTTGCCAATGATTCCGTTATAGCTATAGCCTCTAGCTAGGTTATTATTGACGTTTTAAAAAATGTGAAAAGGCATCTTGATACCACCTCCCCCCCCCCCCCCTTCCAACACGAATGTTTCAGAAACCTTCTAACCATGTTTTCTTACGCCAAAGGATTCAAAAAATGTTTTGAGTAAGGGATGACCAGGCTGGTTGTCCAATTTTGCATTTTTAAAATCAATCATTCTCATATCATGAAATGAAAGAAGCATATACTCCTTTATAACTGTGAGTATATATATTACTAATTGAAGTATTGTATTTCTATACAGTACAGGCACGGAGAAAAGAACATGACGGAGGTTCTAAGGTATATGTTTGTTACACCTCCCCCCCCCCCCCCCGGTCCCGGTGTTAGAGTCAGGTTGTAACTGAACCCCATCCATTCAGGCAGAATGTCATAAGGTGAAAAATCTGAAAATCCGTGTTTCGGCGAACACACTAATAAAACCCGGGGAACACGCCGATTAGACTTTACCCCCGAATAGTCCCGGGTATAAACTCGGGTAACCGGAGTCATCCGGGTGTTCTCCCCGAGTAGTCCTGTATGAATTTGAACGGGGTTTGGTTCTCCCAGAACTTCTGTCGGAAAGGGCCCTTATGTGGTATTAAACACCGTTGTGCAACTTTTCATTCCTTTTGTTCAGCGGCGAATCCAGCAGTGACAGTTGTGTCGGGTTTGTCAGCATTGGCAGAGTAGTGTTGAAGCGGTCGAAAACAACCCTCCGATACAACATGGTATCGTCGGCGAAATCTGGAGTGCACTGAATCTTCAAGATCGACAATATACGTCAGAAAAAAAGTAATAGCACAAGAACTGATCCTTGGGGAACCACCACTAGTGACCTTCTGCCAAAGACACAAACGCCAATTTGGTTCCTTCTGCCTTTTCGCAGGTATTCATTCTCGACATATGCTAGATGCGGCAAACTTTCGGAAGAAGAAACCCATGGCAAACCGGGACTGGGGACGGCTGGGCCGGGGGAGGGTCTACGAGGTCGAGCCCCATAAATTGAAGATATTCCTTAGCGTTGAAATGCATGGGCTCGTATGCGGATATAACGCAAGATTTTCAAGCATTGGTCATTAACGCAGACAGGCTGTGTGGACAGCGCACTGCGTCCCCAAAATTTGAATTTAGAATCAACGCAGTGCACATAGGCCGTGTTTTGTTTTATGTTGTTATTTTTTATATCATCGGTCCCGAAGGGCCGATGAGATGAGTGTAGTAGTTCGTTATTTCACCTCTATATTTGCTGTTGCTGGTCGCCATAGCAAACGTTGCTATGAGGGGACCCCAATGGGGGGGTACCAATTGGTGCGCGGTTGATCCAGCATTGAGGGCACTCACAAAAGTGTCTGCTTGGGCGTGTGCGCTTGTGTGTTTTTGTGTGTGTGTGTGTACGTGTGTCCGTCAGATTTTGAGGTTTTTTTTTCGCAAATATTTCGCCCACGCCTTAATAGCCACCAAACCATCTTTGTTTCTCTCAAAATTAGGCGGAGAAACTCATCAAAATTGTGAAATTAGGGGAAAAACAAATTTTGGGGCAATTTTTCTTTTCACCATTTGTCACTATTTTCGAGATATTTGCTGATTCCAGGATGTGTGAGTAATGTAAAAATCCACCAAATTGACAACGTTCCCATGTAATCAGCAAAAAATTACCAAAAATGTGGATTTTAGGTTTAAAAAAAATTATTTTTATGAAAATTGCTCTCTGTTTTTAGTAATCGATCTTATTTTAGGACAAGTACAAAAATATTCAAAATAAGGGTTCTTGAAATTTCTCTGGGAAGAATATTTTTTCAGGGGGGGAAATTGGGCTAATTTATCGCGGAAAATTATACTTACATTGGCTATTTCAAACATAGTTTGCAAAATTTGTCTATTGGTACTCCCAAATAGTGGATTAAAAATGACTGAAAGTTCACATTTATCGATGAGAACTTGCAACTCGGAAGATCGCCCTCTTGTTTTGTTTTTTCTGCTCGAGGTTGTGAATAAGTGGTTCGAAAATACGACGTGCGAGGAGACATACTCTGTGAACTATTCGCTGGAGTCAATTGTGCATGAAACGCAGCATTTTCGACGCAAGCGGGCTGTACAATTACCTATATAGTATGCACAAATGTGCCATCGTTTACACTGAGAAAACACATGTGAGAAAACTTCGTAAGATTTATATCTAGAAGAATTATCACTCTTTTCGAGTCAATTTTTTCTACCTCAGGGTCTCTCAGGAGTGGAATATTCAGTCTTACATTTTTGCCATACCAAATTTTTTAATAAATCCAGACTGTTCATGAACGGAATTCACACCTTGACAGAACAACATTTCAGGAAGGCTATTTCACTCATCAATAACTCTCTACGAGAAGAAATATTTCCGAATGTCAAATCCAAAGAGTTTTACAAGAACTTGAGGCAATGACCCCTATTTCAAAACATGCATCAAATCACCTCGAATTCGTCTTCAGCTCCATCGAAGTAAGAAATGACGTTAACCGGAGCGAACATGTATGTATCAATTTTTGCGGATGCTGTATGTTAGTTTAGAGGGAAGATTTTAAAGAAGAAAATGCCAGGATATGTGCGCTCACAGTGCACGCGTGGAAAGGCTCGGTTTCTACATCTTGAAAATGTGGGTATTTTTGGCAAAAACGATTTTTGTAACTAGTACACATTATCCTGGGGTTGTGTAGAAATTACACAAATTGTGAATATTATACACAATTGATGTGAACTTCTTCCTGTAGGAGAAATAGTTACACAACATATTTGAGAATGTGATGCTCTACGTAGTCCAGCTGAGTCGATGGCTTTCTCCAGGTGAACTCCAGTTGGAAGGCTGAAAGGACACGCTGAAAGTCCCGGTACCAAGGTCAACCGGGTGAACTCACTGGGAGGAGGGATAGGTGGGGGTGACCGAAATTTGGGAGTGCCATGTCCCCCTCGTAGCGCAGTCACTGGCACGAGGCACTGGATCTTCTCTGTTGGCCTCGTAGCTGTGCAGTCGAATCTTCCATGGGGTATATTAAAAATATATATACAGAGCTCGCTGATGGAATGAAGGAAAAGGTCGCATATATAGGTATACATGTATCTGTGTTGATGAAACGCTGAGTCATCTAGTAATGAGTGATCTAATACAGAATAGACCAAATTCACTCGGATTCGATCTTTACATCACGTCAGCGGATCAGACACTACATGATGTATAACGACGACTGCCCTCCCCCCCCCCCCCCCCCCCCCCCCCCCACTTCAGAACGGTAAACAGATTATGCCTACCACTTGCGAGGGGCGAAAGGGATGCGGCGTGACTTGCTTGAAAAGCTAGGACGATGTTCGGTGAACAAACTGTAAGAGTGGGTCAATTCCCAATGGCGGCACCTGGGGGGCACAGTCTGTGTCATGGGGCGTCACGTGACCCCCAGTAGCTGAACGAGGGGGGCGCCGCCCCCTAGAATTTTGGTTGGGGGACGCAGTAGCAGTTGCATCAGTCCCACCAATTTCTCGAACTAAGGTCGGCTTTTAATTCGCACTATTGAAAATGACAATAGATTTACTATAACGACCAAACGGACATGCAATCGTTAACCGGCGGTAGGAGCAAACATTGTGAATTATGCTTTTCATCATGCCGGTTTGGAGAGAAACCGGAGATGTTAAAGGGCGTCGCCACCAATCACAGACGAGTTTTGAGTTGATTTAGGGCCAATAGACTCAGACGGAAACTATTGTTGCTTGTAGATACGTGTTCCCTGTCACCAGTCTATAACAGCGTTATTGACGGAGCACCAGATTATCCCACGAAGAGCCATCAGTGCTCAAGGTGATCGGCACTGATACGCGGGGTTTCTGAAGTCAATTTCCCAATCATAGGCTTCGTTAGGATGGGGGATTAGGGCTATGGCATTAGGGTTGTTAGCAAGCCAATGACAAAATTTCTTTCGAGGCAGTGCACATCGACACCTATCTCTCTGTCCCGTGACGGGCCCCTAATTAAGAAGGAAGCCATGGGTGGCCCTGGCCGAGTCACACACTCCCAGTGCCACTGCCAGTGTTGTATAGGCAAAAGCGACGCATGGAAAAAGGAAAGTGGGGATTGAACTTGCGGTGTATGACTTAAGGCATTGTTGTACATCTACTAGCCAAAATAAGTGTATAATATTGTAATTCTGATTTGTTTTTTATTTGATTGGGTGACTTGTGAGCTGCTTTCATGTTGGAGATGAATGGATGCGATGGAATGAATAATGGGGTGATTGTCGGTCGTGGACTGGAGTCACTGGAAGCGTTAACATGAGAATAGCTGACTAATACAGGGGTTTCGTTGTCATCTAGGCGAGAATAAATCAAAGGATGGTCAAGATGGTATATTTATGTGACAGGCGGTTCAAGCAATTACTAGTTAAATTAATAGTTACATATTTATTCTTTTAGTGTTCAGTGAAAAGGGGGGTCACCCGACTCACGATGAGACCCTGAAGGCCAACAGCATATCAATAAAAAGATGAAGAAGAACAACACGGATGCCTGAAGAATGAAGAATGCGCCCAACCAAATGCTTTGAAGATGTAATATAAATCAAAAGGACTTGTTCTTGCAACGCATTCACACTCTTAGGACCAGAACCACATCTGAGGAAGGCCATTCCACTAATTAATAATCCCTGCGAGGAAAAAATATTTCCGAAACGTCTTCCAATTATACCAGCCGTTTACAACAAAGCTTATGAATCATAGCGATCATTTCCCCACGAGCATGACTTGGGTCACATGTGTACTTGATTATACTGCCAGTGGCGCTGCCATGAGAATGGTGTGTTGGTGGGGAGGGCAAACGGGGGGATTTGGCGTTCCCACACTGTTCCACTGTTCCCCCCATCTTATGTGGACACAAAAAAGATTTTTGTTTTGGAAAACACATTTTTTTTTTTTTTTGTCCCCCCCCATGGGGGCGGTGGGCGCGGTTGAGGAGTTGTTGGGTTGAGGATGTTGTGTGCAATATAGGGAAAAAACTTGACTATTAAATAGCACCAAATTGGCTTCTAAGGACGTTCCAAAATGGAAAATTTAGAAGGGGACCTCAGGTCACTATCGCGGATGCCGGCCCTTTCCACTCCAAACAGGAAGGAAAACCTGGAGTCCGCCCGGGTACTGCTAGTTCAGTTACAACTTGGGCAGATGGGAAACGATTCCCATAAATTTGAGTTATCCTTAATAATAAGATAAGTGCAGCTATCCATCCACACAGTCACCCGCCTTCAATGGTTAATGGTTCATGGGCGTTCGCCACAGAGCAAGTTCGTTTTTTGCCGAGATTGTCACATTCTTCTGAATATAGAAAAAATACGAAGGAAATCAGCAATGAAAATGACCCCGATGGGGTCCAAGCAGTCTCGAACGATAGGCGACCAAGTCACGCAACGACATGCATGCGAAATATTGGCTGTTAAATGTCGGTGGATGTACTCCTGAGTCCTAAAAATGCTTATGACCAGGGGCGGTATACACTCAGGTTGATAAAATAATCAAGAGACGTGCCCATATCAGACGAGTAAGAGACATTTTGCAGCACTTTTGCTAGACACTTTCCTGGAAGAGAATGGACCTGCGATGACAAATGTCCAGATTTCACAACAGCCTTGTTGACATGTGGCGTCATGAAGAGTTGAGGATAAATTGAACACCGCGACTGTGCACTGGTGCATCGTATGTTCACATCCATTTCCTGCACAGAAATTGTTTTGAGTTACCCTCTCCCCCCGCCGCTGCTTCGTTCGAACACAGTATCGGTTTTCGAAGCGAATTGCTATTTCAACTGAATTCCAGTCAAGCCCACTTTTGTACTCGTGTTAGGCCTGTAAGCGAGCGCCTTCTAATTTAGACCCTGCATGTTTCACGTGGGTTTGCCGGTCATTGATTCTTGCTAGCGTAATAAGCTGCGGTCGTCGCCATACTAGCTATGCAAGAACTTGTTTAAAAAATTTTGTTTTTAAAGCATGGGAAGCTATAATTAACCTAATGACTCTATATACAATGAAACAAGCAGAGGTCCAAGTAACAACTTGGGGACACATAATTCACTACGTGGAAGGATGGACCTTTTACCATGTCGCCCCTATCCACACACACAATGATATTTTGAGAAGGTGGGAACCGAACCCACTGAGAGCCGTATCACTGTGCATAATTTGTTCTATTCCGTCCAGCAGGATTCTGGACTGATGGGCCACAGTATCAAAGCCGTGCCAAGATCGATAAGGACAAGGATGACAATATTCCTTGGCAAGCATACAGCCGAATGTCATTTTGGACCCTCAATGGGCAGTTTCCGTACTTGATGACCGGACAGAGTGGAAGTTATCTTGAAGGTTGTGCAGAGCAAGAGTAATATCATTCAGTCGTGAGGCAACAATCTTTATATTACATTCCACAGGAACGGCAGGTCACTGACAGGGTCGGTAATTTGTTAGGAGCTCAGGGTCTAATGATAGGTTTCTTCAGGATCGCGTGTGAATCGTCCTGAAGAGCCAAGGAATAATTTCTTTGAAACCTGGAGAATCATTGATGTATATAATGAAAAGAAGTGGACCAAGTATTGAACCGTGTGGTTTACACCCCATTTAATATGTGGGTCTAATATTATCAAATGATTTGATGAGTCAAAAACACACTATGGAATCACAATTATTACTGATGGCTGGCCATATAAAGTTATTCTGTTACATCTATATAAGAGCCGTTTCCGTGGAGTGACCTGGACTAAAACCGTTTGGCATCACAAGGATGTTTGAAGTCTCAAGAAAAAACATTCAAAACGATTGAACATAGTCTTCCAGTAGTTTTAGACAGCATGGACGTATGAAATTGGTCGATAGTGCCCATTACTTAATGCATCTGTGGTACCCTTCTTGCCGACTGGTACTATCTACTTCCGCACGTTCATCTGGAAAAATGCCATACTGTAAGAATGCTTTAAAATGGGTTAAAGGTTTTAGGATGGTGACCTGCAGTATAATACTGGGCCTAACATCATTTGGACCTGACGCCTTTCTTGGATTTATGGGGATTGAGAGGCCAATTTTCGTTATTTCGTCTCTTGGTAGAAAACAGAAGACGACGCTGGGTTATTTGGACCCATATTCCTTTGTTGTGCATTACACCAGCTTTACATTTTGTCCTTGCTTGTACAAACCGCATACTCGCTATTTTCGGGGAACATTAAAACAACCTTGGAGAATTTTATTTCAATAAGGGTAGATATGCTCCTGAGATTGGGTCAAGTTCCTGCCTATGTGAAAATGCAAAATTTTAATTTTGGCACGAACTCACGAAGTAAGTTTTTTAGAGTGCACCAAATGCACCGATTGCACCCGCTCAGAGGCCACCTTGTAAATGCCTGTTCACACTTGTGCGAATCGATACGATAAATTTATCGGACGGCAATTGAAATATTTTAACTTTTTATTCGTACGATAACTTTATCGGATGCGATCAATTGCGCGATGCAGTGATAAACTTGCGCATTTCTGCAAAGATTATGGAGCAGGGAAGTGTTGTGCGTGAAAGTGGGTTTTAAGTGATAAAATCAGGGGGTTTTGCTGAATGTAGTGGGGTAGTGGACGTATCCGTGGAGACATTGGCTTCTGATTAAGCTTCTCGGCCCTAGTTGCCGCCATGCATGGGACCTACGAAACCACTTATTTCAGTTCGTTCATGATGGGCCTCCCCCATGGGCGGTCAACAGGTGTGGGGACGGGGTGGAACATGTCCCCCCACTTTTCAAAGTGGGGGGGGGGGATATCCCTATCGTTGTTCCCCCCACTTTTTTTTTCGACGCGTGGATAAAAATAATAGGCGCATGCCCGTTTTGTATCACTCTACACTGATTCACTTTTTGTCTAACCAAACAATAATCGCGTTGGAAATTGTATCAAGTCCACTAATTCCAGGGGGCGGACCCCAGTGAAGACTGGACCCGAAACAGGGCCGAATTGGGAAGGATTACCCATTTTCATACCGATTTTCTCGACTTTTAAAAACGAATAGCCAACGTGCGTAATTTTTCACGTGTTCCGCGCGCAATAGCGTTTTTTTTCTTCCAAGGCGTTTGTAGGCTAAATATGCGATTTAAAATGCTTCGAATTTATTTCGTTCACTCGAAAATTTCAGAAAGCCTTTGGGGACAGACTGTCCCTCCCCCCCCTCCCAATGTTTGTCGGAGGTGGAAAAATTTTGGGAAAAAGGAAAAGCAAAGTGATTTTTTTTTGCAAACTTTTCCGATAAAATGTACGGAAAACATGCAATTTTTTTTTCGCGCAGCTTACGCTGCGCGCCCATATGTTTCCAGCTGGACTGACTGAGTAAATTTCGGGTACAAATTTTCTGCTCCAAATTGGAGTGGTCCCGTACGCCTATGGCTTTTCCTTCGATCTCACCAGCGACCGTTCGGCAGATCCTGGATCCACGCAAACAAAAGCCAGAGTAGTAGAAAAGGTAATAAAAAAATACCATGTGTGATACTCGGTAAATTCCGTAGTATGCACCAATGACAACTTTTTGTCTGTCTTTTCTCGATCACACATTGTAGATGGGGCTATTGAGCCGGCAAGTGCCGTTTGCCGCGATCTGGAGGGGTATGAAATCTGAAATTTTTTGACGCTGCGGCGCCAACCGTGGTGGCGCTCGATTAGATGATCATTTGCGTTCGATATGTCCCCCACTTTTCGGAAAGCTCCGACGCCCCTGGCCTCCCCGTAGGAAACAATAGTAGCGTGACAGTGAGGTAACGGGGAGGGTCAGGTTGCGTCGGCGCCCACCAAGTATCATGGTGACATGCACAGGCCACGAGATATGCGGTTGGTAGTGAGTGGGCCCGCGGGTGAGGGGGTTGTTTGTGGCCCCCCCCTTTTATGGGCAGGTAAGAGGAGTTTCCCAGAGGTGGTCGATCCACCCCTGACGTCTTGAACGGGAACTCCATCCTAATAACCCTCATTTGAGAAAAAGGCGGTAAAAGAACGAAGAAGCAATGAAATAAAGTTATAGGGGGGTAAATGTCGATTTAAAAAACCGCCTGTAACTAATGTCGCCGTATATTAGATACCGATGTTAATGTTAATCAGGACTGGTGTCCAACTAAAGGTATGGAGGGGATGGGCGGTCACTGCCTTATTTGGTGACCATCGATTGGCACTTCTGTGGTATATGATGGCTCGTTCTGTCTGTCCCTCCAGAGACCCCCTTGGGGGTAAGAGCCGTCCACCGGGCGGGCCGAGTAGCCATGGTTGGCCGCAGCTTTTAACGTCCTGTCCTGCAACCAAAATACAATAAAACTGCGGCCAGGTGTACCCCCCCACGACCCCGCCTCCACCACCTCGAGAGTTACTAGTAGGGGAAGGCTTAGTGATTTGGAAGCGGCCAGGGGGGATGCAGCCTAGACTAGCTAGTGCCGGTTCTCCTCGCGGCATAGCGCTACTGCTCCCATTTGGGCAGAATGAATCGTGAAGAAATGTAAGGTATGGGATATGAAGTTCATTAATGTCCAGAAAACAGTTAAATCAGGTGCCCATTTGCGCGTTGATGTAGTCCACGACAGAGAGAAGGCTGTAGCGGTGGTGTTTGTTTTCAAGATCTGAAGAGGGTGATAAACCCTATTTCACGCCTCCAACAGGACTGATACAGACACATGTGACACTCCCATCCGATAAATTCATCGTTTCGTATCGTATCGTAATCGCACAAGTTGTGACAGCGCTTTAATGTGAACATTTCCCTAAGTGGGGAGAGCGGATGTTGGTGGTCATAGGCGTACGAACGAGGGCGGCGGGGGAGGAGGGAGGGGGGAGGGGGTAGGGAGGGGACAGACTTGCCGCACCAGGGGCGTACGAACGAGTGTTGGAGGTCATACCCCTTCATGACCGCAAGTGATCAATAAATTAAAAAAAAGTTTTGCGCAGTTCAGATAAGTTTTGCAGGGCTGTTATCAGCAAATATTGCAGCAGCACGTGTCTGTAGGGGTCCATAAATTGCACTTGTTTGCTAATATGGGGGGAGGGTGGGGCCATTTAGAGGGCGCACTCCCCTTGGGTTCCGACCTAACCCCCCCCCCCCCCTCCTCTCCATGACAAATCCCTGCGTACTTACGCTACTGCCCGATTAGATTTAGGCTACACCAACTCTCAAGATGGCGCTACTTACAGCTCATGAAGCTCAGTACAATTTGGCAGAAAAATCACAAGTTCCGGTATCAAGTCGCATCTAAGGACTTGAAATGCAACTACTAATTATTGGATGAAGGAGTGCTGTTTCGGATTGCTATATTGCACCAAAATTACATCCAAGGCCACCTGAAAAGCCAAATTTTGCAGGGCGGCGGGGAGGGACCCCCCCCCCCATTAGACCCCTCCACCATATCCGATCATAAACAGCCCCTCCCCGCCACTCAAATTACGTTTTACGCCACGGTTATTCACTGCTGTTTGAAAGCCGACTCCCTTTATCCATCGTTCGTTTTATAATGCCGCCAGTGCCGGGGGCCTGTCTATGTTTCGGATTTCCGCTCGACGAACCTCTTCCCAAAACCCCCAGGCAAGCATTCAATTCACATTACATGCGCTTAATACCATTGTTACAGAAAACTGCTGACCTAGTCAGAAACGGAACTACAAATACACGGCGCGCCAAAATGATAATGTAGCGAATAAGAGAGCTTTATTTGCCTTACGAAATGCTTTGACATCACCAAAAATATATGCTAATGCCAAATAAACATCATTGGTCTTTAGTTTTTGACTATACGGCCGTCAGGTATCCGTTTCTTTTTGTTAAAAGCGTTCCCGTTTCTACTGTTGTAACGATGGGAGTGCTTGTCTGACACATCGCTATAATTTTATGCCATTGTAATTGGCCCCACGCTGTTAGTAATAAATAATCTTGGGCCATCCTTTTATATGCTAGAAGTCTTGTTCGATTAAGTGTGGGATTATGGAAGACAGCTTTTCACCTGGTCCTCCGATTATAAATTATATTGCTACTTTCTACCACTGGTTTCCGCAGACGAAGTCGGCGAAATGTACCATTTAATAATCCGCTGTTTTAAAAGAGGGAAATCATAGAAGACTCTGGACGATTCTGTCGGCTCGAAGAGTTTGGAAATCGAAACGAAGTTGCCGTTGGTAGGCGCCTCCTTGTTGTAGCGGTAGAATTTATAGATAGCCCCCCCCGGCGTGGCTTGTATCTACAACGTACGTAAGTCGATGCGCTGCACACTACAGGCATACACTGCCATGCAAACCTTTGTTTGGCAAAACTACCCAAAAGCTGAGGTATCAGCGCGAACGATATCCGCTGCCCAATCGTTCCTAAACGAATGGCAAGATATTCTCTTTTCCATATTATTCCACTCGTTATTTTACAATGATGATTTTTGTAAGGTTTGTTTCACAACACTTTATTTTGAAGTTCTCTGGTACTGACTACAAAATTTGACCCCTATGGTGGGGAATAATTGTCATTAGCCTAGGCTAGGGCTATGTAATCGATAATGTATGCACGGTTGTTGCGAGCCTAAGCCTTTAGCCTCGTAGCCTAACTTAGCCCCATGATTAAACTTTTAGAAAGGAGGAAGATCGTGAATAAAAATTTTCAAATAGTCTGCAATGTGGATACTGTGAATGCCAGGTACAATGGCAATACTCAATGTTCCTTTCCCCTAATTCAGAGTTACCACCAGCTGCCAGGCATCATTCAACTTTTGAGAGCATTTTTTTTCCACATCTGGCAGGTCCCTATGCCCAGTCCAAATAGTATGTTATAAGAGGGAATCTACTGTAGACTATAGAGCCTGTATCACTAACAGATCCCAACTGCGCAACAAGACTGACAGGATGAAACCTAGGCTAACAAGAAATTGGTATGAATTTATTATCCCTGTCCTGTTAGGCCAGCCTAGTGCGAATCCAGTCCTGTTCGTACCTTGCTGTGAAGCCTTCCTTGATGATTTGGAGACTATCCTCTGGTTCTGTTAGTTAACTGTTAGTGTAGACTTGCTGATCCTTGAATTGCTCAACCAATAGTGCCAAGTGAACACTCTAGTTATTTCACTGTATAGTCTCCTGTAGGCTATACTAGGTAGCCAGGGCCACCTTCAATATCTCTGTATTCTTATAAATTCCTAATGGATGAATACCAGCTTCGCCGCCCGTCCTCGCACGTTCATAATGGATGTAATGTCCTTTTTAACCGGGGTGCCCAAATGACATTTCCGTACTAAAGGTGCTGTGTCTGACTAAGGCACAAAATAGAGTCTGAACCTTCACGGTCGATAAAGGTAAATGAACAGCTTTGAAATAGTGCCAGACCTTGTGTGCAGTTTGGAGAGAATTTGTAGAAAACCTGTATGCGCTATTTTTGAGGTGCATTTTGGGCATGCTACACATCCTATTTTGAATGCTGTGATGCAGGTCTTATCATTCCAATGATTTTGTTAGCCCTCTTCACGGTAAGCTTCGGCATGTTTTTCTGAAAGAAACTAGTAAGATCATCAATGTAGACACCCACGTCCTTTTTCTCCTTGGTAGTTTCAGAGAGAACTGACTTTATTACTTCCATCATTGTGTAGTTGAGAATGACTTCTTTGACCCTAGTGCAAACTCTACACTGAGAAGCATTAAAATGAAGTTGCTACTTAATGGCCCAAAACCGATCCATAGGCAGATGTTTTTGTGTCATCGGCAAACCTGGGTATTGAGTACTAATTCAGATTTGGCAGTTTTATTTTTCTAGTAGACATATTGTGATGATGCCCGGAATTAGGCCTATATTTATTGTCCATGTAGGTAACGCACGTCTATGCTTCAGTGTTTCTTCGATTGTTTGCTTATTCATGCTACTCCCTAGGTCAAAACTGACCATTTTTTGTTGTTTTCATCCATTTTTTAATTTCGTTTTTCAACCAAAAATATGGTAAATGAAGACAAAAAATACACACTGTGGAGGGCATTGTTTACTCTCACTCTCTGTGGCATTCCACTGATCGGGCCCTTTTTGGCTAGTAGAATAAGGTCGGGGTATTCCCGATAACTGCACAGGAAATGCTTGGGCAGTGGGAGTATTTGGTTGTGAGAGCTAACTGCACACTGCAACTTGACACAGAGGCAAGTAGACGGCAGAACGATTATCCTCCCAACAGAATTGTAACTGATCCCCTGCAGGGACATTCAACATATTTCATTTAGCTTGTGTATTCTATCATAGCCACTATTGTATAGTCTGTAGGACGATAGGAGGATGGATCATGCTGATCTTAAACTGGGCGAAGGAACTCTTCAATATTATATATATTAAGAATATAAAATATGTATAATTCATTTAATTTAAAGGCTGAAAAATTTATATTAGATATAAAATTTTCAGCTTTAATAGGGATTTTTGCTGTATAGAAGGTTGGAAATATTATTACTGTCGGGTCAATAGGCCCTCGTCAGGGTTGTGTATGTCTAGCGTGCACACTCGGGGCTCCCTGACACGATGGGAAAATTTCCCCGACAGGAGGCTATGCTTTTCCAATGGTGGGGGGGGGGGGCGACAGATCACTTTGGTTGGAACCAGTTATCACTATGTTTACCAGAAGGTCCGTCCTACCCAAATTACATCCAAATCATTTCAAACTCGATGGAAATGATAGTATTTGACAAAATCAAATTTATTAAGAAAATGACCTTATAGGTATGGAAAGCTGATTATATATAATAGCATGCGTCATTTTATAGTAGGCCTATATTGGTTCATATCTATAAACTTACTGTGCTGAAACATTAGGCATGCATTATAGTTGAATTATATAAATCAGTTTTAGCTCATACCAGCTACTGTATGCTGGTTATGTGAGCTATGTGATCCACATGTCTAGATCTATTCTTTATGGCCATCCACTTCTTTTTGCCCCTTTGGTTTCAGTCTTGACAGATTGTTGACCAAACTCCCACACAATGTTCATTGACCATCTTTGACCTAGAGAAGGTCAAGGTCAAAGGTTATAATAGTCACAAAGGTCATGAATTACACAAGGGTGTGATATGTCATTGTGTGCACAATTTCAATATATATCAATTACGAAGTGCATTAGATTTTCTCCTTTGAAAAATCATGTCCATAATGTCCTTGATGATGCCTGCCTTTATGTCCAGATGTTGAAGCGATGTCATATAGTGCCATTGGAGTTGAAACAGTGAAATGTGGGGAAAAGATGTATTATAGGCTCCAAACAGTCATTCTTTGATGGACATTGGATAAACTTTGACACAACTATCAATATGGAATATTGCTTTGTGTGGTTTAGCTACGTTACAGCACCATTGGTGCTCCATTTGAATTTTCAAAGACCACTAATTGGTATGTGTATTACACACAGGATAAACAAGATCCTTCCCAACTTACCAATTTTTCACAATTATGCATGACTATCTGTGAATCCTTGAAGCCAATTTCCCTGTATCCCACACTTAACAGGCTGGGCTACTCCTTCTTGACATAGAAAAATCCCAACATTGGGGATAAATTTATTACTGTATTCATTAACTGTGTAGTTATTACTTATAACTCTCCTTGCATACCTGTCAGGCTGCTCCCATGAACTCGCTCAGGTCAAATGGTCAAACATCCGCACTCATGTATGCCCGATTTCACATGTCATTTATGCCAAATGCGGATTTTCACAGGCACTACCTGTATGGTGCAAAGCAGTTTTTGAAGGGTCCTCGCAAATAGTGCCAATTCATAGACGTTTTGACGTATTTTCAGTCTAGTTTATAGCTGTTGGGGCTCGGTGGACTTCTGATAATGATCTGTACATATATATAACATGTGGTTTTGAATGTGTGCAGTGCTCACCTGCTGCTGCACTGACACTACCCGAAATAGGGACGGACCTCTGGTGACCTTTCAAAAGAACCAACTGTAGTTGAATCCTTTGTCGGACCAGAAATAGTTTACATCCACCAAGTTTAGTCCGAATCTGACGCACATTGAAAATTGGCGGAAATTAGAGAGACACCAGTTATGTGACGATGCCCACTCTCGAAACCCATCCAAGCTTTTAGTCACTTGGATGAAGCGTTATAGTTATTGCGTTGGCACTCTACAGTAAAGTTTCTGGCAGCGGCATCAGGGACAAGGGCGACGCTAAGTAACATAACAAAACCAGCTAATGCTAGTAGTGTCGCATGTTTATAATTATCCCCCCCCCCCCCCCCAAAAAAAAAAGTTGCTCACAAGGAAGCGGATATCGAACAGCGACTAATCACTAGTCCTCACATAGGGTAGTAGATATCCAAATTTCCCCGTCAGCAGAATAATAATGAAGGGCACATTGGTAATTGGTGTGCCTTTCAGATCCTTTTGATCTGTTACGAAAGTGAAAAAGTTGCACGGATGAATTGAATGCACAGTGTGATTGTTTGGACAAAGGTTATAGGTGGTCCTCCTTGTGGCTTTCCATCATGTATTCCGTTTGATAATTTAAGCTTTTTGTTTTAGTGCCTTGCCTTTGGTCCATTTCCTGTGAGTCCCGCTTCATTTCCCTTGTGTACATGTAACATTTACGGTGTGCTGAGCAATAAGCAGTGATTGGTTTATCTTATCTCTAGTAGAAATTGTGAACTAAATGGATACACTAATCAAGGGAAATACTGTAGTTTGCTTGGCGGAACTTCAGAAGTGACATGTTTTTGCCTGGCCCACTCCATTCCTTGTGTATCTCTGCCGTGCATAAAAGTTGCAAAAGACCATGCGCTGTCGTTCCTTGTGTAAAAATAATTCTCTTCTAAAACAGTGCTGTGGATAACTTACTCATTGTCAATTCTCACAACATAATAATTCCTACAGATTCTTGGCGTTTTTAAGCTCAAACTGGTCAGCTATGCTGATAAGCTCCCACACCACACCCCAAAGAGTCATTCGTTGTTGGATGTTGACCAAACGTTTTGATCCAAGTTCCTTGAATTTCGGAAAGTTTGTCCACTCTCTTTGTCCTTGTGGAAGGTCAAGTCATTAAAGGGGCTAAAGGGCACTTGTAATTTCCTTATTCTCTCCTCCGCTCAATTCTTGATGGATGTTGACCAAACTGAGTAACAATGCTTAATGACTGCTAAGCAATCTTTGGCCATATGAAGATCCAAGGTCATTAAGGGGCACGATAGGACTTGTTTGAAACTGGTTGGCCTGGTGATCCTGAACATTTTATAATACCACATAATTTTACATTTGGTCTTTGTACATTTGTGTGGCGGTTGAACTAGCGCAACAGTGGATCCTCTAGTTTGGTCATTTGACTGCCAGAGACAAATTTTGTTCTAGACCATTTTCGTTGTGCCTTTTCACAGAAATCACAAAGTTGGGTGAAAAAAAAAAAAACAGGGTGCCTTTCATTAGCCCACAAGCTTTCATTAGAATGAAATGAGTACAATAACCTAGTATTTCTAATGAAAGATTTTTTTTTCTTGGATTCAAAGGATTTTAAATTTTTAAACCTTGTAGTTCTTTTTCCTCGTCCCATCCTACCATTCCTTCAGCTGTAGGCCTGATTGCCAGCGTTCATGCCTACCACATGCGGTTTTCCTAACTGTAAGTTTGGTTCTCGCTACAAGGGCACTGAGGACCCCCGCCATTTTAAAACCGTGTTCCCAAGAGGCCCTCAATCCGGAGGGAGAAAGTTGCTGGAAGCCATTTGGAGCGACCGAGGAGACCATCGTCGGGCAGGTAGGGCTGCCAACTTGTTTTCCAGTGGACTCTACACATTGCCTTCTGGTTATTCCACATAATTTTTTGTTTCCAATAATTTTTCCTGTTTTTTTTTTTTCTCAAATGTATATTATGATGGTTTTGATATTACCTTCTGCATCTAGTGGAAGGAGTCAGAGGTGACTATATTCAGTCATTGAGTGACATTGGCCTCTATTAGAAATTTTACCAATCTTATGGTAACATGTTCCCCGTCTCTCCAAAACCTGAGCTAGCCTGTCAACAAGATGAGTTCAATTCTAGAAACAAGGTCAGTTTTGGGGCAAGTGTTAGACGTCTTTCTGGGAAGTTGTGTACTGCATGTGCATATACTTCGTAATATCCAATGTTTATGTAGAATGGCCATAAATATTAAATAATGTGACTTTCAGAGCACCAAAAGGCTTCTTGAGGACCTTTAACCATATGTAATAATATCCCTCTCCACGCTCATACTCAAATCTTATCGAGTGTTCGAGATGATTAGTACTGCTTACCTTTAACCTTTTCCTCCAACCCAAACCCCCTACCCTACCTTATCTAACCACCCCCCTCTCCCAACGAAAAAAGCGCAATCGTAAACGTCTTTGGCTAGATGGTCAAATAATTCAGAAAAACAATTTCCTCAATAGATGCCCTATCGTAGCATGTATCACTTGACAAAAAGCTGAAAATTAGATCTCGAGTTGTTACCATGGCTATCATGCCCGGGTCAATGCGCCCACATGGAGCTGAACTGCCACTTTAATGTTCAATGGATTATACATTTGCGCCATCAATAATTTTTATCTCTGATCAACACTGAAGTGTCAGTTTGACCCACTCCGCATCATGTACTATGTACAGTTTGTGCATGTGCGCAGAGGTGTGTCCTTTGCTGTGAATTTTCATGCATTAGGGGGAGTGGCCCAAACTTTGTACTGTCAATTTCAATTGCCGGGAACCATTGATCTTTTGAAGCGAACGTTGGGTTGGAGTACTGGTACTTTGTTCGGGGCATATTTTGCTCGCTGTACCGTCAATTCATTTAGAACAGTGATCTCGAACCCATTGCCAACACTGTGTGCCGTCCCAGCTCTTGCTTTTGGTTCATTCTATTGATAGATTCTGGCTGCCGCTTCCTGTCATTCAGGCATAGCCTTGGGTTGTGATTGATCGGCCTACCGATTCTAGTAAACATGTACCTCTGAAAACTGGAAGAAACTATATATGTGATCTGCGCGAAAACATACCAAATGTTCACAATACTTACAAATTATGTCATCTTTGTGAGTAAATACCTTTTTTGGAACCAAAATGGCAGCACTCACTGTGTAGATGTGCAAACTTCCTCTTCTCTTAGACATTATAACTTTCTTTGAATTAAATTGAAACTACCTCATTCAGAACATGCTAGATCTGTCAAATTTGGGGTGTGATGGTGTTGACAGGTTCCTCTTTTCACCTGTGCTAGTTTAATTTGGTTCCAACTGTTGGACAAACAATGGGCTTTATTATAACATCAGTGTTACGGTGTGTGTTGATATGCAGGTATCACTACTCACTGAGCATGAACCTACCACCAACTATACACCATTCCAAAAGCCCGATTAATCATTTCAATAGAATATATTAACCAATCAAGATGGGCTGTTCTGCCTTTCATCGACGATTTAATATTCAAATGTAAATATGCTGGATCACGGCACTGCAACAAGGGAACAGGAAATCCCAGCCCATTTTTCCTTAACTAATTCATGTGAAAATCCCCCAGTTAGTGACTTTTTATGTTATTAGTATTATAAATAATAAATAGTAGCGTATAATGAACGGAGATTTTGTTACCCACTGTTGCAGGGATTGGTACACGATTCCCAACGGTTAGGCTATAGCCCAGGTTAACAAAATTTGGAACCACATATATTAGCACTGTCCACTACACCACCCACTCCCACAGTGACGCGCCGAAACTAATATAGTGTAGAGCAGGGTTGTCCAACCTACGGCCCATGGGCCACAGTCCGGCCGCCGCAGTTATCGATCCGGGCCCTCCAGGATGCTTACGTGTTTGCCCCCCGTCCCAAGGTTGGATTTTTTTTGTAAAAAATGAGCGTTCCCGCCAATTTTGAAGCCATTTTATTGCGATTGTAGGCTCAAACATTGCACCATTCTGCATCTAAAGGCCGAAATATTTCTGCTCAGCACCTGTTTTTTACCCAGGAAGAAAATACATGTCATTGTCTAATGCACTGCAGTGATCACATTTTGCTGCCTTAAGAGATCAAGCAAAAAATAGGGTTTATTCAGCCCCTTCCTTCATCATAATCATTCCACTTGGCCCCCTGCCAAAAGGTTGGACACCCCTGGTGTAGAGAAGAATTGTACCCTCAGGAATGTGACGAGGCTATTGTGAAAATGTATTATAGCCCTTGCATGAGCTTGCCAAAGGTAATTGATTCACTGTCCTATATAGATGAAGAAAATCTCTGTATGCTTATTGCACCAACAGTTGCCTGATTTCCCCCTGATCCCCCTGCAGAAAATGGAATAGTGAATGGACATATCTGAGTGTTATCACGGTATACGGTGTCACTCTCGCTAAATGGTGAGGTGCAAAACTATCAAGATTTCACTCTGAGTCTTGGGTTACATGTATTGCCAGAGTTGACCTTAAATCTTAGTGGATTGAGTATCCCCCAATGACCTACTGTATGTTTGCTAGCAGCTAGAGCTTAGTTGTCACCCCCCCCCCCTCACTTCCTTCTAGGATGCCTTGCACGGATGGTTGATTGTTGGGAGTTGTCAGACTGTGCTGATCAGCGGTTCTAACTTATTTCTGCCGCTCCACCTATTGACCTTCTACCTACGGCTCATGGGTATTTTTCTGATGCAGGCCAGTTCTTGCAAAGTCCAATTTGTTTAAATGACATTCAGAACTTGTGCCTCTTGTGAGTTAGTTGTTTGCACTGGACAGTATATTGATTTAGGTGTATATATATATGGCCCACAGTATGTCCCCCTATGTGGTAAGGGAAAAGATTTGTTGACCAGAATACAGTAACCTTCACACGCACAGCCTTCTCGGAAATTGGAGAATGAAGTCATCCGGGTCATGTGACATATCATGAACTAGTTAGTGTCCTACAATTTAAAGAAACATGATGTATAGACAACTGCTCATTGAGGACTGAACCTTTATCCTACAAAAAGAAAAAAATGTTCTGCTATTGGGCAGCCAACGGACCAAATCTCATTTACATTTTGTGACTTGTGAAGTTGCAGACGGTTTTTGTGAAGGTTGGCCTCAAAAAAGATTCTTGACAGAGGATATATTAACATTGTTGTTTGGCTGGGTGATTCCATGAGAATTTGAGTGGTCCCTCTATGTTACATCTCAGTGAGCCCCCCCCCTCCCCCCATATACTTGAATATACTCAATCAATAGCTGGGACATTAAATTGACATGTGATTGCATTTTAAAACGTGATCTGAAAAGAAACAAAGTCAGCAAATTGTAACATCTATTAGCACAGAATTTGGAGCATTCAGATCCACTAATATCACATGACAGACCTGGCACTCGCTGAGCATGTGAGCAGTCATGTCAATGGAACTGTGTATAATTTGTTAATTGACCCACCCCACTTGATAGAATGTCTTGCTATGGGTCATCATTAGGGGTGTAGTTTGCACTGGTGTCCACACCTTGTTAAATTACATATTTTTTTGCATTGTTGAAACTTTAGTCCCAACTGTTCCACATTTTACATTGTTTGCCTAGTATATTATTTCACCTTGAATTGTGTTGATTGGTGGGAAGGTCCCAAGTGAAACAATCAACATTTGTGCTTGTGTCTTTGAAAAATCTGAACAAACGGTTTGGGAATACCAGAATGAGTCAAAATCCTACACACATGCCTCTACACTATTTTTTTATTAATATTTGTGTTTTCCCAGACAAAAACCGTGCTGCTCTGTTATTATTCACCCAACAGTCAGCGCTCACTTGCAAAGTTCCTGAATATTCAGAGAAATCTCCTCATTATCCATACACGTGGTCTGACCCTCACCCTCACCCTGAATCACATTGATCTGTGAGAAGACTACCCTGGAATGATCATTCAAATTCATTGACTACCAGTTTGCCAGGACGTCTGGCAACGGTCATTCTCCACATGGAAGGGAGGCTGAAATCTATATTCGAACAATCATTTGGCCACAATTGGCATCTTAATTTGACATTTTTCAGCAGTTTTTTGCCTATGGACTGCCGGCCACACTCTCACAACGCTCACCACCGTTCCTTTTTTTCAGTATTTAGCTTTCGAGAGTCCTAGTTCCATATGCCTGCAACAATTTAGCATGTTTTCAAGGTACAGGATACAATTTTCAATCCCACTTTATTTCCTTATGTTCTTTTAAATCCTTTTCATCTTTTCACCTCATCCATTCATTATTGATTAATTCATTTTTCTCTAGGTCAGGGTTGCCCTGGCTCTTGTTCTAATTCATTGTCACTGTATTCATTGTGCTGTCTTCGTTTGCACTCCCGAATCCTTCTTGTTCGTTGTTGGCCAGACTCAATACTACATCACTCCTAGTCATTTGATTTTTTCCTGTGTCAACATATTTTTGCCATTGTCTGCTGACTGTTATTTATGGTTCTATACTGTATTTTACTCTGCTTAAAGGCTTAATGTTGTGTCATTGGGATGATGCAGTTTATATCCTTGCAGAATTGAATACCCGCAAAAGAAGTGTGAATTTTCAAATTACCTCAAAAAATTTGAGGAAGTAGCACTGCAGAATTGTAGCATTGGAACTGGAGTATATGGACTTGACATGTGTGGGTGTCAGTGGTGGTATTGGGAGTCTATGGGGAGTGTCAAAGAAATTTCGTTGTTGTAATTTAAAACTAACTGTAATTCCCTATCATTCGAATCCGCTTTGGGCGCGCAAGATAATGTCCTAAAAAGGCGCTATGAGATTGACAAATGCGCCATTTACAATAGAATTTCGTTAGACCAGAGGTTCACGATATAACAGTTACGCACATACCCAAGGGTGGGAATTTTAGGACGTTTTGACGGCACAGGCCCCACTGTAGATCACTACAACCGTTGTCGGATCTTTTAAGAGCATATTTACTGTCATTATCGCGATGTTTACAAAATACCTAAATTTGGTGATGTGAAATGAAGCTCGGGATCAATTATAAAGGGTGCGTCTCACGTTTCCCTCATTTCTAACAATTGTCCATGTCACGATAATGGGGATACTAAGGGAAGGGTAGGAATTTAGAAGGGATACCCGTGTATACTGTATTACTGGCCTCATTTATACCCCTCTTCGATCATAGTGCCAGAAGGCAGACCTACCACCTAGTGCTAATCCCATGTGCTCACTTGTTGTTTATCCATTACATGCTGAAAATTGAACTGTCCATCCTGATAGTGTTCTCCTTCAAGGTTGAGGGGTGATCTCGTACCTCTTATGAGGGTTTTCTGAGGGAGGAGCGGTCTCCCTTACTTCACTCCCTGCCTCCCCTTCATGATTCATAACAATCTAACCTGCAGTCCAGGCACAGCTCTAATATGATAAGTCCTAAGACTCTTTGATGCAAAGTTGACTTTGACTCCGACGGTAGCCTTTCAACCCACAGTTTTGTTGGAATCCAAACAAAACCTCATTAGATTGAGCAAATTAGGGTACCCCAGTTAGGCTGGATTCCAACTGTTGACCAATGGCGTGGCCGGGACAGATGTGAAAAAAAAAAAAATTCATGTTATGTTGGTATCTGAAGTCAAGTACAAGTAGTGTTATGCGGAAAGACCATGAATATCCAGCAGCCCATGTATATCGTGCGTATTGACTTTTTTAGGAAAGTTATTCATAAAATTCTTCACATATTCTACGTTATCCGCATACGCAGGAACATGGGTGTATTTTGCTATCATTGTTGGTTTGCTTTCATCAGAATATTTTTGCATTGATAACAAGACCGGTAATCTATCTTCTTCAAATAAATGGACATATCCCAGATACTGGCCCATCTCGGTTATATGAATCCGATTTTCCGCACGAGGACCGTACCCGCATACGCGGCAATGGAATCCTAACCCTATGAGTATAACCCAGCTCCACCTATCAAACTCCATCGCCAGCTTTCGATCAAGAGCAGATAGTGGAGAATTATTAGGATATAAGGCCGCAGGTTCCCAGTGATCAAGTGGCTACAAACCCAGAACCATGATATCTCCCGACCTCTTTGGTACAGGTGATATTAATGGGCTAAACACGCACGGTCAGGAATTTTAAAATCACAAAGTTGTCGCCCATTCCTGAAGGTTTGGCAGGTACTCAGTATGGGACTGGAGGGATCACAGTGCAGCAACACGTGTTCGAAATGATGTGCCGATTTCAGTTATATAGTTGGAGGCCAAATGCAGATGCCACGTTTGTTGTGTACAAGAGACTACTATGCACGTACAAAGGGTGTTGTAGCCCTCCTGCTTATTTGAGAGTTTATGTGTGATGCGAAACAAGCTAACCCAAATTGCTGCATCACCACGTGTCACACTGAATGCCCCTGGCGGGTGTATATAAGCACGCATGGAATTAACATTCATGAGATCAGATCAAGATTACTTGCATAGTCTCTGTTTTGGCTGGTGGATGAAAATGTTATTATTATTGATGAGCTCAGATTGGAAGGATGGGTAGTGGGGAATCACTATTGTAGCTTGGCTGCAAGCTTGTAGTCGATCTGTAGTAATTGTTCTGAATATTGAGGAGGCAGGGACCTCTCCCTAGAAACGTTACTGTGGGGCGAGGAAACCCGTCAATGTGATATTTGCCAACGGTGTATGAGGATGTCCCCCCTTTGCCCCTGCAACCCTCACGGATTGCCACCTATGGTGGGTAGTCAAGGCTCATCCAGAAATGAGCAGAGCCGCCAGGGATTGTTTTAAAGTAATGTTGTTGCTCAAACAGCTGCTGCTGAGGTTTATAATTAGTCTGTGTGTCATTCTATCTGCTTTTTGTCTGCTTGAATGAAATTCAGGAAGAGGGACGTAGTGGATCACTTGCGGTGTGTGTGGGTGTTGTATGTCCACACTTTCCCGATTAGCAGGATTTCTCACAAACCTCTGAGGCCGATTCCGGACCAGATTGTGTGTGTAGCACGGGGGTAGGGTGTACACGATCTGATTGATTTTGGGCAGCAAAGTCATGCAGTTCCGTTGGTAATTAAGTTGGGAATAGCTTATTTTATGTAAGTGATTGTTTCAAGTTCGTTAGCAAGGATACGCAAAGAACCGTGTGCTAACGTGATGTAGTTTGGCATGTAGGATGGATGAAGGTAGATGGAAAATTGATTAGATTTTAGCCTAAAATATGCTAATTAAGTTGGTCCCTTTTCTCTTCCTAAATGGAAGAATTCATGTTGAATTTTTCCAGTTTCAGATTTTCACGAAACTTGGTGGATTGGGTCTACCATGGGTCCCGAGAGAAATTTTTTAAAAGTGAAGTCAGGGTCATGGAGGTCATTTAAGGGTATAATTTGCATAATCTATTGCAATTTTGAAAGGTCGGATGTCTACAAAAAAAATGGTAGATGTGATCGCACCTTTGATCCGGATCATTTTAAAGGTATAGCTGGGGTCAGCAGAGGTCATTGTATGTGGCCTAATTGTTAATTTATTCCCAATTGCCAACTTGGTAAGAATTTCCCCAAAATCGTAGATGCGTCTGTTAACATTTTCATGGATCGGATGGGGTTGATGTTCATGAATTTATTTGAATTCCATCATATAATAGCTCATGTGACAAATTTACTGCTGTAATAGGCTGCCCACAAGCAAAACCCCTATTTACCCTCTATTACCCAACAATTGAAGAGACCTACAAAAACACTGTAACATTTCCTTTCCTCTCGTATTACCTGGGGACGGTGTCAAACACCCTCTCCCCCCCGGATAGGTGCTGGATGGTACCAGTTTCTCTCTTACTGACAACCAAAGTATTATAGGGGCTGCTCCCACAAGGATAGCCATAATACTGTCTATTAACCTATGTTGTTTGGCAAGGCCTAGGGGAGTAATTGGAAGAATTGCTGTGACGTATGTTGCGTAGACTGAATTATATTCACAATAGGCCAATTAGTAGACAAACGGGGAGGTTGCCTAAGATATTATTTTGGGACATCCTGACTGCTGCGTGGGGATAGGTTGTTGGTCCTACGTGTGGTGTGGGGAGGGTGTTTGCTGCGGGCAGGGGGTGGAGGGCTGGATGGCATGTCATGGCGCTTGGAAAAATAAAAAGGCAACAAAAACTGAAGGAAAGTTGATTTTGAAAGTCAAAGAAAGCCGAGTGGAATCGAGCGATAAAAAACTTTGTTCAAATTGTGTTATTATGGAGAGAAGTAGTGGGGGCCGGGGGGGGGGCATGAAGACGAAAAAACAAAAAAACATCGCAATCAACCAGCAGGCAAAACCAGCACTATGGTGCCACAGCCCGTCCATTTTTAGGGAATGTTATGTGTTATGTGAAAATATGTGATTTCGTTTGACATGACGATGGGTCTGCATGAACGAGTTGGTTGTTTGTGTAATAATACATAAAAACCACCGATCCGGCAACCAGGCGAGACACTTTTGGCGAAGCCTTTTGTCCCTCTTTGTCCCTAAATCTAAAAACCTTGAAAAGTGACAGGTGGATTTCTGTAACCCTCAAATGGAAGGTCCAAGGACCTTGACCCAAGGTCACAAAATTTATGTCACCCTTGTCCGTAAGCGGCAATCATTATGCAACTGGGCAAATGGCAACGCTATACTACAAACCTACCTGTATGGCTTCTCTTACAAAGCAATGCATGAGAACATTTCTTCAAAGAGTCATGATAATTCACCAGGTAGTGTTCTTAGATGGAGCATGTTCACAGCTATTAAGGTATTGCAAAACAGGTGAGATTGGCGGTACCGAAACCCACTAGCTGTGTAGAAAGCAGATTACTTGGAGTGCCCTCGAGGTATCCATGGCATTATAATCCCACCCACTCTCTTCATCAGCATGGCAAACCTCGTGCTGGGATGTGCATAGGACGAGTTAATGAGGTGGATTTAGCAACATCATTGTTAACTAATTTATGTATAAATTTTCAGATGAGGGCGGAAGCAATTGTTGTTGATAGCTACAAGGGCAGAAACATCATAATATATACCCCGATCCCCCCCCCCCCTTCCTAGTGCATTCAGGCAGAGGACATTGATGAGAAGGTCTTATAAATTTTCCATAACTTTTCCATGTTTTACTCAATCCAGCATGTGCTGGGTGAGATATTGTGATCCTGCATGGCGCTAATTTATCTGTTCACAGTTAATTCAAATGCCACTTTCTACAGTGTGGGTCAATCATAATGAAACTGGTCACAATGATCACTGAGTGGAGGGGCAATCTGGGGTGTTCTTGAAGTTGTGGTCAAGGTCATCTAGGGTCAAAATTTGGTCATTTTGTAAAAAACTGCAAAATGCTTCTCCTTACAGTTAGAATGAATGTTCCTTGAAAACTTGGTCAGTCTTATCGGACCAAGGGTACATCAGGTGTTCAGGATTTTCAAAGGGGCCATTTGTATAGGGGTACATGTTTCAAGCCATTTTGTTTCAAATGGTCAAGGGAATTATACTCCAATTTGGTAGAACAATTGTTTGGCTTCTCTTTCTAGTTGGATATCATGATAGTCGGTACTGACCTAGATTAGGCCTATTTGAATGCTGAACGTATTATGTCAGTCAAAGTTAATTTCAAGGTATATTTAAAATTTTGCATATTTCTACATTTAACTGAGTACAGTTGATAGGGAGATACCTGTATATAGAAATCCCCCCTCCGGTATTTCCCCTACTGGCCTCTGATTTGATATATTGATCTGCTTGTGTGACCTGTCTGCTAGGCGGCCGACCCACCCTTGAAGAGTACCCAACAGCATAGGCACAACAGTTATAGATAACATTATATTAACATATATTATAATAACAACTGCATAATGTCATGAATAGTCAGATATGTAACTGTCTAATCACATTGCGTCTACCCCAGGCTCACGCTCGGGGGAAGTCTTCGTAAGTATTAAATTTGGAGTGTAAAGTACAAAGTGTTTTTTCTGAACATTGAGATGTCCTTCATGTTGTCGAACATAACCAGAAAATCTGTCCAATGATTTGGTAGCAAGCTATGCGATTGAGGTGAACACGTTATAAATGCATGATGGAGAGGGACGAGTTCCGATGGTCTGTATACACATGGATTGGCGGAGCTCACGTAAGGGGGTACTGTGATAGTTAATAATATGTGTGTTGGGATTACGTTGGGACTTGGCAACAGGTGCCTAGGCCAGGTTGTAGTTCAGGTGTCCCTGTGTTGGTAGCTAACATTGAAGAGGTATTATAATGGTCAACAACACCCGGCAGATCATGAACCATTGCGTGTGACCATGGAAGTTTGAAACCTACCATTCAAGATTGCTTTGAAACAAGCCACAGAAAGAAAAAGAGCATAGTTGATACCCTGAAAACCACAAAATTTCAAAAAAACTCACTCGTTTTTGTGTATTTACATTGGAAGAAAGAAAGAGCAAGATGTGTGTAACACCCACCGTATAATGGATGGTTCCCTTTGCAGTTTAGAAGCTACAGCCAAAAAAATATACCAACAGCATACAGATTGTGTTCATTTGGTTCTGTTGATTCAGATTACTCAAGCACATACAAAAGACAAAAACAAACGTGAGACTTAAACAATACCAAAAATGCAAATGAGCACAACCCACATTAGGGCCGAAATACAATCGCCTTCAATGCAATGTTATTGAATTGTCATCTGAGGGATTTGTTGCTGTGTCGGGAATGCAAAGGATCATGTCGCTTTTCCCCAGTGCACAAAAACAGGACTGCAAAACTCATTTAACAAAATGGTGGGTGGTGCCAAATATTCCAATGTCTCTCTAGCATGACCTTGTGGAAGAGGTGGGATCCGGGGAGAGGGACAGCACCTTTTGTTTTTCTATTTCGGTCCTCTGGTTTATGCCATGGGGGTAGTCTCAGGGTCCTGGGTTGTAGTGGTCGATGCCCACTGTCGTTATTCCCATTCAACGGGGATCGCATAAATGACATCCCCAGTATTTCACATGCGATGAGGAAGTTTTGAAGGGAATGGTCCAGTTGGGTAAAGAATCAACATTGGTCCCTCACTGGTTTATGAAAATAACCCCTCCCATTCATTTCATTTTATGGGGGTACTTCCAAAGACCCTCATGCATCAGGAAGTTGTTCTCGATTTTGACAGTACTTCTCCACCACAGATTCTGAGGGGAATTCTTCTTACACAAGAAAAGAAATAAAAAGAGGAAAAGGAAACTGTTGAGATTTTGGAACGTGAGATGATAAGTTATGGGCTTTATCTTATGTTATTTCATTCCAGGCTCATAGTTTAGTTGGTGGTTATAAGTTTTAACATTTCTCCAGCGATCTGTACTCTGTTGATGATCTGTCTTTGCTTTCAAATGTTTTACCATCTCAGAAATAGTACGTGATGAACTGAATAAACTGAAGGGCTTTTTGTCTCGGCGTCAGTCTGTTGGGCTACCGTGTAAAACCGGTGCTGATTCCCCACTTATCATGTGATGATCCCTCTATAATAGTTACCTGTACTATGATTTGACTGCTGTTGTTATGAGTCTACTTTTATGGTTTCAATGTGGCAGAGGGGATGAAGGAAGGAGAAGAACTTCAGTAATTCCTGTCTTTTTGTTAAGGGGAGAAAGCACTTGATGTCTTTTGAGCATTCTCAGAATTTGTGCATGGATGGTTAGGTTTTAGGTTAGGTTTCGGAATCTGGGCGGGGACTCTTCCCTGGGTATAAAAATGTATTTTAGATGCAAAATTGTGCAAGGTTTATTGCAGCGGGTTTTGGTGGTTCTGGGTCACAGGCATGCCCTCTCTTCCCTATAACAAAAAAAACGAGCACTACAAAATATTTAGAAAAGTATTTTCATTATATCCCCGCAACACATAAGTGTTAGGGGAGGGAGGGATATTATGGTTTTGGACCTGTGGTCCACGCCGTCACCGCCGCCGCCGGAACCTTTAGGCGTTAACTCTCATTCTTTAAACAATTTACGATTGACACAAACTTGGTACACATGTTCTGCTGAAAGAAATCTGGATAAGGTCGAAAATGGGGCTATATCGTATATTTTGCTGCCCTCTATTTGCAGGTTTTCCGCAAAATTTTCAAGTTGTCGATTTACACGAAACATGGTGGTTGGGGTAAGTTGTTTGGTAAGTGTTGGAGCGCCAAAAACATGGGCGACAATTTCAAGGTCATACGAGGGCAAGTTTGCATTCTTTAGCCAAGTAGAATCCCTATTTAGCATAAGGTATGTGATATTTCAAACTTATTGGATGTTCATGAAACTTGGGGAATATATGGCACAAACTATCATCATGCCCGATGAATTTTACTAATGTGGCCGGAGGTAACTGGAGGTTCATATTGAATGGACTCCTTGCATAATAGTTGGCCCAATAGCAATTAGGCAAAATTAAAACTTTGTTGTATTCTCACGAAACTTGGTGAGTAGGGACCTTCTAACAGTCCCAATAAATATGGCAATGCATTGAAATCACTGAAGGTCTTTATGTGTGTTTCATTTACATATCGTTAGAGCATAATTAGAATAATTAATGCAATTATTTGCTCAACTTTTGGGATTTGCACGGAAACTTTGGTGAATGGACCTTACTACCAGTCCTGCTAAATTATTCAATAGCAATCAAGATCACTGAGGGTAAATTTGTGGACAATTTGCATATTAGTTATCTGATCAGTCAAAATGATGAGTTCAATACTTTTTTCGCATAACATTGGACATGGTAAGTGGAATGCAATATGCTTCTGGAGTGATTTTTTTGCATCACATGGAGTGTAAGTAACAATTTTCATAAAAACTGCCCATGTCATGAAGGTAATAAAGGTTCAACTTAGGGGTCAAACAACAAAACCTGATTTAGTACTTTTCTGGCATAGCACGGGTTGGGTTTCAGAGAATGCAAAAGCCCTGGAGTGGATTATCCACATGGAGGTAAAATTCTCCTAAAAACGGTAATATCATTAAAGGTCATTCGAGGTCACTTAGGGTTCAAAAACTGTTCCTTTTGCTATAATCAGAGAAGTGAATATTTGCGAAGGATGGATGGTTAACCATTGTCATATAATTGTGACCTGCATCTGTGTAACCTCTGACCTGAAGTTGACCTTTGTCGGGTGGTTCATTGGGGGGTTGAAGGCGAATATTGAATTAAATGTGTTTTCCCCCTACCATTTATAACCGCTCTTCTTTAGATTCCCTTCCCAAGACAGTGATAGTCATTAATTTGACACCCCCCCTATCAGAATCTTGATCTGCCCGGGGTGGCCCCAAAGTTGCAAACAGAATGGGTCATTTAAACCTTGGCTATAAACCAAACTTGGGTCATGAGTGGGGGGTGTTGAATGGGTGGTGTGGTGTGTCATTACGCTCCCCCCCCAATCCCTTTCACATGGATGGGAATAGTCCAGTAGTATAGTCACGGAAAGTCGGCAATTGAATGCCCACATGCAAATTTGATGGCTCGAACTTTCAGGTATTGAAATTTGGGGGAAGGGAACACCTGTCCTAATACCTGCCCAGTCATATATTGGATCAGAATTATTGGTATTTGCACTGTCGATTGCATGACACACCCCCATACCCTAGAAGAAGGAAATCATTGTAGGGTCATTGTCAATTACAAGATGATACACGGTGGGGTAATTGTTCCAATGTTGTCGGTCACTGAAGTGACTGAGGGGTGAGTCAGTTGTTTCAATAGGTACAGCAGGGTTATGTGAATTTGGGGGGGGTGTGTAAATTTCCTTCCAGATTTGTCAGTCACAAACAGTGAATGAGGGAGGGATCTTAGTACCCCAGTTGTTGACACCTTGACGTGGGGTTAGTGGTTGGCTACACCAAATGACAAGTTGCATTACTCTGTCTACCACGTACAGCGAAGCGAGAAGAGAAGCGTGATACAGGCAAACAGGGACCATTCCGTCCAGTGTTCAGCCCTAGAACCCAGTGACATTTACATCAATGTGGAGAATGTTGTTTGCTGTTTACAAGGGTGGCTCAGCACCAGGAAATAGCTTTACTCCATGGCATGGTGTAACAGTATTCTCCAAACTGGCCATTGCCAGCAGGGAGGAAGAGAAACAGAATTGGTTTGTTGTCACCAGGAAATGAAACGTCCAGAGCTATGAAACCATACTCCTGGCATTTTTTTGTGTGTGGGCCTCGTCACGAGTTGTAATTTTTTAAGTCAGCTGGATCCTCAACAAGCCCAAGTAATTAGCAATCTGGTTACCAGGTCAGTGCAAAGAGTTTTTTTCCCCCCCCAACAAATTCCCCTTTGCTATGGTCATATAACCCCTGCCAGATGCAGGGCACCAGTAGGAGAGGGAGTTCTTCAAGCTAATCTCTACACATTACAGAGGTGAACAAATTATCCAGCCTCAATTAAATTCTGAATTTCCCACACTTACAAAAAAAAAATACCAACTGTACTGAGCTAAAGTTTTAAATGAGTACGGTCCATCGCACATATAATCTCGCGCACTGATTGGGTCTGCCTGGTCCTGAAGCACCCCTTTATTGAGTTGGTACAAATGCTAAGATAGTATGGGGGTGGCCCCAATTATATTCTGATCTCTCCCCACAATTCAAAAATACCAAACTGTACTGAGCTACAGTTTAAATGAGTATGGTCCATGCACATATAATCTCTCTCAATGCTGGGGTTGAGTGGTCCTGAAGCAATCCCGGATTTAGGTGGGAACCAATGCTAGCTAGTAGTGGGGGATGCCCCACCCAATTAATATTCTGATCTCCAACACTCAAAAAAAAAATAAAAACTGTACTGAGTTACAGTTAAATGAGTCCTGGTCCATTGCACATAGTCTCTACTCAAAAGTCTCCATGCTGGGGTCTGTGGTTGGAGTCCTGAGCACCCCCCGGTATTGAGGTGGAAACAAATGCTAGCTAGGATTGGGGGCATCGTTAATGATGTGTGAACGCAGTGATAGTTTTAGTTGGAAGATCGCGTTCTATTCAACGAGGCATAGCCGGTTGGTATTTGAGCAGGGACAAGGGTAATTCATCAACAAATCGGATATCATGAACTAGTGCACAAAATGAAAGCTAAATTATCTGTTGCATATATAACAACCAATGACAAAATCTGGTGGACTTCTTCAACCCACTTTAGTTTGTTGTAGTGAAATGCATTGTACTGGACAAAAAGTGGCGTAGCGATAATGTATACAGAACATTCAACACATGTTGTCAGTTACTAGAATACTGTTGCAGCATGGTCCACCTCGTTACGCATCTTAATTTTGTGGTCCTGTGAGCATGGATTTTTTCATAGGACATTAGAATGGACTTTTCCTTTAAAGGTCAGTGACAATGATTGGCCCAAATGGACTGACAGGTATATAACAATGTGTTATAAACTCCATTAAGTTCTCAAGAGTGGGGTGTCATAACCTAATACAGGATTGGTGATTAGCCAAGTTGTTGAAAAATTTTGTGAAATCGGTTTTTTCTCATAAATTAATAAAGGCGCCTAATGATGATTTTGCTAAGTGTTTGAACAGGAATTAGGTAGGGCAGAAGTATGTACTTTGGAGGGGGAGGTTACCTTCTCAGAATTGCAGGTGAGAACACGGGTGTGATAGGAGATACCACTATCTCCAGGATAAAGAGGCACATAAACAGTTATTGGTTCGACTTTTTAGGGGAGAGTGTGATGGCAATAAACTTTTCAACAGAAATTTATATCGATACAAAAAGGAGACCGGGTAAGAAAATGAGCTGATGGGTGATTTTCGGTGATGAAAAAACCAAGAAATTCTTAGCCAACCATATGCTCATGAACTTGAACTTTCAAACTGGCAAAATAAGTAGGATGATAGGGGGTGCCAGCTCGGACCTACTGCTTTAAAGATTGCAAGGGAGTTCAATGGCACGGGTGGTAAAGTATCAGTAAGCTGACAGTATTCACAAACCAGTGAGTTTTGGGAATTCTGTGCGAAGAGCCTGGTAAGAAATGAGGCCGCCTTTTTACTTTTGCCTGAGAATACGGCTGGGAAGCACAAAGAGGGTTTAGGAAAGTGGTCAAATCCAAAATGGCACAATGTGTAATGCCATTTTACCCTGCATGGAAATGCTATTCAGGTGTTACTCTCCAAAGGAATCAACCCAGCCATCAAAATGTCCCTGCTGCGGTGAAAAAAAAAAAAAAATTACTCTGACACCAGAGGCTGGTCAACACTGCCGTGCTTGACTTCTACACAAGGGTGTTTTGGCTCAACCAAACAGAGGTCCGTTCAGGTAAAGGGCAGAATTATGTTACTTTCTACGTACGAATGGAATATTCCGTGTGCATGTACAACATTTCAGGATCCACCTGCTAAAAACCTGTAACATTTTCCTTTCCTCTCTTCTTACCTGGGGACGTGTGTCCAACACCCTCTCCCCCCCGGATATGTGCCTGGATTGTCCATTTCCTCTCTACTGACAACCCCCAGTACTTTATAGGGCTTGCTACCACAAGAGATAGCCCATCCAATCTGTCATAACCTATGTTTGTTTTGTTCAAATGGCCCTAGCTGGTAATTGGAAATTGTCTGTGACTATGTTGCTATATATGTTATGTCAAATAGCAATTCTTAACAATAGTGTAGGTTCCTAAGATATATTTTGGGACAAAGGAATCCTTGACTGCTGCGTGGGGATAGGTTGTTGGTGTGTGGGGTGGGGAGGGTTTTTGCTGCCTGGCGGGGGTGTAGGGCTGGATGGCATGTCAGGCTGCTTGGAAATAAAAGGCAACAACAATGAAGAAAGTTTTGATTTTGAAAGGCAAGAAGCCGAGTTTGACTGAGCGATAAACTTTGGTTCAAATTTTGTTATTTTAGGAGAGAGAGTGGGGGGGTGTGCATGAAGAAGAAAAAACAATTAAGGCAAACTTATTGGTCAGGTTATTTTTTAGGATTTTATGTGTTGTATTGAAAATTGTGATTTCGTTGACATGACGAAGGTCTGCATGAACTATTTTGGTTGTTTTTTGTAGTGAATAATACAAACCACCGATCGCGGCGCAACCAGGCGAGACAACTTTTGTGGGGCGATCGCCTTGTCCTCTTTGTCCCTATCTAACCCTGCAAGTTTACAGGTTGATCTTCTGTAACCACTCAAATTAAGGTCAAGGACCCTGGACCCAAAGGTCAATTTATGTCATTGAAGGGGCATAATTATGCAAATGCAACTGGAAAATGGCAACATGTATGCCTTCTCTTACAAAGCACATGCATGAGAATTTTCTCAAATAGATCAATCATTCCCCAGGTAGTGGCCTTCTTAGATGGAGCATGTTCACAGATCATTAATGTCTTTCAAACTGTTAGATTGGCTGTTACCAGAACCACTGCCTGTGTAGAAGCATATTACTTGGAGTGCCCTCGAGTATCCATGGCTTATAAATCCCACCACTCTCTTCCTCATCTGGCAACCTAGTGCTGGGATTTGCATATTACTGTTTCTGAGGTTGATTTATCAACATCATTGTCTATTAACAATTTATGTAGCAAATTTTCAGATGAGGGCGGAAGAAATGTTGGGCTAGTCACCAGGGCAGCAAACATATACATATATACCCCGATCCCCCCCTTCCTAGTGCATTCCCAGGAAGAGGAACATTATTGAGAGGTCATTCTAACTTGTCATAACTTTTCAATTGTTTAGCTCATTCCAGGCACTGTGGTGGGTGAGCATTGTGATCTGCATGGCGATATATTTATCTGTTCACAGTTAATTCAAATTGCCACGTTCTACAGTGTGGGTCAATCATAATTGAACGTGTCACAAGGATCACTAGGGAGGGAATCGGGGGGTGTTCGAAGGTGTGGTCCAAAGGTGCATTCTAGGGTTCAAATTGACGTCATTTTGTAAAAAAACTGCAAAATGCTTCTCCTACAGTTCGAATTGAATGTTCCTGCAACTTGGTAAGTATTATCTGTGACCAATGGTACATACAGGGGTCAGGAATTTTAAAACGGCCATCTAGGGGTCAATTGCAAGGCCATTTTGTTCAAATGGTTAAGTGACTTCTACTCAATTTGGTTTTAGAACATTGTTAGGCTTCTATTTCTGTTTGGATAATCATGATAGTCGGTACTCGACCTATATTAGGCCTATTTGTGATTGAGATACGATATGTCAGTCAAAGTCATTCAAGGTAATTTAAAAAATTAGCATATTTCCAAATTTAACTGAGTACAAGTTGATAGGTGAGTACTGTACTATAGAAATCACCCCTTCCGGTTATTCCCCTACTGGCCTATGATTTGAAATATGGATTGCTCTGTGTGGACCTGTATGACTAGGCGCCTACACCCTGAAGCTTACCACATCATTGCACAACAGTATATATAACAGATATTAACATTATATTTATAATAACAACTGGCATAATGTCATGAATCGTCAGATATGTAACTGTCATCACATTGCGTCTACCCCAGGCTCAATCTAGAAGTCTCGTAATTATTAAAATTTTGAGTAAAGTACAAGTGTGGAACATGAGATGTCTCTATTTTGTCTAACATAACCAGAAACTTCCACTGATTTTGTAAGCAGCTTCTGCTGATGAGGTGAAAACACGTTACAATGCATGATGAGATGTGAGGGAAGTTCCATGGTCTGTAACACATGGCATTGGCGGGCTCACGAAGGGGACTGCTGATAGTAATAATATGTGTGTTGGGATTCTTGGGGATTGGCCCCAACAGGGGCTAGGAGTGGGGTAGTTATAGGTGTGGCAAGTTGGTTAGCTAACATGGAAGAGGTATTATAATGTCACAACACCCGGCAGATCATGGACCATGCGTTTGCCCATGGAAGTTGAAATACCACTCAAGAATTGCTTTGAACCAAGCACAGAAGAAAAGAGCATATTGATGACCCTGAAACACAAAATTTCAAACGCAATCCGTTTTTGTGTCATTTACATTGGAAGAGCAAATCGTGTGTAACCACCCAAGTATAAGGTGGTTCTTTGCATTAGGATAAGCCAAAAATATTACCCCACAGCATACCGTCTGTTGTTTCATTTTGTTCTGTTTATTCGGTACTCAAGCACATACAAAAGACAATAACAAGTGAGACTCTTAAACAATACAAAAAGGCAATGAGCAAAAACCATTAGCGAAATTAAATCAGCCTCCATGCAATGGTATAATTGCATTGCGGTGATTTGTTGCGTGTAGTCATGCAAAAGATCCTGTCGCTTTTTCCCGCAGTTGCTACAAAAACAGGAACTGCAAAACTGCATTAAAAAATGTTGGTCCCACCTATTCCAATGTTCTCTCTAGCATGACCTTGTGGAAAGGTGGGATCCGGGGAGAGGGGACAGCAACTTTGTTTTTCTATTCGGTCCCTCTGGTTAAGGCCATGTGGGGAGTCCTCAGGTCCTGGGTTGTTGGCTCGATGCCAATGTCGTTATTTCCCATTCACGGGATCGCAATAGCAATGACACAACAGTATTCACATGCGATTAGGAAGTTTGAAGGGAAATGGTAGTTGGGTAATAACAACATTGGTCTCACTGTTATGAAATGACCCCCTCCCAATTCCTTTCATTTTCTGTGGGTACTTCAAACCCTCCTGCATCAGGAAGTTGTCTCGATTGAAATGTAATTCTCACACCACAGATTTCTGAGGAATTCTTCGTACACAAGAAAAAGAAATAAAAGAGGAACTGTTGAGATTTTGAACTCAAGATTACTGTATGGCTTTATCTATTGTTAATATCATTCCAGGCTAATTTAGTTGGTGATATAACTATTCCATCGATCTGTACTATGTTTGAGATCTGTCCTTGCTTTCAAATGTTTTACCATCTCAGAAATAGTACCGTTGAACTTACTAACTGAAGGGCTTTGTCTCGGGTAGTCTGTTGGGCTAGCATGTAAACGGTGATGATTCCCCACTTTATTCATGTGATGACTTCCCTCTATAATAGTTACGTATATGATTGACGCTGATTGTTATGAGTTATATTTTTGCTTTCAATGCGGCAGAGGGGATGAAGAAGAAAATCAGTAATTCACTGGCTTTTGTTCAGGGGCGGAAAGCACTTGATTGTCTTTTGATGCATTCCAGAAATTGTCATGGATGGTAGGTTAGGTTTCGGAATCTGGGGAACTCTTCCCCTGGGTATAAAAATGTATTTTAGATGCTAACAATTGTGCAATGTTGCATCGGTGGTTCGGGGTCAACAGACATGCTCCCTCTCCCCATAACAAAAAAACGAGCACACAAATATAGAAAAGTTATCATGATATCCCCGCAACACGATAAGTGTTCGGGGATATTATGTGTTTTGGACCGTGTCCACGCCGTCGCCGCCGCGGAAAACTTTAGGCGTTAGCGCTCTAATTCTTAACACTGATCCGCATTGACACAAAACTTGGTACACATGTTGTATGAACATAAAATCGCGGATAAGTTCGAAAATGGGCGATATCGTATATTTGCTGCCCTCTATTTTGCAGGTTCCGCAAAAATTTTCAAGTTTGTGCGATTTACACTAAAACATGGTGTGGTTGGGGGTAGTTTTTTGGAGCCAAAAAACATGGCGACAATTTCAAGGTCATCCGAGGGCAAGTTTGCATTATCTTTGGCCAGTTGCCTAATTAGCATAATGTATGTGAATTTCAAACTTCATTGAAAATACATTCATGAAACTGGTGGATAGGCCAACTATCAGTGCCGAATAATTTTCCTAATGTGGCCGAGGTCACTGGAGGTCATCTTGCGAACTAATTGGCAAATGTTTGGCCCATTAGCAATAGCAAATTGTATAAACTTATGTTGGATTCTCACAACGTTGTGAGGTAGGACCTCTAAACAGTCCATAAATTTATTCAAATGCATTGAAATCACGAAGGTCATTATGTGTGGTTAATTTACATATTAGTTAGCATAGTTAGAATAATCAATGCAATTATCTTCTCAACCTTTAGGGATTTGGAACGAAACCTTTGTGAATAGGAGCTACTACCGTATCCTGATAAATTTATTCAATAGCATTCAGATCACTGAGGGTAAATTTGGTTGGGACATTTGCATATAGTTATCCTCATCGTCAAAATATGAGTTTCAAATACTTTTTTTTTCGCAATATACATTGGACATGTTACTTGTAATGCAATATGCTTCTAGGCGTGGATGCATCACATGGAGTGTAACATTTTACATAAAAAATGACTGCCATGTCATTGAAGGTCATTACAGGTCACTTAGGGGTCAAAAACTGATTTTAGTACTTTCCTGGCAATAGGCACTGGGTGTGTTCATAGACTGCAAAAATGCTCCTTGGAGTGGATACTCACATGGAGATTAAAAATTTCTCATAAAAAACGTCATATCAATTAAGTTCATTCGAGTCGCCATTAGGGTTCAAAAAAAGTGTTTTTGGGCTATAATCAGAGAATTTGAATATCTCCGAAGGCTGGATGGTTCACCATTGTGCTAAATTGTTGACTGCCTGTGTGAGACCCTCTGACCTGAATTTGACCTCTGTCGGGTGGTCATTTGGTTGAAAAGGTCGAATCTTGAATAAATGTGGTTTCCCCCTCCCTTATAACCGCTCTTCTTATGATTTCCCTTCCCAGAAAACAACAGTGACAGGTCATCTTTTGCACCCCCCCTATCAGAATTCCTTGATCTGCCCCTGGGTTGCCCCTAAATTTTTTGCAACAGAATGGCTTCATAAACCTTGGCTATAAAACAAACCCATTGGTTCAATGAGTGGGGGGTTTCTATGTTTGTGTGTCATTATCTCCCCCCCCCACCCCCCCTCCCTCCTAATGGAGGGAATTAGTCCATATGTCCCTGGAAAGTCCAATTGGAATGCCCCAATCAGTTGATGGCTCGAACATTTCAGGTATTGAATTGAGGAAAGTGAACCACCTGTCCTAGATACCTGCCAGTCATATCTTGGAATCGAATTAATTGTTTATTATGCACTTTGTCGATTGCATGACAACACCCCCCACTACCCTAAGAGAAGGGGTCATTGTAGGGTCCTTGTCCAATGGCAAGATGATACACATGTGGGTCATTGTTCCAATGTTGTCGGTCACTGAAGTGACTTGAGGGTTGAGTCAGTTGTTTCAAATGTACAGCATGGTACTGTGAATTTGGGGTGTGTAACTTGCCATGAGTTGTCAGTCACAAAGTGACTGAGGGATGGATCTTCGTACCCATTTTTGTTTGACCACCTTGCCGGGGTAGTATGGGTTGTTACACAATTGACAAGTGCAACTACTCTGTCCCCTACCAGCTCCACAGCGAGCGGAACGATAAGCTGCAACAACCATTCGTCCATGTTCAGCCCTAGAACCCAGTGACATTTACATCAATGTGTAGAATGTTGTTTGCTGTGTCCAAGGGTGGCTCAGAACCAGGTAATATCTTGTCCTTCCATGGCAATGGTGTTAACGTATTCTCCACTGGCCATTGTCCATCAGGGAGGAAGAGAACAGGAATTGGTGTCACCAGGAAATGAAACTCCGAGCTATGAAACATACTCCTGGCATTCTTTTTTGTGTGTGTGCCTGTCAAAACGAGTTGTAATTTTTTAGTCAGCTGGATCCCTCAACCAACCAAGTAATTCTCATGTCACGCAGCATGCAAGAGTTTTTTTTCCCCCCAACACTTCCCCTTTTGCTAATGGTCAATATAACCCCTGACCATAATGCCAGGTCTACCATTTAGGAGAGGGAGTCTTCAAGCTAACCCTACAACATTACAGAGGTGAACCAATTATCCATGGCCTCCAATTAATCTTCTGATCTCCCACACTTACAAAACATACCCAACTGACTGAAGCTTACAGTTTAAATGATTCATGGTCCATCGCACATATAATCTCTCTCACCGCGTGGGTCTGCTGTGTCCTGAAAAGCCCCCCTTTATTGAGGTGGTACCAATGCTAGCTAGTATTGGGGGTTGCCCCCATGAATATTCTGATCTCCCACACTTCAAAACATACCCAACTGTACTTGAGGCTACAGTTAAATGAATGTCATGTCCATTGCACATATAATCTCTCTCACGGCTGGGTGTCTGCTGTGGTCCTGAAGCATCCCTTATTTTAGGTGGAGTAATCCAATGCTAGCAGTATTGGGAGATGCCCCCAATTTAATATTCTTGATCTCCACACTTCAAAACATACAATGTACTGACCTACAGTTAAATGACTCATGGTCCATTGCACATATCTTCTCACAGTCTCACTGCTGGGGTCTGCTATAGTCCTGAAGCACCCCTTTATTGAGGTGGAACCAAGCTAGCTATATTGTTGTGCACTCGTTAATGATGTGTGAACGCAGTGATAGTTTTAGTTGGAAGATCGCGTTCTATTCAACGAGCATGCCGTTTGAGCATGAACAAGTGTAAGTCCTCAACAAATAGTATCATGAACTTATTGCCAAAATAGAATGCATAAATTATCTGTTTCATATATAACACCAATGACAAAATCTGGTGACTTCTACTTCTTCACCCCCACTTTCAAAGTTTGTGTAGCTGAACTTGCCTTGTACTTGACAAAAGTTGCGTAGCTATATATCTTATACAGAACATGTTTCAAACAAACATGTTTGTCATGGATACTAGACATCTGTTGCATTCATTGTCACCTCTTTAAGCATCTTAATTTTGTTGGTCCCTGTGATGCATTGATTTTGTTCATAAGGACCTTAGACTAGTTACTTTCAATTTAAATTCATGGACAATGATTGCCAAATGACCATACAGTTATATAACAAGTGTTATAAACTCCATTAAGTTCTCAAGAGTGGGGTGTCCTAAACTATACAGGATTGGTGATTTAGAGCCAAGTTGTTGAAAATGTTGGAAATAGGTTTTTTCATAATTAATACAGGCTAATGATTTTTGCTAAGTTTTTGTTTTGAACAGGAATTAGGTATGTCAGAAGTTATTATACACTTTTGGAAGGGAGTACCTTCCAGACTTGCAAGGTGAGAAACACGGGTTTGAATAGGAGATCCCTATCTCAGGAATAACGAGTCACATAACATTAATTGGTTCGCTTTATTGGAGAGTGTGATGGCAAAAGTCATTTCAAAACAGAAATTTACTATCGATACAAAGACCTGGTTTCAGAAAAAAATGAGCCTGATGGGTGATTTTCGGTGATGGAGAAAAAACCAAGAAATCTATCCAAATGCTCATGAACTGTGAACTTTTCAACTGGCAAATAAGTAGATGATAGGGTTGCCACTCGGACTACTGTTAACAATTGCCAGATGTTTCAATGGCAATCGGGTAAGCGGTAATCTCACAGAGGTCACAAACCATGAGTTTTGGAATTCTGTGCGAACGAGCCTGGTTAAGAAATGAGCCAGCCTTTTTACTTTGGCCGAGAATAAGCTGGGAGCAAAAGAGGTTTTAGACCAGTGGTCAAATCCAAAATGGCACAATGTGTAATGCCATTTTACCCTGCCTGGAAATGCTATTCAGGTGTTACTCTCCAAAGGAATCAACCCATCCATCAAAATGTCCCTGCTGCTGTGAAAAAAAAAAAAAATCCTCTGACACCAGCAGGCTGGTCAACACCTGCACTGCTTGCTCTACACAAGGTTGTTGGCTCAAAGACAGAGGTCCGTTCAGGTAAAAGGCCATATGAATCACTGTTACTTTATTACTGTACTAATGAATATTCATGTGTTGATGTTACATAATTCAGGATCACATGATAACCCTGTCAATGTTCATGCACTGTTTGAGTCATTTTACAGCTATATCACATTCTTGTCTGGTCTAACAAATATCCATTAACCATATTTTTAGAGGTGGTGTGCTGCCTGTCATCTTATTCTCTTTCAGATAAGATAGTCCAGCGTTTGTAGAGCACCTGCATATCGAAAATAGCTCTCGATCCAAGTGAATTTTGTCGCTCTCTGGGGCTACTTTGCAGTCACCTGGGATTTAGTCCGTCCTGAAAAGTTGCAGATATTTAATCTGGATTTATACCAATATTATGACTGGAGTCAACTATAATATAGTACATGGGAAGTCCAGAGATAGTTCCAAGATGGTCATGAAATATTACTCATGGGGAATGGGTTTGGTTTTTGAGATTGGGTCAACCAGCAGATAAGCCCTAAGTTTACCTGTTATTAGGCAAGATAATGCATTGTGAAAGCATCTAGATGAGAAAATGAATTTGTAAAATTTTGTCCTTGAACTCCGTTCATGTTCTGTTTGGACCATCTCCACCCCCTCCCACTTTGACCAAAGACAATGGAATTGAAACTATGTACGGTCAAGCAGATCTTCTGAAATTAAAGGACGTCCTTTTAGGAACTGATTTGAGAGCCTTGTTGCTCCCCTCCCCCCCCCCACCCCCCATGAGGAATTACCCTAAGGTCTATATCCACGCTGCTGCTCACTGGGGGGGGGGGGATTTGGAGGGGGATAGGAACTTTGATGTAATGTCCATTCACAAATGTTTAACGTTTGATTCGTGGATTTCCACTGGTGGATGATGATGACTAGCCTCTACAACAAATGCCAAGAGTGTATTGAAGTAGGTCCAAACAGGCCTTCCTCACCTGCTTCTCGCATAGCATTCAACATTCAGTGGATGTGATCTTCCACATATACTGAAACAATTATGGGCCGGAACCCGCACGTCACATTTAACTCAGTCCAGATCACATTGAAAGCCAGGTTGGCATTTTCTGCCATGCTGTTGAACAAGGCACAATTCCTTGAGTGGACCACGTTACCCCCAGACCAAGGAGGGGTACTTGCGATGGAGCAGGCACCAGCTACTGGGGCCGTGGTAGTTGGGTGGAGCAGGGACAGTCTTTATCGGGTTACCAATGAGCAAACCGCTTGTTTTGCGGAGAGGCACTGCCTTGAATCAATACCCTAAACTTGAATTTTTATCTGACCAAAGATGACTTCTAGTAACATCTTTGCCCTATATTGCCCGAAAAAAAAAAAAAAACTATACTGAAAGTTGCCTGATATCCACAGACCAATACATTCCTTGATCTTACCAGTTGCGAATCTGCAGCTGTCATTTCCCGGTGTGAGAGAAAGAGGGGACGTCCCGGTTCCCGACCCCGAGGTGGATCCCCCGATCAAAGTTGACTTGAGCGGCATCACAACCAACGGCAACAGTGTGAGGAACTCCGCTGCCATACCGACAAATCACGAAAGGCCAAGCGCCCAAGAATGTCAGTGGATAGAATTGACGGTAAAGTAAACGGTATTATTACACCTATACACTTATATATTATCAGGACACACCCCCAGTAACTCTGGTGTGGTCATTGTCAAGTCATTGTGAATTGAACGCACATCTCTAAATTGCCAGTCACAAAACGGACACGGGGGTGCAATGATACTCTTTTTGATTCCTCAACGAAATGACCCAAAAACATCTATGCAGTCATGACAGTTGTGTGTGTGTGTGCGCACTGTGACCCATGGCTTTTTAACACTACTTGACCCCCACCTAGATGGATGAAAATCATACCTGGTATGTGGGTTCCCCAATAGTGATCCATATTGGTTTCGGCTTGGGTCATCTAAGGTCAATTAAGGGATCAGTCTGAAAATCTTGTAACATGACAAGTCCAGAATGTTTGTTACAAATTAGGTCAGCAGCATCCTTCTGGGGGAGGGCATGGACCCTGTGTTTTGGTGTAGACTGGGGGTCATCTTAGCAGAAAAAAGGGTATTGGGGAAAAGGATATTTTACTTAGTTTCGACTTAGACTCGATATTATTCTAAAGAGGCAATCTTATCATAATTTTCTTTTCCTGCGTGACTTTTGAAACAGTACTTTGTCTCCCTGCCCACTTTGAATAGTATATCAGCTCAAACCAGCTATGCTGGTTGAGCTATTGTGATGCCCATGTCACTATCTGTCTATCTATCTATCTACCTATCTATCCTCCTATCTATCCAGTCTGTAACTTACTTTTTGGGCCACAACAATGTTTGTGCTTTGAGAATCCGCCAGACTTGGTCAACAATGGTTATGACTGAGGGTCAGCGTTGACCATATGAAGGTCGAGGTCAATGGTCATAAAGGGGGGAACAAGGCCAATAAAAAAAAAAAAAAAAAAAAAATAGTTGGAAAATTGCAAAACGCGATCCTCCAACAAATTTTGGTGCATTTAGTCTTGATGTTCGGTCATAATGATGGTATATGAGCCGTACTTTGGGGACTGTTCAGGAATTTTTCATCCAATTTGGGCCCGAGGGCCCATTTCCTGAAATTTCACACAATGGTACTTAAAATGCATCTCCTCCCACGAGCTTCAATTAGTTTTCTTCAAAGTTACATGTAATGGTCTGGGTAGAGTTGGCCTTGGGGGTTGTTCAAGAATTTGGGCCATAGGGCCAGTTTGGCCTAGGGCCCATTATATAAAATAGTGTTAAATTCTTGTATTCATACAAATCTAGTTGCACCATGCTGATGTTCAGTCATAATGGTGGTCTAATAGCTGTACCTTCAGGGTGCCCAGGGATTGGGACCCAAGGCCTAGTGTGGGCCTGATGGCCCACTATGTGGAATTATGCAAAATGCTTCTCCTCTTACAAGTTTTGGTGCACAGTACTGTCATCCGGTCATAATGATGGTCTAACAGTCATACTTTTGGGGTGTTCTGGAATTTTCGATCCAAGGTCCCACTTGGGCCCAAGGGCCCATTCTATGAAATTTCACACAATGGTACTTGAAATGCATCTCCTTCCACAAGTACAATTGTTTTTCGCCGAAGTTACATGTTAAAATGGCCTTTTTCGGTCGTGGTCTCCGGGGGTGTTGTACGAACTGCTGGCTGAAGGCCCAATGTGGGACCCTAGGGTTCGCAGATTCTGGATGCAACATCATATAGGTCGTTAGAATTGAAACAGTAACATCTGGTGAAAAGAAGCAAATCAGTCATTCATTGATGGATGGATGACTTGTAAAGGTCAAGGGCAGAGGTCAATAGGCCATTGTCGTGAAATTGGTCTCTTTATCGTTGGGCCATTCTTCGCTGGATTGTTGACTGAAAGTGAGTAATAATGTTCATTGACTGCTAAGACATTTTTGGCCATATGAAGATCATTGTCAAAGGTTGTTACATGGCACAATAGGCCATTGCTTGAAAACTGCCTTCTTGGCCTCATGGTCTTGAACATTTAACACCTAATTGTACATTCGTCGTGGTACTTTGTGCGGTTTGAGCTACAGCACCATTGGTGCTCGTTATTATTTCCTGACATATGGTGACACTAGTATTCACATTCAATATCAAGTACGAACAAACCGCACCCATCGCAACTACGATCACCTTCAACAATGTTTAACAACATGTTTGTTTCTGTTCTGCAGGAATTCGACATCCAGCTGCCGCAGCCGCCATGCCTTCTCAGAACACGATACCCTCACGACCCTGGTCGCCCGCTCGACGGGCGCGACTGCTCAGTGGAGATGCCTATACTCAAAGACGTGGCCACGTGGACTTCTGTGATGCACAGTCAACGCAGGAAATTCACGAGAAGTTAGGAGGTCGTGACATTAGGCATGAATAGGCCAGTTTCAAAGAAATGGTGGCTGACTTTGTGCAGTTCTGTCCACCTCCTCCTCATGTCTAAAAGAAAATTTAATGTACTGTCTAGATTTGTGTACATAATAGCCACTTTTATGATCACTCAAGTATCATAAGAGTGCAGTGCTCAGTTCTACTCATTTTAGCCACATTTTTTGTGCTGTGATGCTAGCCATTTTCACACTGTGAATTTCGATAGATAATTGTTGAATCAATAAATGTTTAGAGCCCTCCAGAGTGCTAACACTGATGCGCCCCATATGAACTTTGAACATTTTTATTTTCACTCATTTTCACTGTTCTGAGCCAATTCTAACTTTGGCAATAAAGAACAGTAATAATACCAGACTGTTACAGCTCTCTGGGCATAAGTGTTCATGTGACAACTGTACTTGACTCCCTGTTCCTGAATGTTTGGGAACACAGCAGGAATATTGAACAGTGATGAAACAAATGTTTAAAAAATGTGCTATGTTTTCACATGATAGGGAAAATCTGAACAAAAAGTTCTTCACAAGTTAAGAACATCAAGTAGTTTCTTCCATAGTGTCAGTTGTTTTCTGATTCTCTGGTCTCATTTCCGCTCTCCTCTATTGTCGTGGTGAGAGCCAAGCTTCTGTTGAATCCATCTGGCATTCAATTTACAAACGGTAGCATGTTTACAGGGCAACTGATTATAACTACAACATCAATAGAATGAAATAAAAAATTGCTCTGCTATTGTTGGTCCTTGTTCACTTGATAGAAGCGGCTTTCTAGATCTACAAATATCAAGTCAAAAAATATGAGAGTTCTGGTGGTCACTTGGAAAATATAATGATGGCCTCTTGATCAAGCAAACATCACAAATAATGGCAAATAGTTGTGTAGCAGTCCCTAGAGATATTATTGATCATTATCAGTGTGCCTTCTATACAGAATGACTGCAGTCCATAGTTATGTGAATAGCATGACCTGACCCCAGCTATTTCAAACGGTCCTCTTGGATGTGTAGGATGTCAACCCTCCAATCGGATAGCCACAATTGGGAGGTTTAATGTATATATACTTGCTGTACAGATACTGATCGTTGTTCTATTCGAAGGTGAAACCTGCTCCATGTTGGCATCATCTCAACTATACCTCGGACACTCACATATCACACCGACACTTTTATTCTATTACTCCCTATTCCGTTTACCCCTAACCGACGTCGGCCCTGACCTCGCTTTTACTTTATCGCAATCGCTCAGCTTCCCCTACCACAAGGGTCTATTCAGTTTATGAGAACTGGTACTTGATCAGAAAGGGAAGTAAGCCCGACTGTTGAAAGTAAAATCTAGTGTGATCCTTTTTATGGACAACTGTGGTTTTTCCCCCCCAGACAGCCAATACTAAATAAGGATTGATTTTTGCCACCTCTGTAGAAAACTCAAATTCAGTGCTCCTTTACATAATATTACAAAAATAATTGTCTGATTGAAAACAACTGGCTTCAATGCCAATAGTAGGCAATCAAGTGGGTTTACTGAACCTTTTGGGTAATACATCTATTTATCTGTTCGGCAGGTACCTAGGACCAAGGCTCCAGCAAAGTAGGCACCATTACCATCTTCCCATTATAGCAATATGCCCAACCCCCGCACTCAAAGGGTGCCATGGGTGTTTACAACCCCCCCCCTTCCATCAGGGAGCACCATTTTGCAGCTGAGGGGTTTCAGGTGTGACAATAAATCCCTCCCCCCTCTCCCCAAACATGCCCTCTCTGCTGACACTCCGGATTGGCAAATGCTGGTCCCATCCTCACACATTCGCTGTACACTCACACACCGACTCATATTAGTTTTGCCTGTCTGCCTGCCGAGCCGAACACAGGAATCATGAGGCGATCCTAACAACTGACCACCCACTGTGATTCCTGCAACCTTGAGCGACAATCACCTCTGAAACTGTAAAGCCTGCCATGTCCCCAAAGCAGCACAGTTGGCATCATGACCACCAGTGAAACTCCCTCATCCCACACGCTTCCACTTCTCCACACCCCTCTCATCCCAAAGTAGAAGTCAGCGTTGGTACAGTGTGGGCCATAGTAGCGTCCTAATGACGAGCTTTCATGCACCTATCAACACAGTTGCCCGTCAGCCATTGTCTGTGACACTCACCCTTCCACCCTCATTCCCTTCTCAACAGCTGTTTTAGCTAGTGTAAACTCTTGAAAGGCTTCAGGTACAGACTACAGGGACATTGAAAACTCGCAGAATTATAGCCAGAAATCACTCGAGGAACCCAGATATGCAGTGAGTCGAGAGGCGATTGACAGTATGAGCATCTGCAGTAAATGTGTGTGTCAGCATGTATAAGGAAGTTGTTACTCGGACCATATTTTACATAACAATTGTACAGCTTTGCTGTGAGTGAGTCACTCCATTTACTCTGGAAACTGGCGGACTTGGCGAGAGATTACAGTTTTATCTCGAGTGTGCGTTTGGAGGGTTTCATTCCTCATGGAGGGTTCCAGGTGGAATGGAAAGTCTTGGTATTCAATTAGTGATTTGTCGGCAGCAATTATTTACCGGTAATCATAATTGTCAACTTCATGGAGAGTATTTTGTATAAACCACTAAGAGTGCAGTATCCAGGTCTGCACCCTTGTTGGGCCTTGCATAGGATCGGTCCTCTGCCCGGGAGAATTCCATAAACAAATTATTGAAAAATTAGAGATTATTGTGCAATTGGGGATTGTTGAAAATATTGATTAACCATGTCCCTATTTTCACCTTAATTGATCATCAATGACATTTGAAACTTTGAGAGGTATACTTTGTGGTTGGTGTCATCCCATCTTCATTATAGCTGTGTAAGACACATGAGGGAATGGGGGAAACCCATGGTGGATTATAGCCCCATCTGTAGTAGAGTTTTCCCATCGGTAGTAGTCCTCCCATGTGACTACACACTAACAGCCTACTTTATTCCCTTTGAGCAAACCATTTTTCAGCTAACATGCTAAACCAATCATGGGCACCTCCAAGATTAACATCCCTGACGTCTGGAGCCAAAACTCTTGAAGTAACTGGGCATTGTTGGCTTGCAATTGCCCCTATGCAGGACCCAATTTTTTGAAATTTGAATTCAGCCAGATAGCTAGCTGTTCAAATTGGAAGACTTACACCCTTTGCACTCTCAGTGGGCCCTTTTGGATAAGGGCAACATTGAACCCATCATAGGAGGGAGGCAAAACCTCGTAATCTGGCCCCGTTGTTTTTCTGGAACCCTATGGGTCTGCTTTGTTTTCAAGGGAGCAATTGCAAGGTCGTCTGCCCAAGTATGAAGAGAGACCCATGCACTCCAAATTCAAAAATGTTGTTATTCCGGACACTTCCAGTGTTGTGAGATATAATACTGCCTAAAACCATTTGTTGGATTTGGGTGATCAATATGTACTACTCTCAAATTAACCCAAACTTTGACAATCTCAATTCACCACTTAACTTTTACCTTCTATGTCCAATTTATTGTGGAGTGCTCCTTACCGAAAATCTATTCTATGCAGGCATGCAGGTAACAAAATAATCCATAAATTGCATCTGATTCCAACCATCTGGATTGTTAGTCAAGTTTAGTCCCAAGTCCCCTCCTTCAGTCATACCACTTTACCACTACAGATAATACCTTGTTTCTAATAATCCTCTACTTTCCCAAAATGGTGTAGGGGTATATATCTGTCATGCCATTTTTTAGTATGAGTCAATCACAACTACTATAGGCTTAATCTCGTTCACATGTTTGATGTTCACTCCAGGATCGCAAACTTATTGACAAAAGATGAATGACTGTCAATGACCAATCCTCATATTATGTACCCTGCAAATTAACTTTCTCGCCCTTGCAGTCATCGCACCCAGAAAATGACTCATTTCAAACTTTCAGTTGAATTATAATACGTACAAGAATGACCCTCCCGGACGGACGTGTCATGCTATGAAAATTACTACCCCCCGGTGTGTGAAACCAGTCCTAGCCTCACCTAGCAAAAGCGATTACAAAAAACGATCTAAGCCATTACCCCATGAAGGTTTCTAATTCATTATTGCTGGAGTGCCGATACACTGTCCGAAAATTGAGAGTATGTCATATCAGCATTACCTTCGTCAGGGGACCATGGTTTACTACTGGCATTGCAAGCCACAGCTGGCTCACAGGATGTTGTGGTAGATTAGTATATGATGACTGGTCGTCTATATCGATTCAAACGCACTAATGCTGGTTGTAGAATAAACGGGGATGTAGAGGTTACAAATATTACAATAAATATTTTGGGGGACATTTTAACCGCACTCGCGAAATGTTCCAGCACCATGAAAATTACTATTTGGCCAATTGGCTGGGACGGAGAGTGGAGGAATGCGGGTCAAATTTCTTTTACAAGAGAGGGAATGTGATATGCAGTTTAGCATCCAGGAGAAATTCAGAAATGGACAGCCAACAGCCTGACGGACTGAATCTTCTTAGTCAGCCAGCATGCTTTATAAAATGTATATTTCTCATCTAGTGGATCATAGGCAGAGGTACAGTATTCCATTGAATTTTATAACTGATTATAGTTTTGTTACGCCATGAACCTTTTGTTTCCATCCTTGAGATTGGGTGCATAATAACCTCTGTTAGGATGAGGTAATATCCTTTGTGATCAATCCATTGGTATATAACAGACCTGTATGCTCAATTTAGTTAGTTCCAACTTGTGAAAGTCTCATGGGATTAGGAGACCACTTCACTCATGTAGGAATTACCCTAAGAACCTAAGAGTGTGAGATATTTCTCTCAATTTATGAGCCATTGCAGCACAGCAAAACCCATATCACCACACATTATCTAATCCTATATTCACTGCAGTATTGGACAACCCATGCTAGTCTGTTTCCATTACATATCGTGGTTTCTCTTTAGCCAGTCTCCCGGCCCCAGTGTCTTCTTCTCTATACTGATGTCAAGCTTCCTGCCCGTGAAACATGCTCCACCGGGGTAATGGCTGATGCCGTGTTCAGAGGCTCCGCCATTATGTCCCCCTTCCTGGCTCTGCGCTGGTTGGGGCCCCTGGCCTCGCTAGGGTGTAGGGGGAGGAAGGAAGCTGGTTATAGCTGCCGTTGGTGCCCTTTGTCAGAGTCAGCTTTGGGGTTGGTATAGCAGCTTTTTTGGTCTGAAAAGGGGTGGCCACCGACATCATTAAGACACAATAGCTGCTCATGCCTTCCCGCAAATGGAGTAGTTCAAGGATTTTTTTAATTTGACGAAGTCAGAGGAATCTATGGAGTCATTGACCGTGTGTGTGTGTATGTGACGTAGCTTGTTAAACACGATAACTCGACCCCACTTGAATGGAGAAGTATAAGTACATGTCCCTATTGCTTTAGGGTCAGGTCAAGGGTCATCTGAGGTCAAGGGGTCAAGGTCTAAAAAATGCTTAGTATCGATCGTCCAGAATGTTGGTTTGATCAGGTTGAAAATTGGTTTGTAGCTTCGGTTTCATAGGGACTTTTTTTGATAGGACCCTAGTAATTTTGGTTTAGGTTCGGGAGCGCATTTGTCCCAAAAATGATATTTTGGACAATTTGGTTTGTAAACATGATAACATGACCCCCCCAGATGAATGAAGTGTTTACTTGTATGTGAGTTTCCATAATGAGGGGGGGGTGTACAGGACCATGTGGTTTCGGGTGCAGGTCCAAAGTTCATCTGAAGTCAACAGAGGTCAAAGTTAGTCTAGAAGTGCCTGTCAACATGATAGTCCGAATGGTCTCACTTGTGAGTTTACCAAGTCACAACCCAGTAAAATTATACAGTTATAGCCTATTCGGGCCCTCGTTGTTAGACATTTCCAAAGTGCTCTGCCAATACTACTGGATCATTGTACCGGGCGCCCCCAACAACCCCCAAGGAGTAGTTGCTGCTATTATAGTGCACAGGGTGTACTCTCATTCTGACGGTATTTCCAGAATAAAGGGGAAACTTGGCTGTCACCCATTTATATAGGCACTCGGATGAGCTTTGGTTATGTAACTCGATACTTCTTCAACTCTCAGAATAATAAGAAAATGCGCTTTGTGTTGTTGTTGAACCAGATGCACTAAGCATTTTTGAGGCAAAACAGACTTGCGATGAGGGTTTTATGTGTTATATGAACAGATTACACCGTCGCATCACTGCACGGATACAAATGATGAGTACACTGATGCGGAAAAAGTAAAAGAATGAATGAATTAGGTAACAAGAAATCCAGTATCTGTTCATGTGCGAACACTCAGTTGATAACATGGTTGGAAAGGTGTGTTTTTTGAGGGATCTTGAACACTTGGCCTGATGAGCAGGCTTAAGAATTCAAGGGACAGGTTATTCCGGAGCTCTGAGGCGGAGGCATGTAGAGGCGATGTCACATAGAGACGGACTCATCATGGGTTGTTGCAGATTCATGCTTCCACCAGATTGCAAGGTAAACGGAAGTATATAAATCTGTATATGACTGGTGAGTTAGGCACGAGCAGATTGGTGCACAAAGTGATAAATTAATGAGAAAGTCTTGAAAATGATGCGGTACTGACGGGATCTAGTGGAGAGTCTTCTTACCCATAATTTGTGTGGGACTCATCCAACTCCAGTCCCTGTAGATGCTCAAAGGTTGCTTAGATCCTTCAATCCTTGGATAAACATCTTCATAGCAGTACAATGAGGCCGCGATGCCCTCCAAGGAGAATTAACCTTTATATGGAGAAACTGACGAGCTAGTTCTAGTATCCACTCCCGGTTAGGAAAGACTTCTTTCAGTGGTGGGAGGGAGCGTTCGGACCCAACACCAAAGGACCAGAAGCCATGGACGACAATCCGAAGTATAGCAGAGACCAGGGTTAAAATTGCTGCTGGCAGTATTGAAATCAGCCAGAAGGGGGCTTTAGGTGGCCGATCATCACATTTCTACAGCCAAACTTAGTTTCATAGTAGAGGTGGCTGCACATAGCGGCGCCGTCTCTACCGGTCTTTCTCTGCCGGTAAGGGGGAGACTGCAACTGTTTGTAGAAGCCTGGGAGGACATCAACCCGAGCAGCTGGGTCCTGGAGATGATCACAGAATGCTATCGGATCAACACCGCCCTCTGCTCGAGATCCGATCACAAGCCGTTGACGGTACCTTCCCAACCAGCCCAAAGGGCCTTCCTCAAGCACTTCTGTCATTGCCTCTAGAAGAAAAGCGCAGTCGCGCAGGGGCGAACTAACTCAACCCTCTTCCACACATCCTTTACTCAAACCGCAAGAGGGATGGCTTGCTCCTGGAGGCCATTTCAAAATCTCAGACCTCTCAATCATTAAACCAGCTCGCTTCTGAATGGACACTTCAACAACCATCCTACTTGACCTCTCCCAAGGAGTGTGGCAGCTACCTCGGACCTGAAGGACGCATGCCTTCATATACAGATTCATCCGGACGGTACCTGTCGGTCAGCTATGGGGGACGGATTTCAAGTTCAGGGCCCTCCCCTCTGGCTTCTCAACATCACCAAAGACCTTCAACCAGTGCCCGGGTATCCAGTGCTTAACCATCTCCAGAGGCTAGAAATAATAACATTCTTCGCCTACCTAACAACTAGCTCTTTGTTGCCAACACTCGCAGGCACCGCCACCACCATAGGTACGGTCCGCTCAAGACTCTAGGATGGCCCGTTGGGGTCGTCCATCATACAAAAAGTTGAACCTCTAACCATCCCAGCCCGCCAACTATAAGCCATATGCTCATCAACAGACCAAGTCAGCCCTTCCACAAGGCGGTCCATAACTCTGATCAACCATAAGTGAAGCAAGTCATTACCCCAGGAAGCGTTGCACCTAAGACAGGCTAAGAGAAGGCAATGTCTGGCGATCGTGGCGCCGCAATGAGACCGAACTCATCTCCTACCTGACCGACAGACTTTAACCTGCTTGGATCCGACTTCGAGAAAACACAGACCCTTCCTTGCTCAGTGGAGGCAGGAGTCCATGTTGCCATGGGGATATCCCTCAATTAGCGACGAAGTCTCTGTGACACAGAGTTTATCCGCTGCCTGCAGTCTTCCTGCATTTCCAGGTTTATGCTATCTCTTCAGAGGAACCTACCGGTTGGAATCAGCCATAAACAGTTACAACCCATATAAGGAAGAAATTAAGTTAAGCCTTTAAAAAAAAAAGCGATATTACAATAGTTTGGTATCAGCTCGAATGAAGCCTCCCTCCGGAAGGGGAAAATACTGTCGGGACAAGCAACCTCCATGAGCCCCCGAATTTTGTCAAATACATTTCATCCACATTTTGTTCTCATCCGAATTGTTCTTGTACATTTCGTCAAGTTTGAAAGCTATTCTCAAACCTTGGTCAGGCATGATGGCAACTTCATTTTGTGCCCTGTCCATGCTTGCTTTCTAGATTGGTAGAATTGGCCCCTGGTTTATGTGTATGTATATTTTTTTTGCTTGCAGGGTAGCTTAGGAGGGGGAAAACTATCCATGTCTTGCACTGCTGAAGGGCCTGTACACGGCTAATGCTTTCAGGTGCGAATACTCACAACTAAAGCAGTACTGGTATAGACAATCTTTCCCTCCATAGCACTATCGATACTGCTTATCACCACTCTTTGGAATCATAACTAATTCTTCCACTATTTTGCTGTTATTGTTGATAGTATGGAGCCTGGAGGTGAGGGGGTTCACTGTTAAGATGCGAATTTTCATCAGAGGTTTTTTGAAAGATCGGTGAATTCTTGATGTTTCCCTGAGAAATGAAAAGAATTTTTTTTCACTTCATGCCTTGAAAGGGGACTCATTTTGCTCCAACAGGGTCCATTCCTCTTTTTTGAGATTTCTTGAAACGAAAAAACAAATGGTCTCATTTATGTTGTGACCCCTGCTGATGAGAGCCAACAGATAGCTTTTTTGTCCCGGGAAAAATGCGAAACAAACATGAAGGAGGCCATCAACATGCGCTGATGTCGCCGTAAAAGTGCAAACAGAAAAAACATAACATATCCTTTCTATGATGTTTCACGCCCGGATCTTGAAACTATCAGCAGGTCCCAGGTGGGTTTTTTTCTGGTCTTCAGTATGATTCCATGCACTGATGCTACTTGAAATCATAACCAGGAGCGGCATTAGCGAGGCTGGCCCCCCATCTACCTAAAATTCTGAGAATATTAGGTAGATTTTGTCACTGTTAGGTACTGACGATAGGGAGTAATGGCTCTGACCACTGAGAGTAATAAGTCTGGTATGTATCAGGAAAGAGTTGATGAAGGTATCCGTTGAATGGACCACGATAGTTAGTTGTAATTGCCATCCTCCCCCACCCCCACCACTTACAATAATAGTAAAAAATTCATGATATCTATCACTAAATGACATTAAATAAAATAGACGACAATCCCGACAAGGGAAATAATATTAAGTGTATCAAACTGCGACGATTGATTTTTTAAATGTTAAAATTGGGAGGCAAAGAGTAGAAAGGTGAACGTGAAGCTGGCATCGGAGTTTGCATTCTGAGCAAATCCTGGTGCAGCTCTTTCGGCATTGATAATACGTATGTTCGTGTACGATCCTGCGTAGCGTTTTGACCCAACTCACTCACTGCTAACTATATTCTTCCCAGTAAAACAGAATTATACAACACTTGGCAGCGTCGATAAAATTTGACATAAGCACGATTTCTTGTTCCTCTTCATTTTGACTGACTAGAATTCTCCCCTTCCAGTACTTACCATACTCCTCTAAAATGGCCTATATATAAGACTAATATCTAGGCCATTGTGTGTGGCAAATCCACTTGTATCCTAGAAGATCTCCCCCACAAATTTCTGTGAAACATGCTCCAGGCACAGTTACAGTAACATTTGTGCAAAACTCTAGTCCCCTTGCGGTCCGTGTGTTTGACAATTCTCTAAGATCACCGGTAACATTCACCCAAACAGGGTTGACCCCTACCATGTGTATACAGGCGTACCCTGTACAATCCAGTGCAGTATCATGTCCAAGGTGAACCTGGATAATGTTGGTGGAATTTAAAAAATGGGAAGTCTTATGGTCATGAGGCTGCCATACACCTACATTCAGTCCTATATCAGATGGAGGATGAGTTCAGGATGTGACTGCTGTCTCCCAGAAATCAAACTTCTCTATGAGGGAAGGTTGTTGGTAAAGTCTCCACATTATTTTGGAAAAAGAACTCAATGTTTTTATTATTGGAATAACTGCTGAGAAAGTTTGTGAAAGTTAATCTGTGATGTGACCTCTTTTGGATTAAGATTTTCAATGTTTGCACAATTTTCAGACTTCACCTCGTTCGTGACCTTAATCAGTTTTTGACCCCCCCCCCACCACCTGAACCTAAAACAATAGAATCAGCCACTCAGAAATCATGTTTCAGTACAGAACTATTTCACTCAGTTATTTTGTTGCAGTTACTCATCTCTCCACTCTTTAGAACTTGACCCCAAATGGTAGGTTTCAAGAGGGGGGCTGTAACCCCTTAGCAACACATCCATTGTTAAAAACCGGCATGTGCAATGTGCGGTGGGTATGCATGTATCAAGCACTGCTGGTCTTTTTTCTAGAATCCCCCCCCCCCCCTAGATTTAAAATCCCCCTCTAAAAATTTTTAGGGGGGTCTATTAATTCTTTTGACCATGTGGCGTTATGCTCCTCAATTAAGGAGCCAGAAAAGAAAGCAGGTAAGGAAAGCCAGGCAGTATGAAGTAGACTCAGCATGGCAAATTTCAAGAGTTGTGGCCTATCAAACCCTGCCTATGAACCTGCTAAGATATGACAAGGAAAGCGAATTAATGTTCTGTAAAGTCTGTGAAGTCCTTGGTCTCTGATCAGGTGTTTTGTGGTAGTGTGTGTCCCATCACCTTGGAGCCTCCATAAACATGTGGTAACCATTGCCACATTAACACAGGCATAAACCGAGAGAGCGCTCATCATGACCTGGTATTGCCGACAACCATTAGGTTCTTCGACAACAAAAATGCAACACTAGGTTGCCGAACGGACAAAACCAGAAAATTTTTTCAAAAATTCGACATATACATATATACATATAAACAATCCAGTATAATCAAGTTGCAAAAAAAAAACCTGATTACATTGTTTATCTTCAGGGCTCCACATCCCAGCATCAATTCATTGTAGATTGTTATCCTTGGGATGTCTGGGCTATCTATGTGGGAGTGGCCTCTATGTGTAGACATTGTTGTGCTACTAGTGGTAAACTGTTATCAAGCTTCTAAGCTTCCCCATTGGTCCTTGCAATGTTGTCTATACATGATTCTCCTACTTTGGTGTTGATCCATGGCGTAGCAATACCTATATTTTTTTTTTTAGTCGTGGGGCTTATCTCATAGTTGGATAATGCTTGGCTGACTTGGTTGTTGTAGAACCTGCTTTCAGCATGCAAAATCATTCGACTTTGGTTCCTAAGTTCAAGCTTGTTACTGTCATTATGGCTACTCATATCAGACACTAAAATTCTTGTATTTCTTTAAATTGGAAGCTTGATTACAATGAATAAATAGCCTGTCATTTTGGTAGCTGTAACTTGTTGACAGTTTTCAGTTATGATGGTGCAGCTAGGTCATAGGTCACTAGACGTGTGCTGCACGAACAGTTTTGCAACTCTTTTTTGGCAACTGTCCCGAATGGAAGGAGGATCGCTCATGGAAACTTATTCCCAAGTGATGACCCCCAAACTCGAGGACAACAAGACACACATTGTCATTCAGAAATTTGTATGGTTCTCAAAGTAATGGGGGATACCGAGTTGAAGGCCTTGTGATCCTGCGATGGGGCATCAGTCACGTTTTAATTTTCCCTTTTGGACAATTTTTGTGAGCAATAGCTTTTGTGGTTTAACGAGGCATTGTCGTCCAGTAGCAACGATCAAAAATCGATTGGCCGTAATTGAATGTCGATATCGTATATCGCCAAAATGATATTTCGAGTTCCATTCAACCTTTTACTATTGTCCTCCTTTCCAGCCAAAAGCTACCATACTGCATAATCTCTTGTATTGGAGCTATAAAAGCTACAATTGAAATAAATTCTTTCCAAAACCATAATATTAGGTCAAAATTCATAATTTTGTTGTAGTAGGTATCTGTGGCAAAACATATACGTTTGTTGTGGCTGGCTGGCTCCTTTGAAAATTCATGGCTGATCACCATTTTCTATAAGACTAGAAATGATTTGAGTGCTGTTATTTGATGAAGTCTCTTAAGTGTGAGGTTTCGAACAATAACATTTGTTTCCATTATCTTTGTTGCTTATTCTCTTCGAATATTTCTAGGCTGAATGACTTTTAAAAACTTAGTCGGCATGCCCCAACAATATGCTGTCACATTGGCTGCAATCTGCATAATTTTGGACACCTGTTGAATCCAATATACTGTCCAGGGTACTGGCCCGGGCCAAATTTAACTGGATTGGTATAGCATTTAGCTAGTCAAATTTGCATGTTTGCTGATCATTTTCCTCTAGTGAGTAGCATCCGCGATGAAAAATGCACACCAATTTTGTGAACATCCCCCATTATCCATCACAAAGCATGTCCAATTTTTTTTTTTGGTTTTTTTCCAATTAGCTTGAATTATGCCCTGGTACACTACCCTGGGGCTTCAAGCATTTTGAGATCTCGGTACTGATATAGGCATTTTGAATTTATGGGTACATATCACTACTGGTACCATTACAGTTTAGTGTGGTGCATAATATTAATTTATTTCATGGGTGGATGAGCTCGTGCAAGGACAAACACCAAAGTGAATGTGGGAACCTGCAGATATGTAGTTCGGCCTTGGATTTTTTCCTCAGTACAATTAATTCAATATTCACCATCTAGGGACCTGCTGACTCAGTGTGTACTGGAATCTTCCAAATAATTGTACCACAAAATAGTAGGCATTGGAATGTTACAAACATAAAACTATGCACTTTATTTATACCCCAGTCAAAAAAAAAAAAAAATGGAAACTCTACAAAGGTTGTGGTTCTTGTCTGAGGTACATGTACCCCAATCCAGTAAGGCGGAGAATCTCTGTACTACTGCAAGGATTTCTCGTTATAAAAAATGTACATATTCCTATAAAAAAATGTGATCTAAAGGTGCTGGCTACTTCAGTTGGGATATGACTTCTGACAAGTTGGAATACATTTAGTGCATACCCTCACATTGTGTTGAGCATTCATGTAATCATGTAATGTACAATACTGCCGGCCTATCAAGAATGTATCCAATGCTCCCAGGGCTCTGCAGATTTGACCCAGCCCAATGCCTTCCTGGAGTGAGTGGCTTTGTGTTCCCTACTGACACCCAATAGCAGACAAAGGGGGACTTCTGTTTGAACAATGCTATTCTCGGTCTCCTAGGAATGCCCTTCCAGCCCTGCTGTTTATAGTTATAATGGTACCCTGGGCATCCAGGGTCCAGTTTGTACCCAGGTTGGCTATGGGTGGGTTTACATGCATGAATGCATTCTTTGTGCCAGATCCAGGATGTCGATGTGAAGCCATTATTTGTCTGCAGTGATTGGTGCCATCTAAATATGAGCTGAAGTAAACTTGCAGTGTATCCTATGAGACTTGGCAATATGCAGGTCAAAAGGCTATGAAACCGGTTGTGTAATGTCATGATGAAGGTTAAAAAGAAAAAAAATCCCAGAGACAATTTCTTTCTCAAGTTATGTAATTGCCTCTGGAGTAGACCAAGGGTTGGGTGGGGTGGGCAGGTGGTGGTGGTAGGGGGGGAGGGGGGGGGGGGGGGCCACGGCCAAAAATTCAATATTGTGTGTTGTTTCCTGCAAGGGAGATGACAGAACAGCCAACCTAGTTTACTGTCTGTTGTTACAGAGAGGACTAGAGATAATCCTGCCAACAGACAACATCATTGAGTGGACATTAATTTGTCATTGATGCAGAGTGGCCATGTAAAGACTTCTGTTACTTTTTATTCCTATATATTACATCATGTGAGACAAACCCGTGAGACAAAATTTCAGCCATTCTCAGAGTCAGTGTGCCAATTAATCAATTTTGTGAACTTTTCCTTGTGATGTCACAGAGGACGAGGGAGTGGGGGGAAGCTCAGTATCACCTTTTGGATAGAAAAGTCGTGTAAAACGATACTTTCGGAAGCCCTGTGAATCAACTTATGATGGGAACGGACTACTGAGCAGAAACTTTGTCACAAGATATTCGAGAATGATCTCATTCACTTCAATATGAAATACTCTGATATTTCTGTCCTTCTGTTAGTGAGGAGTAAATTTGCAGCATTCACAGTGTCTATGGGTGACTTGATATCGATTCATATATGTTCTGCAGTTGCAGGAATCCTACTTCAGAAATTCTATACTCTATAGGTTTCACTTTTTTTGTTGAAAACAGGTTGTGACAGAATGCATCAAACATATGTGCCTCATGAGAAAATATGAATACCTGTATTCAAACTTTTCTAGGAAATAAACCAATTTGAGCTGTATGCAACGGATCATTGGATATCATGCCTAGGTATCAGAAGAAAATTCTTTTGTACAGAAGGCTGCATAGCACTCAACTGAATTCCTGGTTTGTTTGAATAATATAGCACACATTTTGCTAAATTTCACATGGATACCCTACATGTACCCTTAACAGTCTACCTATTAGCTCCCTGTGCAAGTGCACATTCTACAACTCTGCTCTTCCATGAGTCGCCAACCGTTCATCGTGATCTTTCTGGATCTCTGTAACATCATCTATCCTTTCTGACAGGACCAATCAACCTTGAGCAGACTGTGAATCTGAACCCTATCAAAAACTCAACACATGCCTCGAAAACCCTCCTTTTTGATTCTTCAAATATAAAGAATAAGACACCTTGAAAGCAGCAGTAACAGCCCTGTGAACTGATTGGTTGAAACGACTTACGAATAAATCTCTTGATTCAACTAATTTATTTTATTTTAATTTCCCTGAATCCTGTGGTCCCTGTGGACTGCTTCGAGATACTCAAGTTATTAGGCACTTATTGCCATGATGCACTCTAATACCCCTGTCGCAGAGAAACCGATGATGAGAGGAAGCATCAACTTTGCAGCATTGAATGTAGTGTTTGAATGTGTAAACTGTAGCTTACCTATTGGTACCTTACATGATTAGTCAGTCGGAGAATCATTCCGAAGAGTGGGTTAATTGCCTGAAAAGGTCCATAATTATTATTATGTTGTTGTGCATCATTGGTCGTAAATGTTCACCTTAACTATGGACATGTAGCACCCTTCACGGATGGTTTGAGGGGTTCGTCTTGCGAGTGCATTATAATATTCGGTGTCTGCTCTCTCCGTAGGTGCTGAACGAAGCAGTGGGAGCGATGCTATACCACTCAATAACGCTAGCGAAGGAAGATCTAGAAAAATTCAAAGCCCTGCGTGTGATCGTCAGGATTGGCTCTGGCTACGACAATGTTGACGTCAAAGCAGCAGGCGAACTAGGTGAGGTCTTATGGAAATTCACCTGGCTTTGACATACTTCTACACCCAAGCCGTTTTGCGATGTCCGTTCTTCACTTTTAATTGGCCACTTTTCTCGACCATGGTCGGTATGTGAAAGCCCTTGCCTCATGCAACCTGGCAGTTTTGGTGATCAAAAGAGGCCAGGCTGTATACAAAGCTTCCTCAGGACAGGTACACAAACCATCCTTGTTTCACTAGGAAACTGAGACCAAATTGTCTGGAGTAGTCCAAATTATCCCAAATCTTGGGTTTTGTGAACATCATTCGTCTACTCGACTACTTTCAAATGAATACATAAATTCCTTTCATTCACCGGATAAGGTCAATTAATATAAGAACATCTGGGCAAGGCTTGGAGAACCTAATAGAGATTGGATGCTCAGTTAATTTGGTATGAGGGGAGCACAAAGAGCCTATTGGTTTTTTGAATAATGTATATTGGTGGTCACTTTTGTTAACAATTGAGGGGGGAATGAATGGTCAATTTTGGCTTGTGAACAGAATAACTTGCCTCATACTTGGTATATGAATGCTCTGATAAGGAATGAGTACATGCCCCCTATTGTTCTGGCTGAGGTCAGGAAAAAAGTAATCTTGGGTCAATGAACATCAGGGAACTACTGAGCGTTTAGGCTTTTCTGATTTTGAAAGCTGATGTCCTAAATGTCAATAAAAAAATTGTCACACATGACCTGAGCATATTGAGTTACAGCACTAATATTGCACTTGGCTTTCACAGGTATAGCAGTGTGTAATGTGCCAGTGCATGGGGTCGAAGAGACGGCTGATTCAACGATGAGCCTGATCCTGAACGTCTATCGGCGGACCCATTGGATGGCCCGAGATGGTAAAGTCAGGGAAGAAGCTGGTTGGTGCTGAACAGATTCGTGAGGCGGGCCAGGGGGCCATGAGAATCAGGGGCGAGACGCTGGGGGTCATCGGCCTAGGTATGTAAGCAGCAGCATCCAAGAGAAAATGGGGTCGGAGGAGGGACACTCCCAAGGCTCGGTCACACCCGAGTTGGTATCATTCATACGTGTGCTTGTATTCAGTTGGCTATATTGTAACATGCACAGACACTTTGTCTGTGGCGTCCAATCAAACACTAGCATGTATCAAAACCGACCAAAAAATTGAGATGAAAAAAATTGTATTGAGTAGAAGAAACGTCACACTAGTCGTGGAACTGGGGGTAGTCGAATGTGACCTTGGTATAACTCACCAGGTGGCTAAAGGAATGACCTCGACCGTGGTGCTTGGGAGTGAAACAGATGTGTTAACGTTTTGAACTTTCACCCACTTTGCCTATCTCCTGTTATTTCTTTGAATTTTACAGTGGAATCGGCCAAATAAATGTGGTGAGAGCTGGGAGCTAGTGATTGCCTCTTGGCTGGGTTTGTCCAGGCTGAGAATGAGTTTGTGTGTAGGGATATCAATCTGGCGCCCCACAACTCAAAAAAAAGGCCAGAGTCACGCTATAAATATTGAAAGTGTTACGTAAATGTCAATCTGGTACCACAACTGAGGAAGAAAGCACCCCACAGTTCTGAAATGAAGGCTGGTGTGGCCACTAGTTTATATAAAACATTGGGATATGGATGTCAATCTAGCGCCCCACAGTTCTGAAATGAAGGCTGGTGTGGCCACTAGTTTATATAAAACATTGGGATGTGGATGTCAATCTAGCATTCCACGTTCTGGATCACAGGCCGGAGTCGACGCTAGTTATAAAACATTGGGAATGGGGTGGTCAATCCAGTACCCCACAGTTATGGAATGAGGCTGGAGTGGCCACTAGTTGTAAAACATCAGGATGTGGATGTCAAATCAGCACTCCACGTTCAGGAATGAAGATTTGTGTCTCTAGCTGCTAGATATGGGACTTTAGGCTATGGATATCAATCCAGCATCCTCACACTATGGGCGTGTCCATTTGCTAGTCTGCACATTGGGATAGTGTCAGAATCGCAGCGCTCCATGACATGGAAAAGGGGCCACTCGTTATATAGCCTTGTTCAAGACACTCTGATTGTTGTTTATCCGTGCCCCTTCATTCGGCTCAATGGCTCACTGTCCCCTGCACTATACTCATAGAGTTATACATTCCAAAATCTGTGCCGATCAAAACGTCTTACGGAACTTTTCTGATTGGCTAGGTTAGGAATAGGCATGATCCTTTTGGAGGCCAATCAAATGCACCACAGTGTGACGACTACCCATGGTCATTGCACAGACAAACCTGAGTACTCATTGGCTGTGACATTTGCCTTGTGCTAATGTGAGTGCATCATAGCCAAACTCCTACAAAGGATCCACCGGAATTTATTCAATCTCTGTAGTTTTTGCCAGATGTCTAACTATATTCCCAACGCTGAATTTTCATAGAAGCGCCCTACGTATGATTGATGTGCTCCTCGCCTATCATTAGGATTTTATGAATTCTGACAGTACAAAAGACAATATTCCCATTGACCTATAACGGGAGGGTTGCATAGTTAGATTTTTTAACGTATGACGCGTCACGTTGAGGAAGATAACCTCTCAACAAAGACTCTTACTCGTATGAAGGCAAAGATTTGGATATCATCTCTGCACGACTATAAACAACGCTTTTGTCTCTACGAGTTTTATAAAGCGAAAGGGTTGGATATCAATCTGCCTGCCAATGACAGAAAACAGGCGTGGCGCAGCCGCTAGAGTTACGCTAGACGCTAGTTATAAAGCAGAACGGTTGGATAGCAATCTGTTTCCATGACTAGAAACAAGGCGTCGTCACCGCGAGACAGCTATTTTATAAAGCAGAAAGGTTGGATATCAATCTCTGCCTTGACACAAAAAAGTGTGTTGGCACTAATTATAAACAAAGGGGTTTGGATGCAATCTGCTGGGCATTACTACTAGAAACAAGGATCGTGCCCCCGCTAGAGTACGCTAGACGTTAGTTATGAAGCAGAACGGTTGGATAGCAATCTGTTTTCCATGCTAGAAAACAGGCCGTGCGTCACCCGCTAACGCTATTATAAGCAAAAGGTCTGATAAAATCGATCTATTTCCATGACTAGAAACGAGCGTGCGTCACCGCTAGACTCTAGTTAATGAAGGCAAGGTTGGATAGCAATCTGTTTCCATGACTATAACCAAGGCTGTGGCGTCACCGCTAGACGCTATTTATACTCAAAAGTTGGATATCAGTCACTATTCCCATGACTCGAAACGAGGCGTGCGTCCCGCTAACGCTAGTTTAAGTTATAAGCAGAAAGGTTGGTATCAATTTGCTGCCATGACAAGAAACCAGGCCTGTGTCAGCCACTAATGCTAGTTATTAAGCAGAAAGTGTGGATAATCAATTTGCTGCCATGACTGGAACAAGCCTGTGTCAAATCACCCGCTAATTCTATTTTTATTAAGCAGAAAGGTTGGATATCAATATTGGCTGTCCATGAACTAGAAACAAGGCCTGGGTCACCGCTAGAATGTTAGTTATTAGGCAACAGGTTGGATATCATTTGCTGCTATGACTAGACAAGCCATGTGTCAACCGCTACTGCTAAGCTTATTAGCAGAAAGGTTGGATATCAATTTGCTGCCAGACCAGAAATAAGGCCGTGCACGTTAGATGCTGGTTATTAAGCGCAAGGTGATATCAATTTGCTGCCATGGACGGGTAGCAACCGGCCTGTGTCACCTCTAGAGCAGTTTTCTTACGCAAAAGGTTGGATATCAATTGCTTCCATGACTAGAAACAAGGCTGCGTCTCCGCTAGACGCTAGTTATAAAGCAGAACGGTTGGATATCGATCTATTTCCATGACTAGAAACGAGGCGTGCGTCACCGCTAGACGCTAGTTTATGAAGCAAATGTGGGATAGGTCATCTGTTTCCTGACTAGAACAAGGCGTGCGTCTCACCGCTAAGACGCTATTTAATAAAGTAGAAAGGTGGGATATCCTCTATTTCCATGACTAGAAACGAGGCGTGCTTCACCCGCTAGACGCTAGTTATAAAGCAGAACGGTTGGAGATCCATTGCTGCCATGACAAGAAACAAGGCCTGTGTCAACCACTAGATGCTAGTTATTAAGCAGAAAGGTTGGATATCAATTTGCTTCCATGACTGGGAACAACCTGGTGTCACCGCTAGAATGCTAGTTATTAAGGCATAAAGGTTTGGCTACAATTGGCTTGGCTGCCATGACTAGAACAGGCCCTGTGTCAAACCGCTGATGTTAGTTATTAAGCAGAAAGGTTGATTCAATTTTCTGCTTGACTGGAAACAAGGCCTGTGTCACCGCTACCCTAGCTATTAAGCAGAAGGTTGGAATATCAATTGCTGCCCTGATCAGAAACAGGCCTGTGTCCCGTTAGATGCTAGTTATTAAGCTAAAGGTTGGATATCCATTTGCTGCCAATGACTAAAAACAAGGGCCTCTGTTCAACCGCTAGATGCTAGTTATTAAGCAGAAAGGTGTGGGATATCATTGGCTGCCATGACTAGAAACAAGGCCTGTGTCACCGCTGGATGCTAGTTATTAAAGCCGTAGAGGTTTGATATCAATTTGCTTGCCATGACTAGAAACAAGCCTGTGTCTGCACCGCTAGATGCTAGTTATTAAGCAGAAAGGTTGGATATCAATATTTGCTGCCATACTAGAACAGGCATGTGTCGCTGCTAGTTATAAAGCCGAAGTTCGATGTCAAATCTGCTGCCTGACTAGAAGGTGTGTGTCCTGCTTGTTATAAACAAAGGGGTTTGGATTAGCACTCTGTTTCCTGACGGGAACCACGCCTTGTGTCACTTCTAGTTTAAAGCAGGAGGCTGGTATCAATCTGCTGCTTACACTGTGGTCAATGACCTGTGTCACTGCTAGTTATGAGCAGAAGGTTGATATCATCTGCTGGCCATGACCTAAAAACAGGGGGGGCCCCCCCTGTGTCGCTGTAGTTATGAAGCTGAAGAGTAGGATATCAGCCGCTGCCCCATGACATTGCCGTACTAGTTTCAACACTTGGATATCAATCCAGCATCTCTTTACTGATGATAGCGTTGTCTCGGCTAGTCGTAAAAAAAAACAAAAATCAGCATAGGGCATATATCAACCCCCCTCTAATACTGGGAAAGGCTGGTGTTGCTTGCATATGCTAGTTTCATAAGAAATTGGGATATGATACGGCCTTCAATGTTTTCCACCACACCACTGTGTGAAACCCTTTGAGAGTGGAATAAGGCATGGAATTATCCTCTAGCCATATATGGCGTCTAGAGTCCGGCCGGAGACGCATCAGAATGACAGGATCTAATCCACACTGTGTTTTCGTCGAGAGGGCACCCAGGCAGAACATCGCTTGCTGTATTAGCTGGATTTCCATAGATGCAGATGCAGGACCCGATTGTATGTGAAATATCGCCAAATTACGTGAACTGATCGGGGGCCAGTGTCTGAACATATATTTTGCAAAGATAGATATTGGTTCCCCAGAGGGCGGAGAATTATGACTGAAGTAACCTCCACTGATAAGGCAATAACACATGTTCCAATGCGTATCGGATGCTAATGCGAGAATTAATTCTATGGAATTCTCCATCGATAAGAGCCAAGCAAACGACAATATGGGGCTGCTGCATTGATATGTCCTTTTTGCATAAAATTACAGTGTTATTTTCTCTGAAACAAACATTCGTTTTTTCGTACTCTGTGATTTCGCACATCCAGCCTGGACACGCATAGTACGCATCTATGGATCCCAAGAAGAGATTCCGTGATGTGGCAGTTAATTAAAGTTATTGCACCATGGTGGTAAAGTAGCATTTATGCTTATTTGGGGGGATTTCCTTCCCTTCCTCCTGATATCGGAAGGATATGTTATTTGATTGGTCAATTGCTGTGATTGCATGCACCACACCACTCCATGCAACTATTGGTGATACTTTCTCAGTAGCAATTTTCATGAGTCGGGTAAGCGAGCTGAGAAACCTGTTCTGTTAAAATAGGCCATTATGTGAGAGTTTTCAAATTGTATTTCCTTCTACAAAGTACATTAAACTCTCATAATGTTTCTTGCATGGATGGTGCTCCTTCCAGCTTGTTCACATATTTTGGATGCAGGCATCATGTAGGAGGTGAATTAATACAATAGTAACTTCTTTCTGTTGAAAAGGAGCTTTATGGACACCCCCAAACTAACTGTCATTCTTTGATGGATGTTTTGGACTAAACTTGAACTAATGTGCATATGACCCCTTGTGAGACATCTCTTCGACCCTGTGAAGGTCAAAGGTTATGGAGGGGCAACAATATGCCTTCTGAAATTGCTTTTGGCCCCGAATGGTCCCTTCTTTGATGGGATGTTGGTCAAACTTGGACAAAATGTTTAATTGACCCATGATACCTTTTTAGCCATGTCAAGTCAACGGTCATTGACGAGGCACACTATATGATGCCGTTATGTGACAAGTGTCAAAAATGTACATTGGGTTTCCTTGAAACACTGTAATAATGTCCTTTGGAGGTGCTCTTTGGATTCCAGATTCTTTAGGATGCGATGTCATATAGTGCCATAGAGTTGGAACAGTAACATCTGTTGAAAAGAAGCATTACAGGAACTTGAAACAGTCATTCTTGATGATCTGACCCAACTGGACCCATGCCTCATGACCTTTGGGAACATATTTGACATTAGTGAATCAAAGGTCATGAAGAGGCACAATAGGCACTGTGTGAAATTGCCTTTTCCTCTCTCGATCGGTAATTCTTCGATGGATGGTTGCCCAAGTGACTGCTAATCTCCTTGCCATATGGAGATCAAGGTCAAAGGTCATTACAGGCCATAAGAGCAATTGAAATTTGAGACTGCTCTTTTGGCCTGTGATTGAACATTTAAAACATAATTGTAATTCGTTGCGGTTACATTTATGCGGTTTGAGCTAAAGCATCATTCTAGGTAATCTAGGCTACATTCTGCTTCCACTGTAACTGTAATTGAGAGCAGCAAACTATTGGAGCACAAATTACCTGTACCTGAAATTACCTTTTCCATCATTGGTCACTCTGCCCAATCAGGAACAATGTTTTGTGTCATCAATGAAAAAAAAGTCCAGAAAAAGGTTCCCAGGTTCAACCTCTGGTTAATTCAATGATTCCCACACCAATTAATAGTCTCTTATGCTAAACATAACAGTCAAAGCTTTCTTTATCAAATTAATACATATATTGATATGAGATCAGAGAATGTTTTCTAATAGTCTCGGAAACACCAACCAGTGCAAAACGTCTCTTCATTCCTGGTGGAAGGATGTCAGCAATTGCGGCAGAGAAACAGGATTGTTATACGTAGCAGAAATGTTGGTGTGATAGCGGATGCTTAATTAATGTTACTTGGCTGTGTAGGCGAGGTTCACTGAATTTTTGGTCTCGTTGATCCTCGCTGGCGTTATGCCAATTAAACCTATTTTATTATACAGGGTACTCTCCATTCAACACTCATTCAGTTATTCATGAGGCAATCCTAGGCCATACTGATGTTTCTGATCCTACCCCACTGTTTGCGGAATCTCGCAATTTTTATTTGATGACAGTGAAAATGAGCTATGCATTGGTGTTTTATCCGGGGACCCCACTCCCAGGGTGTGTCTCCTGCCTGCAGGAATCCGTCACTCCCTCTAATCTCTCTGTTCATGAGGGAGGGTCGGCACAGCATCGTCGGCTTTCGGTCCAGGCCCATTTCGGTTTAAAGTACTATTCTAATATTCCTACGATCCCTAACCTCATTATTGAATGGAAATCCCGTGGGGCTCACAAAGTTCCTACACATTGCAGGGACGTCACAATGATCTGATAAAATTTGGGTGGCAGTACTGATCATTGATTCCTCTCTAGAACGAAGTCAGAGTGTGTGTGTGGTGCTATGTGGACCCCAGCTTGTCAGCACATAACTAAGCCGGAAAACCTTGTAACATGACCAAGGGAATGGTTTAATTCTGATTCAACAAGTTGCAACTTCGTTGTAGTTTTCTTATGGTGAGGGGTGGGGGCGGGGAATACAGGAACCTATGTTTTTGGTAGTGAGGTCAGGGGTGTATTTGGGTCAAAAAAGGGAATTTGTGGAAAGTCTATATTTTTGGCCAATTTCAGCTGTGTAAACAGAATAACTCACCCCACTCTGGATGAAGCCCATACTTGGTTGTGTTTTCCCATGATGAGATACTGTTTTAGAGGTCAGGTTAAAGGTCATCTGAGTTCACCAGAGGTAAAGCCTGGGAACCTTGTAAACACGATAAGGCCAGAATGCTTGGTCCTGATCAGGTTGAAATTTTGTGTGTAGCTTCTTATGGGGAGTACAAGGAACCCCATTGTTTATAGTTCCTTTGATGAAGCTCGAGAAACTATGCAGTTGGTGTGTGACGCTCAGCTCGTTAACACGATACTGAACCCCCACCTGGATGGAATGAAGCTCAATACATTGGTATTGTGGTTCCCATGAATGAGTACCTCATTTGTTTTTGGGTCAGGCCAAAGGTCATCTGAATGTCAACCAATGTCAAAGTCTGAAATCCTTGTAAATACTACATAATTCAGAATTGTTTTGGTCGAATCAGGTTTGAAGGTGTTGGTGGAGCTTTTTTTTCATGGGGAGTACAGAACCCTATTGTTTTTGGTTTAGGTCAGTGGTGACTTTTTTTTGTTGAAAATGGAAATTTGTAAAAATTGTTATTTGGGGCGCCAATTTTGACTCGTGACATGTTAGCTCGACCCCACCTGAAATGATGAAGCTCATACTATGGTGAGTTTCCTGTGATGAATACATTTACACGTAATGTTTCGGGAACAGGTCAAGTCATCTGAGGTCAACAGAAGCCAAGTCTGAAATGCTTGTGAACACAATAAAGTCACACAGATTGTTTTTATTATCTGATTGGAATGTGATTTGCACTTTCTTATGGGAGAGTACAGGAACCATATGTGTTTTGGTTTAGGTAGGGGTGAATTTTGGTCCAAGAAAAGGAATTTTTTTGTTAGAAAATCATTGATGGCGGATTTTTTAAGCCTTGAAAACACGACACCCAACCCTTCTGAATTGATGAAGCTCATACTTACTATGATAGTACATGACCCTATTGTTTTGGGTCAGGTCCTGAGGCAAACAAGTCCAAGTACACATGCTTTCTGTCTCCTATAATTTGATTGGATAACCATGCTGTATGGTCAGTGACATGACTGACCAATGGTGCATAGCTTACAAGGTGTGCAAGAATTTTGGGTCAAGGGTCTCTAGGGGTCATTTTCGGGCCATTAAATAATGCCAATGTTCTCCTACAGATTATTTTGGATTTTTCTTTGTAGTGGGTCATGTATTTCAATTAGTGGTACCTGTATGGTGGTTCAGGATTTGGGGTCCGATGGGCTTCAATCCTTTCTTCCGTTACAGCTCACCTCTCCGTTTTTATGTACTACCTTCAACTATGTTATTTGTTCCTTGGGGGGGGGGGGGGGCAATAGAACTCAATCCCTCATCTAGTAGGCCTACACTATTTGAACTTTTGAACGGACTGTACATCAACATTTGATGCAGAGGTTATGTCGTTTCCTGTTTGTATTGCCACCTCTCAACAATTCGTTTTTCACGTTTGTATTCCATTATGCATACAACATGTTCCCTCCCTAGAAAACATCCTGGGAGGAATATTGAACTGCTCTACAACAAACCTGATCGCACTCACTATCGTATATTTCAATAGACAGACGCAACATAAACTCATGAACTGATTTGCAGTAAATAATAGCCTCACTTAAGAGTTTTCACTAATGCATCATAGGCAGCATATCCTCGAATGTGGTATGAGCTCCCGACCATTGGTTCTCTAGTCTTTTAAAACTAGCACACGGGAGAAAAGGATTGTCAAGGTCCCACGTTTACCAAATGCCTCATTTCATTCATCTAAAAATTCCTACGATTGATATGTAAGGGGAGTGAAGTGAAGATAAGGTCTCTTGAGGACAACTGAGTTTAAGTCCGAAAACTTGTGAAACAGGGCAAGTCAAAAATGTTTGGTCCGATCAAGCTAAATCATTGTGCATTTTCCTTATGAGATTACAGAAGCTTGTTGTTTTGGTGGGGTCAGATCTGGATGGATCAAGCTCATACTCTTCATATGGGTTTTTTCCCATAGGGATTCATAAACCCTAAAAGTTACATCTGGAGTACATGGTGCCTTTGTTCCATCGGGGTCATAGAGCAGAGGTCATCTGAGTTAACGAGCATCAAAGCATCAAGGATCTCTAATCCTTTTGGCTTCCTGGCTTGAGATTCCATTGCTTAGGCTGTAATTGCACGATTTTGTGTGCCCCCTTTTACATTCCATCGGACTGAAATTGTTCCGAGTTCCTCAATGTAATGAATTGAGAGTACCAAATTTCTCACAGTTAGTTACAACATGACCAATTTCAGATGATATTGATATACTCAGTGCCAATGGATCAAATCTTGTGATCAAGACATGTTTTGCTGTAGTTCAGATGCATCTTCAACACCGTTCACCGTGTTTTGTCATCATCCATGCCCATCTTTTTTCCAATTTTAATCTGGTGTTGTCCCCGAGCGAGGTTGGACTGGATTCACCTTACCCCCTGACAGCACTACTGTTTTCCATCTCATAGGGTTTTGTCTCGCCTGCCTTTTGTTCAAGTATGAGACATAGTGGTGTCACTTTGTTGTGTGTGTCTTCCGTATGTGCGGTTCGATATCTCCTAAACCGTGAAGCCTCATGCTGGACCTTTTTGTGGAGGTGCGTGGTGAAGAGTTGCTGATGTGCATTCCACTTTTTCGTCTTTTGAGACCCATACTCATCATTTGCATAAATTTGCATATTTAATGAAAATTGGCCTAAAGGTTGGTCAGATATCTCGTGATTCGGTTGATGTCCATTAGTGATCCGTTCGGAGAATATAACAACTATAAAGAGTACACGAACTGATTATATTCCTGGCACTGAATAATGCTATAATTAGTAGTCCTGATTTTGCATAAGTTCTGCAATATTTTGAAGTTCGATGGATGTTGAGAACTCGGTGGAGCTGCTTATTCCATAGTCCCAATGAATTTTCCAGTAGGGACGAGGTCACCAGTCATTCAGTGTTACTATTCGTCGCATTTACCCACTATCTAATTCGAATAATTTATGCAGATTTAAAGTTGGTTTAATCTCATGAAACTTGGTGGAGATTGGTACACCTTCGATCCTGATCAATTTAACAACAGTGCAACGGTCCCTTAAGGTAATTTTAATGTGATAATTTCATAAATTACGCAATTTTCGAATTTTTGTTAATTGGCCGTAACAATTGAATGAGTGCCTTAGGGTGCTCATAGGGAGATTGGTCATGGTCATTTTTGCTTCAGTGGATCAACACCATCAAAGACGGGGTCAAAATGTCAAGTCTTACGGAATGTGCTTAGGAACTGTGCTTATTTTACGAGTTCAGGCAAAGAATAAAAACTTGCAATTTTTTATTCCTTGACGACGTCATAGGAATCTATGCAGTCAATGACGTGTGTGTGTGTTGTGGGGGTGTGTATGTAACCTGGGCTTGTGAACACTAACTTGACCCCACCTGGATGGATGCAAGTCATACTTGGTATATGTGCGTTCCCCCCCCCCCTGACGATACATGACCCTATTGTTTTGGGGTCAGGGTCAGAGGTCATCTGAGGTTCCACCAAAGGTCAAAGCCTGAAAACCTTGTGAACATGATAAGTCCAGATGGTTGGTCTGATCAGGTTCAATTTGGTGTGTATGCTTCCTTATGGGGAGTACAGGAAACCCATTGTTTTTGGTATAGGTTCGGGGGGTGAATTTTGTCAAAATAGGAATTTTGTGAACAGTGTATAATTTTTGGCCATTTTTTGGCGTGTGAAACACTATAACTTACCCCACCTGGATGGGATGAGCTCATACTCGGTATGTGTGTGCTCCATGAATGCGTACATGTACCCTATTGTTTTCGGATCTGTCAGAGGTCAATTCTGAGGTCACCAGAGGTCAAGGTCTGAAATCTTGTTAACAATGAGTCCAGAATGGTTTGGGGTCTATCGGTTCAAATTTGGTGTGTAGCTTTCTTATAGGGGAGTACAGGAACCTTTTGTTTTCGGTTAGGCCGGGGTGAATTTTGGTCAAAATAGAAAAATTCTATTCTTGAAAAGTCAATATTTTGGTGGCCAATTTGCTTGTGAACACGATAACTCGACCCCACTGGGATGGATGAAGCTCATACTTGTAATGGTTGTTCCCCTTAATGAGTGCATGAACCCTATTGTTTTGGTCAGGTCAAGCATCTGAGGTTCACCAAGTCAAAGTGGAAAACCTTGTGAACATGGATAAGTCCAGAATGATTGGTCTGATCGGTTCAAATTTGTGTGTGTACTTTCTCATGGGAGTAACAGGAAACCTAAATTGTTTTTGGTATAGCTCCCAAGTGAATTTTGGTCAAAAATATAAATTTGTTAAAGTCGATAATTTTGGTTTGGCCATTTTTTGGTTGTGTAAACACACGATAACTCCCCAACTTGGATGGGTGAAGCAGCTCATACTTGATATGTGGTTCCCCATGATGATACATGAACCCATTGTTTTGGGGGTGGTAAAGGTCATCTGAGGTCACCAGAGGTCAAGCTGAAAACCTGTGACACATAGTCCAAATGGTGGTCTGAACAGGTTCAAGTTTGGTGTTTAGCCTTTCTTATGGGGAGTACAGGAACCCCCTATTTTTTTGGTTAGGTCGGGGTGAATTGTGGTCAAAAAGTGAAACTTTTTGTGAAAGTCAATATGGGCCATGTTTGCTGTAACATATACTCGACTCCCCCATGGATGGATGAATCTCATACTTGGTATGTTTTCCCCCATGATGATACTGACCCTATTGTTTTGGGTCAGGTCCATATGTCATGAGGTCCAGATTCAAAGTCCTGAAACAAACAATTGTGAACAACGATAGTCTAGAATGGTTTTTGGTCTGATCGGGTTCAAATTTTGGTGGTGTAGCTTTCTTTATGGGGAGTACAGGAACCCTATTGTTTTTGTATCGGTCGGGGTGAATTTTGGTCAAATAGAAAGATTGTGAAAGTCCAATAATTTGGCCATTTGGCTTGTGACACGATAACTCGACTCCACCTGAATGGATGAAGTTTTCATACTTGGTATGTTGTACTTCACTCATATGAGAACATGAACCCTATTGCTTTGGGTCGGTCAGAGATCAACAGAGGATGGCCATACAGCTTGGTACAATCTCCCACTTGGTCCTTTTGTCTGGCTATAGGTTGTCCAGGAAGAGTCAGGAATCACTAAGCCTTGGCTTTCTGGTTAATTGTGATAGTTCTCTGTCTGCTACAGAAAAACGAAACCATCTCTTTTTGCTTTGATCTACACTTGGTCTTCAAGTTAAAGGGGCCAAAGGGTTGATTTAATCCTTTTGGCGATAGCATAGGGCTTGTGTATCTGATTACAAATGCTTTTGGGGCTTGGTGCAACCATTGAGGCCAAGCCTTTTTGCCATACCAACCGTCCTGTCATCAACTGTCATTCGAGGTCAAGAAACCTCCTGCCAATACTACACATTTCTACAATAATTTCCTAGTGACGTGTGCGCTAATGGCTGAATTTCGGACATGCCTGCATATTATCAAGGGTACATTTTCATGAACACCGTTATGTCACAAAGGGTCATTCAACTCACTTATGACCACAACTGTCAAATAATAACATTTCCTGTACAACCTCCAGATAATGTATGCTACCTACTTAAGCATTGTTAAGTCTTGGGTGGGGCACCCCAGCTGACGCAGCATGATCTGCCATCACTAATATTATAGCAGGCTATCAATAACAAATGTTGCATAGTTTTACTCATTTCAACCCCTCAGTATGTTACTCCATTCTCTTAACTGTATCCTTCTTGACAGACATGATTTTCATCTATTACTGGGGGTCAAACCTGCCTTTTACCCTTGAGGTTCACTTCGCCTGTCATGACCCTCTTTCTGGCCACCACACTGACCGAAGTATAACCGCCATAATTGTTTCTTACTACCATGAGGCCACTCTTATTCACGAATGTAAGGTGTCAGGTTACACCTTCCATTAGCTCTATGTGTGAGATAGCTGGGAAGTAACTCCCTGGGGAGGGGTGGTATTGAATGGAATCTTATGGGTGACACTGCGGATATACAGGACAAACTTTATTAGATTCATGACCACTATGAAGTCCACTACGAGATGTGGTCTGCCTTAGTTCGCCAAATGTTAACTTGACTCTGTCACTAGGGGTTATGCAGTGTGTAATAAATTGCTCAATTCATGCAAATGTTCAATTTGTTAAAAAATTCCCGATGAATGGTATTAAGTGTGGTTCACAATGTGTCCTGGGATAAGTGAAGTGAGAAAATTGGTAACAGAAGTTGATTATGTGTTACTTTGCATAATTTAGAGGCATCTTAGTCAATTTTGGTAACAAATTGTCAATAACAGTCCTTAACAACGATTTACATTGGTCACTGATTAGTAGGTCGTTTGTCTGTCAAATGCTAATAACCAGAATCTTAAAAAGCACTCATTAAGTGCCTTGTAATTGTTTTCGCAATGGTGACTATGATGGAAACCGATTGTGTAACCAGGCGAGACACTGGGGGGGCGACGCCTTGTTGGAGATTGTTTTTTTTTCTACAACTGGGATGGCCCTTGCTAATGTCAACCTGTTTTACAACCAGTAAACTGGATACCTTCTCGTGGTACCACACTAGAGGGAGTCGACGACCAAGGCTGAAGAGCTCATCACGCGGTTGCGATCAGAGTTCCTCGCTCAGCTAGGGAGCCCCACCTACCCCAAGATAGAAGACATAAGATGGGTATGTATATAGAACCTGGGAGGCCTGAAACCAAGGTTTTAAATGTCTGCATTAATCCAATCAGTGGGTAAGCCAGTTCATGGCAACTTCCAGACTCTTTGAATCTTGTCAAAGGGTATTCTGGACCAGTTCTCACTTCGTCTACCACAGGGTCCTCTCCCAGAAATCTCCATGCCAGTACACCTCCTGATCCCGCCGTCACTACGTTGAACATGTCCATACCATGCCAAGTCTTCTCACCCACAGACAAGACCTCCAGGTGTAATGTTTCAATTCTTCAATAATACTGTCCTCCTTTTGTCCTCTGGTTTCAGGTCTCATACCCAGGTTCTAATACATACTTACCATCTTATGACTCTATTTAGGCCCAACACTCCTGGCATAAAACAGGAGGTGGAGTTTTTTTTTAACAACCAAATGTTTCTGGTTAAGCTCCTTGCACAAAACTCAAACTGACTTTGCTATGGATATTCAATCTCCCCATGTCTACACCTCCTCGCAGGATTACTCTTCCAAGTGACTGCGTGACCCGCCCACCTGTTCACCTTAACGACCACACCATCACCTGATAAATGAGTTTCACATCAGACAGATGCGACAGGCGCCCTTCCTGATCAATACACCCGTGGTGGCCTCATTGATGAGAGTGCCCTCCGCTCAGGCTCTCAAGGAGGGCCGCATTCGGGCCGCGGCTCTGGACGTACACGAGAACGAACCTTACACCCCATCCAGCTCGCCTCTGGCTGAGGCTCCCAACCTGATCTGCACGCCACACTCGGCGTGGTACAGTGACCAGAGCAGCCTAGAGGTACGAGAAAGTGCAGCACGTTGAGATACGCGGGCCATAACTGGACCCTGCCACAGGTCCTGCGCAACTGTGTCAACAAGGAGTACCTGGCCCCCACGCAGCACTGGTCAGAGCCAATCCAGGCTGAGGTTAAATGGCTCGGTGGCCGCAGCTGCAGCGGCTGCCGCATTCCGCTATGCCCCGCCTCCCCCCATGGTGGTACCCCAGCCGGGAACGCAGCCGCCATTGGTGGAGAATCACGGTGTCTCTCAGGCCTGACCACCACAGTCGCCAGCAGCGTCCATGGTGAACCGATGATTGTCCAGCCCTCAGCAGGTAGGTCGACAAACCGTGATGAAGACTGTGAGATAGGGGTGCTGTAACATAATGGAACAGCCAGGTAGTCACTCCACCGTCTCATTCAGTGTGTCCGTGCCGCTTGTCGCGAGTCAGGAGGAACGTCGTTGTGTGGTTTCAAGACTGAACAGCGTAAATGAAGTATACTCTGATCATGTATAGTCGTGTCAAGTGCCGTATTAAGTATCGCTGCTTGGATTACAGGGAAAAAAAATGGAACTCGTACCTGCAATTTACATTTATTTGACAAAAGTACAAAAAAGACAATTAAAAAGAGAGAGAGCATATTCCACTCCGTTATCATTTTACGTGATGAAAACAAATGTGTGGGGCCACCATGTCTTCTGACTTTTGCGCTGCATCACCAGTCCCGACACAGCATTGCACACACACACACTCTTTTGACCGAACCACTTGTCGAGGGACACCAACGCTGCCGACACTACTGGACCTGTGCTCTTAGGCATGACTAACTTGGCTCAGGAAAAACCAGTTCGTTAAAGGAATCTGGAGCCCACAATTGCTATTTGGTGTGGTTCTTGGGGAAGCCGTTAAATTAGTTGGAATAGCAGCCAGAGTCAGTTTTGGAGATACAACTTCTGGCGTTCAAGGGTTGGGAAGGCATATTGCGGTTTGTAGGACTCCACTCAGGTTCTCAGTAGGAACCGCGGAAAATGGGGAGGGCGAAAAATCGGCCATCTTCCAAATCATCGATTTTTTCAAAAGTTGTATTATATGTTTTGCCTTTTCAGCCCTTGTTTCTGTATATTCGGCCCTTCTTTTCACAGTTTTTTTTCAAAGTAAATTTTCCTAATGTGTTCTCATGATGCATCTCAACTGCATAAAACTCCTAATTCTTGTTGGGACAACAATCATTTCACGTTGATGTAGTCTTGTAGTTTGCTATCCTGCCACACTTAATTTGAGTGTATATATAGGAGTTAGCTTGTATGATATGACTGCAAAAGCAAAGCTATTTATTTTCCAGATACAGTCAAACCTTACAAGGGCCAATCTATTAAACACCAAATGCTGACAGGCACTATAAGCTAGGACAATACCCCCCTGTTAGGTCCATGGCTTGCCGCAGCTCCCGCAGTTGATCCACCACCTTTGTCAACCGGGGCTTCTTGGGGAATAACATGCTTAAGCGGGCCCGTCACACTATACACAACTTTTTTACATTCTGTATACAATCTTGTCATTTCCAGGCTGAACCAGGAAGGAAGGGGGAATGTTTGGTTTTAAAAACGTTCATACGGAACTCGTTAACATCACAATACCTTTGCAAGAGTGAAAGAGTTTTGAAACACGGCTACATTCCTAAGTGACGTCATATCTAAAATTGGATATAAAAGGACCATGAATTTGTCAGCTCAACGTTAAAATGGAGAATATGTTTAATAAACAAAACGTAGTAGTGACGTGATTATTCCAAACAGGATAGTCGGCAAAATAGCAAATCAAGTCTTCTATGGAGTGGTAGGAGTGTTTCAGCCGTCATGATAAAGCGTCTGGTTATTTTTTGGACTATACCAAAAAAAATGATCGTTGCACGAACAAGATCTCATTTGGTTTGGACCGGCCTAATTGTCAGAGTAGAAAAGACAGAAGAGGTCAGAATAAGGAATAAATAATATGAAGGGATTTAGAAACAACCAACGTTTGGGCAAAGAAGAATAAAAATTCCCACACGTTTATTGGAAGTCCCATATCCATCTGATAAGCGCACTTTCCCGTCAGTGCCCTCTACCGTGAGCGCCCCCCCAACTTTCATTGCAATGCAGGTTGCTACCCATCTGTCAAGATGAAAAAGTTGGTTCTTTTTCTTTCATTCCCGCCAAAATATATCCAAAACGAGCATGACTCCCTGTAGGGAGAGCTACAATCATCATAATTTACCTAACTCTGTAATTCCCTGCTTGACTATTATGCTGCATCCAATCTGTCTGAATTAACCAATTCCAAAATAAACTGATGAAAAAAAGGTGTGCTCATACAACCCTTCGTAGATGGAGGGGGGGGGGGGGGGGGGGGGAGGGTTGAGTATGCCTATGGGCAGCGTAAGGTATAAGGAGGGAATCAGCGATGTCTACTGTCATCCATGACGTATAAAAAATGCCAATATGTCACATTGAGGGCTCACTTAGGAGTACGTTTTTTATATCACAAGGCTGATCATCCACGTTTGTGACTTAATGCAGAATGAATGATATATGAAACAATCATTTAGCACAGGCAAAGCCCATTGTAATATTCTGGGCCTCAACCAGGTAATGCTTGCATAATTGCTCAAGATCAGAAGAGGTCCTGTCAGGCAATGTTCCTACTTCTATGGGGATGAGGGCAAGTTTTCAGTTCATGTACGAGTAAATCTGGATGGTTAGTTGCCTGATCCAAAACCATCAACTGCATTTCTTTGGGCATTTTTTGCGTATTATTTGTTAGAACGTATCCATGGACAAAACTGGGGTGTTGATAGAGACAGTGTCAACAGTAACCTATTGAACCCAATCACCGTTTTAGGTTGTGTCTGCCAGCGAGATACTTTATCTTCATTCTTTGGCCCTACCCAGGTGATATTTGGGAACTAATGATAAACCTGGACATAACTAGCGCATTATTTGTTGGAACGTATCCTTGCAAAAACTGAGGTGTAGAATGGTATTCTATTGAGGACCGATCTGCTTTTCAGGTGTGTCCTCGACAAGACTTTTTATCTCCATTGTTTGACACTACCCAGGTGATATCTTGGGACAGTATAGTGAGGAACCTGAGCGTACCTAGAGCATTAGTTGTTGGAACGTTGTTGGAATATATTAATACAAAAGGTACTCTTTTTGTTTGGCCCTAACCAGGTGAAATTTGGGGACAGGGGAACTAGTGAATTGTTTGTTAGAACATATAATGCAGGAACTGAGGGGTAGAACTGTATCTAACTGTAATCTTCTAAGGTCTAATCTGAGTGTGTCTGCCAGTGTCACATGGTAGAGAGTCGGCCTTCCACCGGCGAGACGGAGTCGATACACGGTTGGGTCGTACCACAGACTTTGAAAATGGTACCTGTTTGCCTTCTCGGGGGCACTAAGTGAACAAAGAAGGGAGCGATATTAAGGCAGCACTGGACCCATCGTCCTGCCATTTACAGCAGGTGGGCTCTGGGCCTAGGGTCGTCCGGGAACATCAGCCCCCCCCCCCCCCCCCCCCCCCCCCCCCCCCCCCCCCCCCCCGGCTAAGGGCTGTTCACAGCGTGTGCTCAGAACTTTCCTTTTCCTTTCCTTTCTGCCAGGAGGATACTTCATTTCCATTGTTTGACACTACCCAGATGATAGTTTGGACTGTACAGTGAGAAACCTGAGCATTAGCTGTGGAGCATATTAATGCAAAACCTGATGTGTTGAACATTATCTACTGGGACCAATCAGCTTTTCAAGCATGTCCTTCGACAAGGCACTTCATCTCCATTGTTTACTGAGGTGATAATTGGGGGAACTGTGATGAACATAATCTTCATGATTGCTCGAGTTCATGCCTGGGTCCCATGATCACAGTAATAGTTGTTAAGTTCTCTGTACACTATATAGATGTGGGGACGGATAATTGGGTCTTGTACACATTGTCTGGCATGACCACTCTATTTTGGGGGAGAGAAGAGAGAATCATCTTTGTCATTTGGACCTATAAATTTTGTTTCCCAGTCCCCATATTTATCGATTGTGGACCTCGCTGCTGTCCTCTGAAGGCTTTATGTTGTCTGTAATTAGGAACCCCCCACATCACAATGGTGGTATCCAGGCCACTGATATATTCCTACTGATTCTATGGTACATTCTCAGACTCTGCTTCAGGGAAATGTAATACAAAGAGGATAGTGAGGTTTTTCGCTAAGTGTTTCGGTCATTAATAGTATGAAGAGTATCCATGATGTGGTTAATCCTATCAAGTGTTCTACATGGTTGGAGGTTGTTATTTTGTACCACTAATCTGAATATAATGTATGTATGTTATACGCATACCTAATTATTAACTTGCAGTCTTGTAGCAATTTATCGCTCCAGAAATTTCCCCCATGGAAACAATGCAGTGGCCCAAGCACAAATATCAACTCGAGTCATGGATTAGGTAACTTGGGTCAATACAATATTATTGATATTGGTTAATGACTAGGATGACTTCTATGATTTTTTTCACATTTAAATGTGGACAATCAATTTCTGTCAGGACAAGCCTCCTCAAATTCTGTCATACCAGCATGGAAGATGTGGGCGATATCCAGAGAGGATTTCAACCTTCTACTCTCCTTCGGATGAGACTTCGCAGAAACCCACAGGGTATGGAATGAATGGTGATGTTAGTGAGAATAGACATTAAAATTGTGATAGGGCCAAGGCTGCTCACAGGTGTGCAAACAGACCCAGACCTGGATCATCTGTGCTTGAATGCAAAGGGGTTCAACCAAGTAGTTTGACAGCTAGTGAAGCCTAGTCCTCATAGTCCCGGTGTTGTTGATTGTATGGAGCAGCGGGCTCAATTTGTTGGCGGAACAACTTGAGAGACCATCAGTGAATCAAGCTGAAAAATGTTTACATTTCAGATGGACTTGGTCAGATGTAATTCCCCCCCCCCCCACTCTCTTTATTCAATGATTCACAAACCACCCTTGCTTTTTTTACCCTTATTTTCCTCACAGACCCCCAAATAAAATTCAGGGACCTCTTTGGGGTTCTGTGAACCCCCAGTATAAGAACACTAGTCTTCAATAACTTTAATTGCTCAAGCATGTTTTGGATTGTGTGCAAAATATCTCATCCATAATCATGTTTTGATTGTGTGCAAAAATATACATCCATATGTACGTTTAGTTGTGTAAATAGTGAAGACCGCATCATCGGTCTGAGTGAGTACTGGGTAATGACATCACATTGTCCAGAGTCACTACGCAGAATAAACCAACGATCCATTCCTATACATGTAAAACACGTTGGCATTCAAGCTCTCGCCCCAGTAAAATAAATCGCTTTCAATCAGAGAAGGAGAGGCTGCATGCCGCCGTGGTTAAAGAGGCATTGTAGTCTAGTGAGCTCTGCAAGGAAAGCACGCAATGTTTGGATGACATCACAACTGAAGAATGTCCCAGGGGCTGCAATTACCCCCCCAAAAGTGATGCGGCTCGAGCACAATGGTATCCGTCAATGTAGAGATCCACTTTGTAAACCCTAGGACGACTTCTGTGGTGACCCTTATTGACGACAATGAATCTTTCGAACAATCATAATCCACCAACCCTCCACATCTCATATTCTGAAGCGGAAAATCTGTTGCCTCCAGTGGTGTTTTTCGTATGACCCCCCGGCGTGCACCAGCCCACTCTTTCCTCAATCCTGGTTCTGCTCTTCAGCCAGGAGTCGGGGGTTGGGGGTTTTGGGGGGGTTTATATGCTGTATTCTTATGCAAATATGCAGAAGTGGGACGGGAGTAATTAAAAAAAATAAAACAATCGAATGCTGTAAGTTCTTGCTTTTAGCTGTGTGTGTTTAACATCAGCTGTGCAGTCGTCCAGAGAAACCTTCCCATAACCATGTCAAAATCATCCCATTCCTATTGGTTCCGAATCCTGTTCCTGAACCAATTGTTTGTTTACTACACTCAAAACAGTAGCAAGAAATGGTGAGATATGTAATTTGCAAGTTGCTATAGTTGCCCATTAAACCCACCAGAAACCGTTCAAGAATATTCCCATAAAATGTGTTTTGGCAAATGGACTAAATGGCATTTCACCCCTGGAGTGAAAATTCTGAGCGAACTATGCAGCCTGGTCCGTAGGTAGGCCTTGCTCACAAGTCTCCTCATTGTAAGATTCCTTGTTGCAGATGTGGGTCCAAGTTGCATGTGAAGAATCACAAATTCATGTAAGCTGAGATGGGACCAGTGTTTGAATATGTCCTATTTAGGTCGCCAAAGCTAAACTAACCGTTCCCACAAAGCCCAAAATAAGCACAATGTACCACTGGTATACGGATGCAAATCGCTGCGAATGAACTCGCTCTTATCTATCTTCTTAAAAAAAAGCCAATCAATGACAATATGGTGGTATTGCTGCATTTTATTGCCTTAATTCTGCTAAATTATATTGTGTCCTTTCTGGAAAACGAACGTGCGTTGTGTTAATATGTGAGATCCACATTCATCCCGGACACGAGTACCCAAACATGGAATCCCAGCCTATTAAGGTTTTTCCTTGAGTTTTACTTTACAGCATAGGATATCCATTAGCAACATCAGCAGATCACCTCTCGACACATGATCATTCATCGCATCAGTGCTGGAGTTCAAGTCCTCTCAGTCCCGGTCCTTGGCGTCCGAGTCACAAGTTCCCAGAGTCCATCCACGAGTCCTCTGCCAAATTAGAACCTGTACTATTCACAAATTTAAGGCATATCCTAACAAGTATTAACTGCCGTATTGCTGCTAACCAGGGCCAATGTTATAAATGCAGCGGATTTACCGTACTAAATTAACAATGCACCTTGTACCGATACAAGAACTTTAATCGAGACTGGGGGGATCCTACACGATAAACAGTTAGGAAAACTTTTTCGTAGACTCATTTCGACAAATTCTAAAAATGTCTTTTTAATTACTCATGAAAAGAAGTCAGTGAGTATACAAAAGGTTCATAAATGGGATTGGGAACATTTTCGTAACATTAAAACTCATGAAAGTTGGTATACCAGTACCAATAACTTCTTAAAAGCAATGCTTACACCCAAATCCAACGGACACAAAACTTTAGCGAGCTAGCAATGTAATCCATTCGTGCCAAAGCGTGAGGTTTGGAAGGAAGAGCTGATCCGTCGAATTCTTGCTTAGTCCGCTAAGAAGAAAAGAAAGCATTGCACCCCAATAAATCAGAGAGTTAAACCTTACCAGGAAACTTTCGCCTATGTGTTGTTCAAATTGATGTACCATGTACGGGAAGAGTGGAGTACACCCATGGCCAGTACGATATGCAAATTATAGGAAAAGCACATGGTTGAGGAAAGATCCTAAACATACACTGTCATAGGTGAGAGGAAAGCTGGGCGATAAATATTCCCCAAAAAAGGATATCGATTTGCGAGGTTTGTGTTTTATGCTGTGTAAGGCATTATAAACAGGGAATAATGGCTGTAAGGTTTCGTTGGTAGGATATCACATTTGTTCGACTCTTGTTAAAAAACAAGAACGCAACTCTGCGTAGTGATCCTTGCTTTTCAGGACATTGTTCCCTTACAAGGTTGTGGCATCACCAGGATGATTCAGCTATATCAAAACCTGCAAGATTGTGTTGCCAACTCAAACCGCAATGACCACACAAAACGACCCAATAACCTGCACTATTTACTAACATCAAGAGATGTTTGTTGCTTTTGAACCACAAGGTCAAAAAGTCATATGAGGGCAATTGAAGTGAATGAATACTGAAAAATGAACCTAGTAAGTACGTGTATCTTGAAGAGTGTGAAGGTAAGTCACCAAGTCATATACAAGCGAAGGTCCAACGGTTTCCATTCAGTGTGAGAAGCCCCAGCGCGTAACAACGGAGTCGGCGACTGCCGCAGGCAGGGGCTAAATTGATGAGGATCAGTTGCTTTAGCAAAAATCATCACTAATAAGTTGACTGGTTGGGGTCAAAGAAGACAGATTGAATGACTTGGCCGTTTTTGAAGCGGACGGACCCAACATCATCAACAAATGTGGAAAAACCTCTTCGTTTTTTTTTTTTTTTTGGGGGGGGGGGGGTGGTATATGTTTTGGGAAAGAGAAGTGCATACAGACTATATATTGTCAATTGTGTCCTCCACTGACCCTGGACAAGGTGAGTAATGGCAGGACATCAGTGTCCAATAGCATTGTGTCTCACATGTTGGTATTGTACCTGAGCGTTAATCACTAATAGCGACTGAGGGGTAAGTCATTTTTTTATTTGCCAGTCAATTCGTTTTCAATGGTTTGTACAGGTTCAGTTTATGTTAGTCTTGTGGTTTTGTTCTTTTAAGTGACTGGGGTTATCAATTTTTTTTTTTTTTCATATGTTTTTCCAGGGGGCAAAAGTGACTGAGGGGGTGCATCATTTGTTGACCACCAGAGTGCAATTGATCACATTGTCTGCGTGATACAAGGGGTGGTAATGCAATTGGACAAGTGTAGAATGGTTCAGAATAATTGTATTCAATAGCATTTTACCAGTCCATCTAAAGTCTTATTGCTATTTTTAGGGTCAACTATTCACAAGGCTTTAACAAATCTCTCCACAGTGGTGGGGTTGGGGAATGTCTCTCTATATAGCCAACCCCATGCAGCACCTTCCATTGCAAATATATCTAGCTGATGATAATAATACAAATATAAATAGAATGATATAGAACGAACAAGATCTTTTTAATTTTCTAGTGTTATATTTTATATATGTTGAGACTTTCTGGAATTATGGGGCTTCAGTTAATGTGATCCAGTATGACTTCTGGCCACATTGTTTAACGGGTTATTATCCCGCCAATCACTTTTACCAAATAGTCACCTCATGTGACAGTCAACACCAGATGAGAGGCAATTGGGAAGAAGAGAGATACTTTATAGACTCAAAGCCCCTGCCCATTTCTGCCCTGGGGGGTAAAGGGTAATGCCCTCACTTTTAGCTCAATAGCAAAAAAATGCCACAAAGGTTGTGCCCTTCCCCCCTTTCAGAGGCTTCCTTGACACTTGCATTCTTCTTCTCACAACTCCACAACCCTCTCAATGCTTCTACACACACCACAGTAATCCCCTCATTAGGGCTTGTCTATGAAAACAGGTAATATAACCCAATGGTCAGTCCTGCCTGTCAAGAAATGTCAACAACCTGGAAGTGTGCTTTTTGCATGCCAATAGGGACAGTGTAAAACCAATCAGATAATCAGTATAGACTGAGTGACACAGAGAATAATTGGATTACCCACTCTCAATCCTCTTAGCATGGTCAGTGCCAGTTACCATTTCCACCACTGAATGTCCGACAGGCAGTCTAAAGTTGAGTTGTGCTTGTTTACTTCTCAACTTCTTTTGCAGTCGCACAACACACAACTAGAGAGGTTAAATCCTTTTGAGGTTGAGGATTGGGAATGTTGACAGTCAAACAGAAGGCGTATCATAGTATACACTACAATGCCGGCCTGTGGTTGTGAAGAGGATAATGGCTGGGCCACCATTAGGTGTTCTAATTGAATGGAGTGGAAGCAACCCAGAGATTTATGGAGGAGGGCAACACCACACTTTGGTGGTCCAAAAATATAACACTAAAATTTTGGGGGAGAGGGAGGATACCAAGAAGAAGAGGCATTTCTGCTTGCAATTAGGAATTTGTCAAAAATACAGTGATGCAGGCTTCAATAGGGCGCTACATGCTATTTTTTTTTCATAAGCTGCCTATGAAATCTTGGGGGGGGGGGGGGGGGGTTGCAGCTAGACCAAATACAATGCCACCCCCACACGTAGCAACACCACTACTGATCAGGAGGTACAGATAGGCTGGTCATGGTGGCTAGTCCAATATTCAAACATATCAGGAGTACAACAATGACAATTAAGACAATTTGTACTTGTCTTCACTGGAGGGAAAATTGTTTGCGTTGGCCTATATGCTGTTCTCACTCTGTACAATGAATGTGCGAGAGTACAAGGATTGGCCATGTGACCTTGACCTTGACCTGATACCAAAAACAATAGGTAATCTTCATAATGTGTTAGATCCCACACACTTAATTGAACTTTAAGAGATACTGGCATTCATTAGATATCATGCTGACGAGCTCTTTGAACTTTGCCCTTTGAACTTGTCAAATGCCAAATTTATCCACATTCAGGTTTTAGCTGTCTTGATTTTCCACATTCATTGAGACAGCTGTGATAAGAGTAGTAGTATGTAGTGTCATTGACTTGTTTGTTCGTCTCAAAGGCGCTTCCGGGCACCACAAAAAAATCAGCAAAATCACCGAGGTCATAAAGAATCAAATGAGGTCAAAAAAGTCAAGAGGTTAAATGAGCGTCAAGTTGGTCACCAGAGTATTTCTACCAGCCGAACGAAACTTTTAATTACGACAGTCCTCCAAAATGTTTCGTTGCCGAGTATATGACGATTTTAGCTGTCTTGACCTTCCACATTCATTGAGATAAGCTTGTGATAAGAGTATTTGTAGTATGGTAGTGTCATTGACTTTTTGTTGTCTAACACAGGACGCTCCCGCCACCACAGAAAAAAAACAGGCAAAATCACCAGGTGAGAGGTCAAATGAGGTCTAAAGGTCAAAAGGTCAAATCGGTCAACCAGATGTATTTCACCAGACGAACAAACTTATATTACGACAGTCCTCCAAAAGTTGCGTTGCCGAGATATATGACAAATTCCTATGGTGACCTTGAATGACCGACCTGACACCAACAAACAATAGGGTCATCTCACTATACATGCCACCCACATACCCAATTTGAACTTGATAGATACTTGAATTCGTTAGATATCGTGCTGACAAGCTTTAAACTTTGCCCTCTCGTGACCGCGAATGAACTTGAACGGGCACCCAAAACATAGGCGGGCATCCTCCCCAATGTGAAACCCCTACCTATTTGAACTTGATACCAGGTTTGCTACTTTAGATATGATGCTGACAAGGGGTTCCCCCACACACACCACACACACACACACAGACACACAACACACACATACGCACGGTGCATGACGCATAGATTCCTGTTGGCCTTAGGCAAGGAATCAAAAAGGAGTAATTGTCCATTGTTGAGTTATTAATGCAAACAATTTGTTCTATAAAACTTTTGGGGCACATGTCTTTTCTCGCATGTATTGTATGTTTATCATCTCGCAAATGAACTATGTGACTGTAGACCATCGAGTGTGTTTGATAACATAGGCCTAGTTTCCCTCCTGATATAAGACATTGTACAGTCGGTAATACGTGAAGAAAAGTTCTGGATACTATATGGCGAAGCACTGCGCGTTTTATTTTGTCTTGTACGATCGTGAATTAAGATCTGTCTTTAAAGCATGGGCGTAAATCTTCGGGGGAGGGGGGAACACGTCCCCCACTTTTTGATGAGAGGGAAAATAATAGCAAATGTCCCCTCCCCCCACTTTTTGCGTATGGGGGACATGAGTCGCATTCTGGGGTTTGTGTTATGTCCATTCAGGCCCGGGAATTAAAGCATTTAGACGATAATAGCAAGATCTTTAAACGCCAATTTTTCATCGGATTCCCGAGTTGAGTCGAACATTTTCGCGCGCCATTTGCTTAGGTGTGCGATCAGTTTTCGACTTCTGAATTTTTACGAGAATGTTTCTGCCCCAAACGACATACGATTCCAAACTTCTGGAAATCGATCTTCACTTATCTTCCATTTAGAGATTTTTCACCCGTTCCTGTAGAATATGTAATCTTTCGAACGTTCAAAGAACTCAATACTGACTCAATTAGAACAATCGTATGATTTTAGATTGATGTTATACTTCGACGATGTACCTTTAGATGGCCGATCCATCTGACAGCAGGTGACTGCAAGTTTTCAACTGGAAAAAAAATTAACTGATAATATTGTAGGGACATCTTGGAATTGAAGAATTAGAGTATACCCCTGAAAAACCATTTTGCAATGGCGCCAACAATCAATTAGGTGCGTCATTCTAGCCGTTACGGGCAACTTGCAGAGGCCTAAGATTAGTTATTCACATCATCGGCTTTTGCTTGACATAGTAAACCATGAAAGTGTGGCCAATCAAAGTCAAAATTGTTAAAGAATATTGGGTCCTTAAAATTCACCCAAATCAGTGGCGTCCGTGCGCTTTGTCCCTACCCTCAAAACAGTCAAAACGATCCCTTCATCAAATCCGCGTGCAATATCGGCCGGGTGGAAAGCGGTCATAGTCTATTAACGGAAGTAATCTTAACATGCTTCGCTTTCTTTGATTCAGTTTTCTGAAACGGCGCGGACGCCCATGATTGTTGAATGACTTATAATAGTGTGACGATTGTGCTGACCCCAAGAGTCTTGTCTGAAATTGGGGCATTACACAGACTCTCCATATTCGGTAGGGGGCCACCTTCGTAGGTGGCTTCCTGCAACGGTCCATTCATTTTTTACAGTTTTTTTATGGCATTGCTTCGTCCAAGAAACATCCACTTTGGGGGGTCTATTCAAGGTTCCTTAAGGAGAAGTAAAGTCTGAACTTTTGGAAAGTGGGAACGAATACTGTTTAATGAGAGACCGTTACGTCATAAACATCTTTTCCAAAATTTTCATCTGAAAAATATTGAATACTTTTCGAGATATGTCACTTTGAATAAAACGACAGGACGCTGCCTTTTCATGAGGTTGTACGTGATAGCACATAACCACTTGTAATTGAGATGCTTTTGTTCTTTATTATAATTTGTGACAAAATAATTTATGATATGTGTAAAGATTCGAACCAATTTAGTCTTAAATTTTTTTTGCATTCTACCCTCCAGTGATTTCAATTAAACAAGGTACATTGTTGTGCACACTCATGTGAAATGATAGGTTGCAGAAAGAAATCTCTTAGGACAGCCAGTGGTAGGAGTTGTGTTGACATAAATTAGACTTGTTCAAGTCTCTGCCATTCAACCTTGAGGGAAAATGGCAGCGCCCGTCTTTTTGTTTCAAACGCATATAACTATATAGGGAACAATATTTTTGAATGGAAATTTTTTTGTAGAATGTCAGTACCCACTGCGCTTCAAATATGTGAAGATATTTCCAGACTTTAATTCTCCTCAAGAATCGGCTTTGGCCGCTCAGAGACCGACTTTTTGCCGTACGGGACCGACTTTTCAATATTCAAGGGGTGTCACCACACCTCTCACCTCCCCCCCCCCCCCCACGTATTTACGCCCCTGACTGTAGGCCTAGATGAACTTCTCAATGAATTTTGGCAACTTTTGAGATTTTGCCGATAATTTATTTGATTATTACGTCAAGCCCACCATTTCAATGCCAGCAGCGCCTCTACAAAAACTATGAATGCGCCACTGCACCAGCTCCGTAAAATAGGTCACGGAAGACCAGGGAGTTTTCTGGATTCTCGGAGGGTTAATTTCTCAAAATTCCCGTGTACGCTACGCGACAACGTTGCTGGCTCTCCGCTTGATAGTTAACGACCCTCAAATATTCCAGCTCCCCTCCAGCCGCCGACCACCGGAAAAGAATCCTAGCTACGCCACTGCAACTCGTGTACTAAAAGTTCCGTTTCCTGCCATCTGACTGAGTGACCTATTTCTCTCAAGATTCCTTCAAAGATCTGTTCCAAACAATGGTGCGCCCCGTTTTGAAAACCGGCAAAATCATTCTCCACATTTCACAACGGGTTTGTACATTATTTAGCATATTGTCACTTGCCAGTCCGATATTAATGGCTAAAAATGAAGGGGGTTGGGGTTCCTCGCTCCACCGTTGTTTACCCAAATTGTAAAGTGGGTTTTGGGTAATATTTGGTTCGTTATCACTTTCTGACATTTCTTTCACAAAAATATAGAGGCCGTAGATGCGTGGCAACACTTCAACTTTTTCCATTCACCAAAATTACACATTCAGATATTGGCAATTGAGCCCGGCAAGTGCCATTCTGGCGATCTGGGAGGTTTAACAAGCCAGCATTTTCGCGGGACGCTACTCGCCAACTAATGGTGGCGCTCCGCTTAGATGCTGTATCGCAGTCATCCTCGTCCCCCACCAATTTTCGAAACGGATCGACGCCCATGCTTGAGAAACAGAGGACTCGGACCAGTACTCGGACCGAGTCCTTTGGGTCGAGTCCGAGTCACGACTTGGGTCCTCCAGCACTGGTAGACATGGTATTGGTAACACAAATCTGATCTTCATGGGCCATGCAATCAATTCCAGCATAGTGAAAAAATAGGAAGGCCGAAAAGGTCACATGAAGATTAGATCTGCAATACCAATACCATGTCCACATTTCATCGTTCATGTGCTATTGGATTTGTGTGTGAGCGATAATCCATTGTTATCGTTCCAACTGTGACGCACTTTCATAGTGTCCATGGTAAGCAACATTCCATATCCTTTATTTTATTATTTAGATTGATTCTCAAGATGTCCTCTTACCGACCACTGAAGTTCTGGTAACCCTGATGAAGTTCTGGGTTATGACAAGGTTTGCGTCACTCTATCCTGTCTATGCAGAGTCACAGCAGGCCTTAGCCAGGATTCAAAATTAGCGTGTATCATATACACTCCAATGCATTACACTCTAAAACAGTGTTTAGGAAGTAAACACTTCTTGAACTTGATTGATAGGCTGTTGATGACCACTTTTAATATACACACCTATACTCTTAACATGTTCAGTAACCAACCATAGTCTTTAAACACTCAAAATTGATGGTCAGATATGCTGGTCATGCTATGTACGTGATTATCCCTTCGAGAACGGACCGCGCTCCGGATCATCACTAGACTTGCCCAAGTCTCTCGTGCGTAGGTCTCAAAACATAACCAAGACGGCAGGCGCTACTACCAGTGCTTCTCAAATCGCCCCTCGGATCTGCTGTGCGTACTGATCAGAGTGTGTTTCAAATAGAGGCGTACTACAGTCGGGCTCTGATTAAGGCAGAATTGGCATAGGCCTATAGGATGAAACGTTCACGAGAGACTTGGGCAAGTCTAGATCATCACATGCTGCCATTCTTCACTCAGAAATAACACAGGACTCAGACTGTTGATTGCGTAATCAATCATTTCCTTTTTGCCGAAATTACGGTAAATGCTCAATGTTCAATTTTATGACATCCGGTTTTTCGAACGTGTTTTTGGGCACCAACCAGGCTCTAGTCAGAGTTCTACAATAGGCAAACCACCTCTCCGCAAGAATGTTCGGTACACTAGACAAACCAGCTTGAGAAACCTCGACACTGGGAGGAGCTTCAATGGTGACTCGATCCCGACGACAGCCTGTAAACACATTTTTCTCACCGTGGGCGATCTATCTTTGTTCGCGTTGAAAGGAGCTCTGTCTTCCCTTTTCCCTTTCAAGGCTGGTGTCCCTCTAGATTGTGCCTTTTTCTACGCTCTTTCTCATCTTCTGAATGACCATCTTACCTCTCCCACTCATGGTATCCATTCCTTCGCTGGTGACTCCACCCTTCATCATTCACTCTGCTTCCTCGACACCAAGAACGAAATGAGTTGGTTCATATAATCGCTCCCTTGTTCCAGTCCGGGTTGAACAATGGCTTGAATTCTATTCGGAGCGGGGGTTCGGGTATTCTCATGGTACTTTAAACCAAACTAAAAGTCTAAAACCTCAAACCTGATTACTTCTGGACGGCGCGATTCCGACGCACCGTTCCTTTCCATGGGATATGGCTGACCAGGCCCTCCCGCAGTCTGCTTCACTTAATATTTTGTTATGGACATCACCAATAACATGTCTTGGAACTCACATGTCAGGTCATGTCAGGTCCAGAGGCGGCGCCAGATTGCCCCGACGAGGGGCCAGAGTTCCCCGACGGGGGGTCCAATTCCCCGATAAAAGTTCGGCAGTATCGTTCGCCATAGTGCACCAAAACCTTCATTTGTTATGTTTTCACATTTTCATTCTCCTTATTTTTCTTTCTTTTCTCGAATTCGCTCGATTTGTTCCTCCTAGGCCTCCGCTCCTCGACACCCTCTCGATTTTCCCAGACGACGGGCCACTGCTCCCCCCGACGGGCGTGCCCCCGCCCCCTCCTCTGGCGCCGCTTTTGTCCTTTTCCCCTCGCACTACTCCTGCTTGCATGGAACCACCTCCCCAAGATGTGTTCCCTTCGTTTTACAATCACCAGCTGTGTGCGATTAATAAGCTTCTCTCTTTTCTTAGTCTTTCGTGCAAGGGGGCTGCCCCTCGTTGGCCTTTGCGGGCATTCATGGGCGCGTTCTCTCCTCACGTGTACAGGTGTGAGTACCGAGGTTTGAGTATCGGCTATGGGTCCGGGTACAGGAGTCACACACATTGAGTAAGCAGTAACCGATGGATGATGGAGCAATGTGCTAACATGCACGTACATCGCATAGCCTGAAATTCTTTTGTGACCCAACAGTCGGTATGTTGTTGTTTTTCTTCTTCTTTTTTCAAACTGAACGAAGCCTCTGTACTCGTATCCTATACCCATGTTCAAAGTTATGTTGCAACCCGGTACCTAAACTGCGTATAAACTGTTTTCCCTCCTCACTTAGAGAATCCATCTGAGTGTTTGGAGCTCGAGGAAGTAATGTGAACAAACTTCAATCACAGAAAGCTCAATGGGGAGGGCGGTGGGTAGACAAATTGGGGTAATTAATTGGATTTAATTAAAATCTAATCACACTATGCAAGCAAAATGTTATTCAGCCTATTGCCATTGACAGGCTTCATCCACCCACCAGTTTCAACCTGACTCGCAAGTAGGCCTACATTTTAGAAGTTATGAGTGAACGTGACCATGAGCGTCGATCCTGGGGGGGGGGGGGGACAGGGGAACACGTCCCCCCACTTTTCGAAGTGGGGGGGTGGGACATCATATCAAATTCCCCCCCCCCCACTTTTTGATCCTCGATGAAGACGAAAATATATGTCCGCTTACACAAGTGGCTGTTACCGTTAAGTGGCTGTGTGGGCTGAAAAATATCGAGAAAGCAGCCTCACAGAGACCACAGTGGCCTTTATTCCGAACCCGATTGTCCAAAATTTCTGCGCCGCTGCGCGCGCAGATATGACCTGTATCTGTTGTTTATCTAGTGTCGTGAGCGATGCATTTTGAAGGCTATTCTGTCGAGTATGAAGCTTTTATGCACGTTTTCCTCACCAGAAACATAAGTGATCCTATTCCTATTGTGGTTTTTAAACGAGGTAGATTCAATGGAATGTCCATTGATTATAACGCAAGCGGCGTTGGCATAAGTGGCGGATGAGGAGTCAGACGGCTCCAACACATTATGGAAGTTGAATCAAGTTTGCAGATCGAGGAACAAACACGCTTGGGCAGAGAATAGGCACAATTCAGGCTCAACCTGCCAAAGTGGATAACTGGCCCACAATGTCAGCATATTGGCCGATTTCCTCTTGTCGAACTCCCCCGATGATTGATCAAAAATTGTCAATCTTGTCAAGTTTGGACTGTTGTGATTTTTATCCATTCCGAGATATCAAACTTCGTTCCGTTTCGCTATCCTGATGGTTGTTTCGCTGTCAGTAACTGTAGACCACGTGCACGATAGCGTTGCGATTTCCGTGAAAAATATTTTGAGTGCCCAAAATTTGTAAATTCTGGGATCTTATATTTTACAAATTGCTTCCTAGACATCGCATTTCTAGCCAGCTGAAGGCATGATATACGATGCCACTGCCAATGAACAATATATATCTGCACTTCAATTTTGTCAACAAAACAGTCCGTTGCCCATGATCCGAAATGATACAGCAAACAATTGTGGATCGCGTCGAGATATTCCCTAGATTGTAATGCGCTATATGACTGAATATGTTATGTTAACAAAGCCCGGGCAAGAAATGTATTATTCTAGCAAAGATGCGAAGCATTTTTTTTTAAATCAGGACATACAGGAAACCGTGCGAAATTAGCACCTTTCACTTTTGTTGTGTTTCCCTTCATGAATTGCACAAAATTCGAACACTTTTATGATCTTCAGTCAAAATTTCCGTCGAAAGAAACGGGTACGATCCAACGAGGCAAAACGAAAAATTTAACCTGGGTTCTCTAGAATGGGCTAACCGGTCTGGCTTCCAGGCCTTTCCCCCTTGACCCCAACTAAGGTGGTCCATGGAAGGGAGATTCAGGCCCTATAATCACAGTACCTAGAGAACTTACGCCCTTGGTGGACAGCGCGCCTTTTCGCACAAAAAATCCACATTGTAGAGCATGAATTTGCACCTAAGCCAAAACTTTTCTAAGGGGACGGGTAAACCCAACTGCTCGAGACCCGCCTCTCACAGGGGCCCTAATAAATGTTGAGCCCCTCGCCTAGTCCAAAAATGTCCTTACATCACTGCTAAAGCCGCCAGAGTGACCATAAATCAAGACCTCAGTGACGGATTCTAAGTTATCCTTTCTTTCTGCAACATGAAGCACATGGCACTTACTAATTTCGCAGGGCGAAAATACTTCCTCAATAAATCAATTGAGCTAACGCCCAGTCTGGAAGGAATTACTCGGCTACATAGTTTGTTTCCAAATTCATTACTTGTAATCCAAACTGCTTCGACTACTGGGCTCTGAATGGCGTAGCCCTTTGAAGAGCGCAAGTTATTCTGGATGACAATCTGAGCAAATTGAAAATAATTCGGGGAAAATCTGGACACGAAAAAGGCAAAAAAAAAAGGGAAAGGGGGGGGAATGCCCAAAATGCTGCTGACTGGCGCTGTCTTTTTTTCAAATCAAACGCCTGCAAACCGGCCAAATTGTGCGCCGCGATTCGCGCGCGGGCTGCTTTTCTTCTTTTCGGCAAAACATGGTTCTCTAAAACAGGAGAAATGCCCGTACGCCTACACCAGCTCATCAGCACTTTTTTCTCCTTTCGAATTTTATTATTCTGCATCTCCTACGATACATGAGGAATCAAATTGTTCACGTGATTTGCTCAAACAAGGCTGCACTGGCTCACATTGGGTTCGCGTAGTAATAGTCAAGGGCGCAGTTCTCCTGCTGAAAGTTGAGGGTCCCAGATTGGTCAAGAGTGAAAACATATGTACGGAGGACTTTCAAAAAGTTGGGGTCACGACCCACAAAGACCTGGCCCTTGGATTGGGAATATTCCTAGCAGATACACCGTATATTGCTATTGGCAAACATTCATTTTCATTCATTTTTTCAACCCCTAGATTAGGTTAATTGTAAATCTATGCCCAATATTGTGTAGATGGTAAAGTTTATCACCGGTGCGTACAGAACCAACTTAGTCAAATCAGTCAATTATCCGAGACTGGTCGGGCCGAGTTGCAGGATAATTTGATTGTGAAAACACGAACTACAATACCCAAATTCGGACGAAAAAATAATGGAAGAAGAAGAAATTTGGGCAAAGTGCAAAGAAAAATGAGAAGTTTTTTCAATTTCGAGAGGCCTCAGTACTGATATAAGTTGTGGATATGAATGCAAGGAAATCACTAACTTTTTCTAGTCGGGGGTTAAGATGTTCTGCCTCAATTTACTGAGCCTGTGAGGCTGTGAACGTGTTGTCCGTCGCACATGGTCATTTCATTATTAGTGGGTGTGCGGTGGCTTACAGTGATAATTCAGATTGATGATCGTCTTAAACTGACTTAAATTATTTGTTCTAATGAAACAATATCGCGTTGGAATGTCCACTAATTCCAGTGCGGACCCAGATGACGATCTGACCCACTAGGGCCGGAGTCGAATGATTACCCATGTTTCATACCGATGTGCTCGAATTTTAAATCGATGGCCAAAAGTGCTAATTGTCAATGGGCGTTTCTACCCGTGAGATGAAAAAAATTCGGGCCGAAAAAAAGTCGTGGAAAACTTGGAATAGGAGCAAGCAAAGGGAAAATTGCCTGAATTTCTGTGACTTTCTCGATAAAATGCCGGGAAAACATGCAAACAAATCGCGCGCTTCGCGCGCGCTGGTAGTATTCGATGACTGACTTGTTAAATTCGGCCAAATATTTACTGCTTCCAATTGGAATGGTCCCGTACGCCTTGGCTTTCCCCTGCGATCCCACCAGGGACCAATGGGCAGACCCCGGGATCCCACGGAAACAAGCCAGAAGTAGATAGAAAAGGGAATAAGTATACCATGGTGTGATGTTGTGTAAATCATCTTAGTATGACAATGATGATAACTTTTTGTCTGTCTCTTACTCAAATCACACATGTAGAGGGTTGCTATCGATGTATGGCAAGTGCCGTTTTCGCGATCTGGAGGGTATGTGAAAAAGTAAATTTACGTTGTCGTTCGCGCCAACCCATGGTGGCGCTCCCGGCTTAGAGGTCATTTGCATTCGATTGTGTCCCCCCACTTTTCAAAACGGATCGACGGCCCTGTGAACGTGACTACAGAACGACGAACGAACAAACTTATCAACGAACGAACGGAAGGTGAGACATGATGACTTGTACTAGTTGTAGAGCAGCTGCGCCGCAACGGCTAAGAACATGGCAATCGCCCCCAGTGTCTCACATGGTTGCGCGATAAGTGTTTACTTCTATAAACATAAGTCACCTGCAAATAATTATAAAGTCATTCTTCCTGTTGATTTCAGGTTGGGTATTAGTTTTTGGGTATTAGCAATTCAACAGGAAAACAGCTATTAAATCAGTGACCAATTTCAAATCATAAGGACTGATTATTGACCATGTTTACCAAAGGAGTATACGTTGGGTGGAAATGTAAACTAAACTTTCCTAAATTATGCAAATTAGACACAAACTCGACTTCCTATAGACCCATTTTATCAGGACCCATAGTGGGCCCACAATTAATACGTTCATGGGAATCCAACAAACTTGATGTTGGATGAAGATGTTAAATTATAACATTGAATAACCACGTGACTGGAGTCATGTTAACATTTTGGGGGGACAAAGGGCAGACATACCCATGAAGCGTCGTGAAAATCGAACAAAGTTGTGTGATATAAACTATGCAAAATAGACACACTGAATGACCTCTTATGACCACAGTCTAGTTAAGAATGTGGAGAATATAAAGATAATTCCATATCCACCAGGTATTTTATCAGTTCGTTAAATTGTAGTAATAGGTGCCACAATAACCTTGCATAGTGATATTCATATTAGCATTTTCAATAACAATGCTAAAATACTACAGTTCTCAACATCCAAGACTAATACAGCAACAATAAAGCACTGTCATTCGTAGTCTGTATATCCTGTTAGCAGTAGTTGAAGTTATATGACTCATGATACACCAAGCACATATGGCTCCCACATATATAACTACACAGTACATTTCAGCCCCCCCCCCCCAATTCCCTCCACTAATCCTAAGAGGCCTATTTCTTAACCATTGCTGCTTTTAAGGCTTGGTCTCAAGTATAATGAACACCCAGCACCAATCCATTTATGGGCCAGCACTCATTCACTGTTTACAGATTCACATAGCGGCAGGGGATTCGATAAACAAGACAATAAACAAATCTCTTTCTTGGGGATTCCCGATGAAGTGGTGGAGGCAATAACTAGGCTTGAGGTCCTTTTCATGTAGGTGAAGGTAGCTCAGGTAGACGGGGGATAATATCAGTCAAAAATGTATGGAGTTGGTTAGGGGCTATTTCACTTCACTTAGTGATTCTGATATTGGCCTGGAATGACTTCTGCTAAAATAACAGTTGTTGTTTCGCAAAACTGCTGAATGAATATTTCCCGTTGCATAAATAAGCACCTTGTCTCAAAACAGCAGCCATATCGCACACGAGTCTTTAGAATTGTTGCAGGAAATGTTATTATTTGGAAGTTTTGTCCCATAAGTTACCTTGTATGACCTTTGATAACATAACGGTTTCGAATTCCTTGACAGAAGCAGAGGAAATGATGCAGTCATGACAGTGTGTGTGTGCGTGGGTAGGTGTGTGTGTATGTGTGTGTGACGCCCTAGCCTTGTTAACACGATAACTCTCAACCCCCTTGGCTGGATCAAGTTCATACTTTGTATTGGGTTCCCCATAATCAGTTCATGATCCCTATTGTTTTGGGTTCCGGGTCAAAGGTCATCTTTTGGCTGAGAGGGGTCAAAGTTGAAAATCTTGTTACAACACGAAAGTCCAGAAGCCTGGTCCAATCGGTTGGAATGCAGATGGGTCAAGCTTTCTCAATGAGGAGTACAGGACCCCCTGTTTGTTTTATTGTGTAAATCGGGGTCAGATTGGGGAAAAATTGGGGATAATTGGTAAAACTGATAATTTGGCCATTTTTTAGTTGTTAACAGAACACATGACTCCTGTACTCGACCCCCACTCTGATGATCCAACTTCATACGTGGTTATTGTGTTCCCCATAATGAGTACATGAACCCTTATTGTTTTGGGGGTCACGTCAGAGGTCGGGTCTGATTAGGTCACCAGAGGTCAACGTGTGAAACCTTGCAACAAATGATCGGTCGGTCTGACATGTTGAAATTTTGGTGTGTTGCTTTTATATGGGGCAGGATGTAGTAGAGACCGAATGGGCCGATACCGGACCAGCCTCACATCCTGTGTCTTTACACTGTAGGTATGACGTCCCTCGGTCTCGATTCGTATAACCCGCAATTCGAGAATAATTCGGGAACGAGACCGGTCTCGACTACATCCCTGATAGCGAGTACAGGACGCCTATTTCTTTTGTTTATTTCGGGTGCTTTTGGGTGCAAAATTGAAAATTTGGGTGAAGAGTCTATTTTGCCAATTTTTGGCTGTAAACATGATATCTCGACTTCACTTGGATTGATGAGGCCCATACTTAGTATGTATGTCCCCATGATGAGTACAGGAAGCCCCCTATTGTTTTGGGGTCAGGTCAAGGTAATTCTGATGTCACCATAGGTAAAGTCTGAAAATCTGTATAGGAACCCTTTTGGTTGGTGGGATATTTGTCCTTGTGTCTTCTACTAGCGGTTGTCAGAATGAGTCCATGAATCACTAAGCTTTTTAGCTTCTGGTTTGAAAATGTTCCCCTGAATATGCAGCAGGTCCCCCAAAATTTCACATCAGCCTCATCGCACACAGTCACTAGAAGTCATTGCAGAAATGTTATTATTTGGGCAGTTTGTTACGCTTGAATGACCTTTGATGACATGAATGTTTTTATGGAAAATGCTCCGCTCATATGAGGCACCACCCTAAAAGTATTATTAAATCAAATACAACACTCATGCTAAATCCATCCCCCCAAAAGGTATCAAACCCGACCTTTGACTTGACCCCTAAACTTAAAGACCAGGTGTCAGATTGAAGCAGAGTTGGTTTCGTCTATTAAGCACACATAGCTCAATCACATATCCAAAAATTTGCAGTTTTCTTCTTTGTCCTATAACTCCTAAAATGAGCCCATTTTTCGAAACTTCACCTTGGCCTTTGACCTCATCATTCATGTTTTTGATGCACCCAATCCAAACCACCATACAAATCTCTAAACGAACACCCTAACTGCATTCATTTCGATCGTTGTCCTTTTTTTTTTTTACAAAACTCTGAAAAATTGCATAATTTATGCAAATTAGTCACAATTGAATGACCTTCAGTGACCTTGAACTTGTTGTTAAAAAAATCTCAAGTTTGAATAGACCCAACTTCAGAGGACATGACGGCAAAGGAATTTGGGCCGGACGGCCATCGTGGCCGTGACCATGGCGCTTTTTAGGCACTGGCTGCGGCCATCATGAAAACACGACGGCCCATGGCCAGCCGTGCCGTGCGGTTATGCCATCCTGTGGCACTATTTATGTTTGTACAGTACTGTTCGCGAACGATTATTTGGATTCCTTAATTTGCGAAGATGCAGCAATGATGACAATTCAAAAGTAGCTGGTCAATGTGGCTGTATTGCCAATACATAGTTTTGGGTATACAGAACCAAAGACCAGGCTTGGGGGGTACTCAGTTCTTGGAACATGACAGCACATAAGAAGGGAGTATTTCACAGTGGTTAGAGGTGTGACTTATTCGTCCTTTTTTTTCCCCCCTTTTTTCAGCTATTTTAGGGAATGATTTGCTAAGGCTGAAAGATGTACACCTGATTGAACCCCTTTCTGTCAAGGTGAACATCAATTTGAGGTTTTATACAGATCACACCCAAATGTGTACATAACATTGCTGCCGCCTAATTTCCCTGTTGATATTGGGCACATCATTGGGGAATCATTGCTACTGGAGACTTCTCTTTTCCCAGCCTTAGGATGGCTAAAGTCTGAATTATCATCACGAATGGTAAATACTGTGACAATACGATGTATGCGATATAATTGCTTGATTGCACAACTCCACTTTGAACAACTTTGGAAAAGAAAGGTTTGATTACAGAAAGAGAATGGGCTGGTGTATTGATTTTCATTTACTTTCCTTTACTTTGAATTCTACTCATATATTATTATGATGTGCAGATATTACAGTCTCGCCACAGCTCTTTTAAAAATTAACACTGTCGCACTTTAAGTTTATATTGCATAACAACTTGGTACATCTGGATTTGCATTCGGTGTATGACAAGCTGTTAAGTTACGAACCCTGCTCCGCTGAAAATGACCAAAAAATTAATAAATCCTCCACCCCCCCCTCTACCGCGAGTAATAACCCATCACTGTTTTATTATTCCTGAAGACAGTGTAACTAATCTGTGGCACCCTGCAGCAATTTTCATTCATAATAAACATTAAAAGAGAAGATAGATCAGGAAACTTCAAGTAGTTCTGAGCAGCCTGATGGGAGAACGCAAAAGAACCCAAGAAAATGAAAACATGGTTGTACCAACCAAACACACCACCCGTTCAGTGGACCACACATTAGCTAACAACAAATTGAGACTCTCCTAACTAACGGTTTTCGAAATCGTTAACTGTTGGAGATGATACATAATGATACAGCACCATTATGGTAACACTATCAGGTAGTTTTAACACAACAACTTTAAGGCATAGTCATGTAACCGATTTCCTCCAAACTAGGACAGGTTGAAAGCGGACATGTCAACACCCCAATTTCGAAGTGTAGCACATTGCCTGTTGCGTAGTTTTGAGTTACTTTCAAGGTTATCTTTGAGAAATCCTATGCCCACAGAGGGAAAATTCGAGGCCACTCATAGACTCAGCACAGTAAATGCGTTTTTTGCAGCATGAAACATAAATATAAATAGGTATTCACTTCGAAATCATGAGATCATTTTTTAATAATTTTGTGACAATTTGTAAGTTAAAAAACCGTGATCCCATGTATTTTGGTCTTACCACGTTTCTCAAAAGTACATTTTTACGCTGACTTTATATACGGCGACTTCCATCCTGCTTTCCCTGTGATTCACGAGGTGATAATGTGTTGCAATAGCTGATGCACCTTATCGACTCCACTCGAAATCGCTGAAATTTGATATGAGGTTTGGCTGCCATAATGTTACATAGGAAGTATCAAAGTCAAATTCACATTCATGACCATTGGACTTAACTAGAGAGGTCAAAACCTAGGCCGAGGCCAGGCCAGAGGCGGCCTCGAGTCCCTTTAACACTGAGAGAGCTTTCGATGGCACAACACTAAAACATTTATTGCTACTCCACTTCATCGCCTCTCCACCCTGAATGGCTGGTAGAACACTCTCACCTTAGTGATCATCTTCCCCAGTTGGCATTGTGCTGTCATAGTGTATCTACAAAGATAACCAACCCCACCCCCGCTTTTGTGATGGATGTGGCATGGTAGTTACAAACCTCTTGGTACCTGACCGTATAAGTGGAACTTGAATTACTATTTCACGTAGTAATGCCTTTTGATGTCATCTATCTAGGGGTGTTTCCCTCCTATATCTTGCATCCACACAAGACAGATTCGTTTATCATGATGTTAGTGTAACTCTGTTCTAGACTAGCTTCTATGTTCAAGGGTGTACAACTTTGTAGCTATGATAACCCTTTATCCACGCTGTTCTTTCTATCTTCACAATTATGAATTCCTTTCCTCCTGTAAAAAAAACAGCGGGATGGAATTCAATATTGTATATTACATACCATGTATTTTCTTGTTTCGTTCTGGCCAAAAGGCAAACATTATTTTTTTACTTAAACAATGAATTGCCTGTAACTTTAAGCAGTTTTTGAGGGATGCAGAGTCTACTCCAGACAAAACTTACAGACCCATTTCTTCTATCAAGCTCTTAAGTTACAAGTTCATGTGTCAAATGCAGAAATTTGATACCATTGGGCCCACTGTCACTCCCACCCACCCGATCCTCGCCATCTCCTTCATGCCCTCCCACAAGCGACACATCTGCACTGCTTTTGTTGCTTCCTTTTTTCATGTGCTTTTCCTCTGGCGTTAAGCTCTTTCTGGTCTGCCTTTTACCACCCGGCTTGTTTCAGTAAATGCTCCTATGTCCACCTCCTTCAGATGGCATGTTACTTTAAAGCCTCGCTGCATAGTGGAAGAGGGTGGGTGGGGGCCTGCGTTTTACAGTTGCCCTTGTTCTGTTGTCCTACTTCTGCAGGAACGTCAGATGTGGCATTGCCTTAGTCATGTGTTCAGACCTTATCTCTGATCATTTGTGTTTGTTGGTGTGCTGTTGTCTTTTTTCCCAAATGAGGTTGATGCACTGCATTGATGAATCTGCAGCTCATTATCACACTCAACAGTTTCAGATTAAGTATGGAATGGCATTGTCATCTCTTCAGGAATTCTGACCTGTTAACTGGTAAACAGCTGATGCACGCTCTTTCTTATTATTCTGGCCTTTCCCATGCCATGTTTCACTGGCAATTCACCAAAACTATTCAAAGATATGTGCCCCCCTTGTTCAATGAAGGGCTTTAAACTTTTTTAACTTCCCCTGCTGATTCACGGCGGGATGGGGCCATTAAGATTAAGATTAAGTGTGATTCAACGGCACCCCCCCCCCCCCCCCCCCGCCCCCCAATGAATTTTTCGACGGTGCGATTCAGATTTTCTGAATTACGCCACAAATGAATTTTCTCATCGGCCACATCCCTTCGTAACTCTTCCCATGATACACATTAAGGCCCTCATTCAGGGTCAACACCTCTTAAAAATGTATAGGCCTAATTTGCATAAAAAAGTAACTAATTCTGTCTCTACGCACGGATTACTACACTTCAGCGTAGCCTTGGCGCTGGCCTGGACGAGTGCTTAGCGCTTGAACATTACGCGCAACTATACCAGTCCTTCACGCAGAATTTGATCCCGTTTGCTGAGATTTCGTTCAAACTGAATAATTTTCCCATAGCCAATGTCCGTTTATTAATTTCAACTTTAAGCAGATTTGTGACACGATGAATGTCAAGTGTTTCGTTTAGGCGAAAATTGTTGTGGTTTTTTAAAAGTGTACGATAAAAGATGGTATTTTGACTTGTCCACTGTGATGCCATTTTAAGAAAAAAAACTGTTCAAAACAACGTTGGTAATCGCACCGAAAAATAATTCTCCTATTTTCGTACTTACGTCTGTGGAGGTTCGTCATAAATTTCAGGGATGTAATATGTTATTGTGCTTGTCCAATAGGTTGGAATATCAATGGATTTAATTCTCACGGAGGAAATGTGAGCAATGTTTGCAGCTCTTACGCGGAATTGTCGACTTCGCGGAACCGATCCCCCTACTGTAGGCATAGGCCTGCTGCCTTAGCTAAGTCCTAACTGAAATGAACTTTTGCATGCTGATTCCATGGCCGAGTGTTTGTCCCTCACAACATCAGCTGAATGGGTGTTTTTTGATAATCTATTACGTACCACATATGTCCGTTGGTTTTTGTTCCATTGGTTTATCGAGTGTCCACTCAGTAATCATTGAATTCCTATTCCTTTGAGAACTTCTTACGAAGATTGGCATTCACGCTCTTCAATTGTAAGCTTCTGAAAGGTATTCAGTCCAAGTGATGTAACCTTCTCGGATTGACCCGAACAAGCAGCTTTGAAGGATCTGGGTCTTTTCCACTGCTGTGATGGCTTGATGGGAAGGTTGTTTCCACTCTCGTTGTGTTGGCAGGATGAAATTGTTATGATGTCTATGTACTTTTGTTGTTCGAACGGCGGGTTTCTTCTTGGTTACCAGCTGGCAGGCATTATGAATTGGTATGCTAGTTGCCCCACTATGCTTTATGAATAAGGAGAACCCTTTATCTCCTAAGGTAACATTCTTCATATAGACACTTGGACATTGGGCTGAATTCAATCACTATTTTGTGTTTACTATCGTTAGCTCTAGCTAACATTATCACTCGTAATCGTGAACTTGTCACATGTCTGCGTATCTCGCACTATACCTTTGGTACTCATTATTGCCTATCAGCGCGGCTCTGATGAATTACCTTTTGCGTGCTCCAATAGATAGCGATGTTGCTTACCACTCTCATCGTAGCATTATTCGCCCCCAGAAGACTACCGGGTAGACGTGATGACGATGTTTTAGTATTTAAGTTGCTAGTTTTTCGGTTTCTGGAATGATTGATAGCCAAGTAAAAAAAAACAAACAGTTCTCGTCCCCGCGCCCGCACCTTTTTTCGATAATTGTCAAATTCTTTTTTTTTTTTGACAATACTTCACCTTGTAACTCTTCAAAAGATGGTTTTACAGGCACAGCTACTACTGAGCCAGCAAACTAGGTAGGACCATTTTGTATTGCTTTGGTGGCCACTAGTGTATAACCCATGGGAAAAAGAAAAAAAAGAGCCCTCATGCTCATTTCCGAACTGCTGTACCGCGAAACAGTACTAAATATGGGTATTCTGGACGTCCTGAGAGCGAAAAAAAGAAAGAAAAAAAAGGCCCTCATGCCCAACTGTCACAGCGAAGTTTATGGACTAAAACTATTTTTTTTTTTTTACTTTGCCTTAGGCTGATTTTTTTTCAAGAGTGGAATTATCATATTTGTCAAGAAAAGTTACCAAAGGGTCTACCCTGTTCGCGCCAAGGTGCGCGATTGCGGGATTCACGCACTCCTCTCATGATTCCGGCAGAAAAATTGTCCATATGTGGGAAATTCCCTGCACCTTTTTGTCGATGGAATTGGCACATACACTGAACGAAACAACCACATGAGCCCAGTAACTTATTATGGCCATGGAAAAATATCCATTGCATCATATATTGTGAAACCTAGCAGACCACAGAAGTCATATGAACTTATAGAAAGACCTTTGTATACATGATGACGACTCCAGTCCTCGTAGCCCTGCACAACAGCTAGGCACAATACCGTACCCCCGCAAGCACCCAATTTGCTGCAAGTTACCAACTCATAGCTGCTTCTAGTTCTAAGTGTCAATTCTATGGGCAAAGATAATTACAGTGCAGCATCACATATGCATTGATGCACATGATTAGGCCCTTAATACATATTGCTGTAATTAGATTAGGCTAAGACGTTACTTCCTGCAAAGGTCTGCATAATCGCGCCATAATTGATCGAGGCTAAAATAGAAATACTTCAAATATGCCTATTTTGCTATCTCTACTACAAGCTAGGTTGTAAGATTCTAGTAGTATTTACCAATGTTTGTCCATTCACGATCTCAGCCTTCACAATCATCGGGTAAACGTCCCAAATTTCGGCCCTTTTTAAGGCCTTAAAAAAGCCCAATCCTGAAAGTGCAATTGTGATACTTGCATCTAATTTACTCCTGTTAATATAGTGCCACATGTCTTGTCTAAACATTAAAATATATCAGTCAACTTAAGGTAAGGTGTACAACTGGGGTTGATCACTAAAGAATTTGGTGTCCCTCATTCAGGCCCCCTCGGAGCTAATTCCTGCCCCCTAAAGGTCCCTAATTTCAACACTTTATTAATATTCTTGAAATACTGTAAGACACTGAACATTGAACAAATTATTTGTTATTATGTATTTGTTTACAAACTATGACGTTATTGACCCAAAATTTGGCTGATTTCATTAACTTGTAAAAATCACTTCAACCAAAATGGTAGTTGGTAAATGTCTCCAAGAAAGTGAGATTTTCATGATTCACATTGACAATGTGGCAATGATTAACATGTAAATCCCATATGAGGGGCCCGAAATTAGGGACATCAACTTTTAATACTGTTGTCCCCTACTTTGGGCCCCCTTCTAAAAATTGTAAAGGCATTATTACCAAGATAAATATTGGCATAGTACAAGTCATTGTCAACATCTGATCTAACCAAAAATATTTTCTCATGCGAAATGACTTTTAATTTTTCAAAATTTTACCCATTTCAAACACAAGTTGACCTTAGCGGATTGCTTAATTTTAGGACAAAGTTGTCAGGAATTTCAGATCACTCTACATTATTGAGTTTCCTCTAAAAATATCATTCATCTGATCAATTGTTTTGAGTAGTTCAGTCAAACAGAATCACAAGTAATGATGTAGCTACTGCAAAAACTGTTATTAACCTGGTCATTTTGTGGTGTTAATGAAATCATTTCCTCAGGGGGGCCTAATTAGGGACACCTAAATTAGTGACATTTACCCTATGTGCATAGCCTATTTTATAGTATTATACTGGCAGGCTGCCAGGCTAGCCACATGTGTAGATTTGGCTGCGTGGATTGTTCCGATTTTGCACCAGTCCCGCTAAATCTAAATATATTGAAACTAATGTTACATGTGATGGGATTCATGCTAGAACTTGCTTGTGGAGAAGATAACGGATTCGGGTGGGGACAGGTTTGGCTGGCTTTGGGAAATTGGCTCACCGCTCGAGATGAGTGATGAATGATACAGCTATGCCGGACGCATTGAACTAATTTGGAGCGGAGGGGCAAAGTATGATCCCGCGCTTACCATAGGCCAAATCTGTTTGGGTCGTGCAACTGATCGCCCCGTCACAAGAGGGTGCCTATAGTGGGATGGGGTTGGGTGGGACTAAGTGGTATATTTTTTTTTTAAGGGGGCGGGTTAGGATGAAAGTCATAGGCCCAATTGAATCAAGCATACACTGCATTTCTGCTGTTGTTTAATAATTCTAAAAAAAACATGTATCAGACTTTGTTCATCAAGAATCAAAACCGGGCTTGTGTTGGCTGATTCCCTGCTAAAAAATATCAATCGCAAAATGGGATGGAACTGCATTATGGGTCGCTGACAACCAATCAACAATTCTAGGAAATCCCCCCCACTTTTGTTAGATCCTCCCCAAATTTTTCTTGAAGGGGGGAATTTCCCCCCAAAATATTCAAATCCTGCGCCACCTGCCGGACCACTGCCGGCAAGAGTTCAACTCTAATTTTTGCTAGCTGGGTGAACTGCTTGTATTGCAATGGGCCAGCTTGCACACTGTGCATACAGTTAATCCTACTTCTTGAAAGATAAGCAGATAATTAAATATTTCAGCGGAGGGCTACCATACCGACTAATGTTACTGTCTTAGAGATTTCACCTTCTAGGAAAGATGAAGACAACTGCAGGATTGAGAGGCTATATATTCGCTGGAAAACACGATGTGTCAGTCCAAACCCGAATCTCGTAGGTCTTTTTGTTTGGAGTTACAGTCCTTTGAACTTGTGCATGTGTGTTCGCAGATAAAAATCAATCCCCATCATGCAATCATAAATGAGGTCATACTGCACAACCCTGCAAACAATCTTCGATTTCTATTGAAATTCCACACATAATTTTCACTTTTTCGAAAAGCATTTAGTCTATGGGCGAGTATTGAGGTTTTGGTAGTTTGATGGTCACTTTGGTAGAGAAACACAACGAAATTCTGCTAAATGTGACTTATCAACGAAATGAAACAATGAAATACATGACATACCTTCCAAGGTTGTCCATGCATTATTGCAAAATTTGTATTTGTCCCCGAGTTCTCTGCATAATGGACACAACTTTGAAAGGCACTAACTTCATATAGGAACATCGCATTGGAATGGATTTTGAACCTCTGGATCCAGTTTTTTCCATTCTCCACGATATAACCTCTGTTGTAATCCAGACTGCAGTTGTCTTCTAATGCGTATCGCCGATCTAATTCTATGGAGCTGACACATGTTAGTGATTGTTTTCAGATTTTTAAAATTGTTCTCATATGAGAGGGCCTTTTCCTTTCCATATTTTATATGAGTTTTACAAAGTACCCACCAATGGAGGTCATTGCTCAGCTTGGGGCAAATGCGGTAGATTGGACATTTATGAATATTCTTTCTTGCAGAAAGTTTATTATTAGTGGAGTAGCTAGGTGTTGTTCTTTTCTGACTAGTGTGAAATCATTCAAGACAGTCTTGTTTCAGTTCATTTCTTAAATGATTTTGCCTTAACAAAACCCATGCTGAGAATTTTGAATGTCTTTGAAGTGTTGCCCATTACACGACACCAGTATTTCCCCTTCCTTTGCAGTTTTCTCGCAGTTTGCTGGACTGTAATGCTTGGCCTCTTCAGCAAGGGGTTTGAGACCTACTACATTTCTTGGCTGCTTTAGAAAGAGCTCCATCTCGCTGTGGAAAGCATATGTCTTCAAACGGAACTCTGTGTGAAGGTAATCATCTGAAGTTCCTGCTTCGTCTCCTTCTCAGAGATTGAGATGGACACAACCATTCGGAACAAAAAGCTATGGAGGCAAGAGACCCAGCATACCCTGAGGATCTGAGACCGGGACCCAAATACAGAAGTCGGCTGGAGTCTTTAGTTTCAGAGTTGCGGTTACAATGGTCAAGAAGAACAAATTTTCCATAATTCCACCTAACAATTTGTTATCAAAAAGCAAATGACCCTAAACTTGCCGAAACTGATTGTCCGTGACATACGAAAAATGATTTCGACCTGTGCAGAGGACCCTTTGACGCACAAGGATTTTTCCTGCTATATTGTGCTGTGAACGCTTATAAACAACATGTCACGTCTGAAAGATCACTAACAGGCACACCCAACACACACACTACGCGAAGAGTGCAGTGTTTTTTAACTTTTTTGACGTGCGTCTAACTGATTGTGGAGAGTCAGTACATACTGAACACGGTTGTTATCTATTTCTCCAGAGCCCATTTTGACACAACCTTGCATTTGCATGGAAATGTAGAGAATCTGCCCTTTGCTGCCTTTACTGGCATGTCAACGGTGTTTTATTCTGGCCAAGTGGTATTATTTAAATGCTTTGGTCAATTAAATGCATTACAAACATGATCAAACTGATTTTTGGTGAGAGGATAACGGAACATACAGACACATCAGTGAATTGTTAAGAGAGAATCATTTCTTACCATTGTACTTGAAGTAAATCTTCCAGAGTTTACTGATTCCTCTCCTGTCCTCGCTAGCATAGATTTAGTTGAAAACAGTCGGCTGTCATGGGATGAGAGGAGCTGAAGTTTCTACACATCTAAACATATGATTAGGTGGTTCAGGAGGAAGGCCACATGCCCCATGAGCTGTTGTTTTCCTTTCCTTCTGTTGTATAGTGGCAGAGACTGAGTTTAGAAAGAACTAGATTTAGTATAACCTTTCAGATCTATCTATCTTCTGCATTGATGGGGCTCCTTCACTGTTCAATCTACTCCTTCTCGATTGCTATCACCTCATATTTTGCTCTTAACTATGGCGCGAGAAAAGGTAATATATTATCAGGAGAAATATAATTTCGTATTGTAAAATATGTGATTGGAGAAATTTAATCCCTATTTCAAGAAAATATTCATTTGCCAATCAGTATATTTTCTGATTTGTGGAAATATTTTATTCACAATGGATACTGTTCCCCTCAAAATAGGTCAGAAGCACATAATATGTTCCGATGGCGAATTAATTCATAAAAGAAATACGTTTCCTCCCACTGATAGAATACATTAAGATCCTGTTCATTCGCAAAAATAATTGTTTGCAACACCAATATGTTTGCAACAAAATATTTTGTTGCAATGAATTTTATTGCCCTTCACAATTATATTATCAACGTAAAAAAACATTATTAAAACGTATCTTTGCAACGCCTGATATGTTTTGCAACGAATAATATGTTGGCAACGAAATTGTTTGCTCGCCATTAATTATATTATCAACGAAAAAATATATATTATCAACGTAGTCTCAGTTCAGTCGTTTCAGTTTTTCATCGTTTCCATACATCACGCCATGCTGCCTGCACCACGCGTACGTGGAACTACCACGGAAACCTTTAATTTGAACTTGAAGTGATTGTCGTCATCTACTACTACTAGGCCTTGCAGTAGCTGGTCTGAACTGGTGACCCCGATCCCCGGAGTGACAAAAAGTCGTTCATATTCCCCCCGCTCTCTCACGGCCGGAACAGGGGATGCCAGCTCCTGCCTGAATCTCACTGGCCTAGTAGCCTATAGTAACATAGCGTTGAGTTGGGGACACGTCACTGGGAAGTGGTTAGGGAAGCATTCTGCCTGGTCGCCGGTGCAGACCAGGTTTGCAATCTTCCTGTCCTAGAAATGGCCGACTCAATCCAGTTGGACAGCCCTCTGCAACTGATTGCGTACTGCTTCCATTATTATCCGAGATCTAATTAATCGAACCGACAGTATAGATTAGTAGTAGTTTGTCCTTGTATTTGTAACCACTCAGCCTGACCAGAAAAACTCACCGCGATGCCGGGCCCAGCAGGGTATTTTTTATGAGGAAGGTTGAATGCAAACTGGAGGTCCTGAATTTTTGCACATGTTCTCGAAGTCAAGGTAGGATTGAGTAATATGGCTCAAAGTTCTTGCGCCGTTGCCGCGGTTTTAGTTGCCATTTGAACGCATGGTGTGGTGGAAATAGTGATAATGTCGGAAATATCAAGTTTCACTATTATCACCCTAAACCGTGACATTTTTATAAGCCGTGGTGCTCATTATCCAGAGAAAAAAATGGGCGCGACGAGCATGCCTCCCGGCATCGGTGATCACCACTTCCACAATTACGACGACAACTCAATGAATGGAATCACTTGCGAATGCATTTTCATTCGTTTATTTCTGGACCCCTCGATTTCTACCAAGCATACATCATCATATCTAACCACTTAAAAAAAAATAGTCCCGTTGGAATATTGCTATCCTCGATAATCAGTTTGCTTCCTATATCAGCCCTTGAAATCGTTATCCATATAGTTACGAAAGTGGAAAGCGCGTTCAGGTTGACGGAAATGACGCAGGTACCCTCAGTACCCACAGTAACAGTAGATTCCACTGCATTTCACGGCTAACGGTACTCTGACGATTAGCAGCAACGGCTGTCCATGAGCTTACGTTGATAATATATATTTTTGTTCGTTGCAACATATTTTTGACAGCAATGTATTTGTCCTGTTGGCCAACAAATAATTGTAGCCAAATAAATTTTTGGTTTTTAAACATTTTTTTCTAATATCTAACATATTCGTGTTCGGAAAGTTTCTTGTCCATGGACAATTCGCAATGGAAACTATATTTTAAGTTACAACACACATGTTTTTAGAACAATATAACTATTTTCCTTGTACATATATAATTTCCACTGGAAACATAATAACTCTTGCCAACATAACCTTTTTTTTCTAGGATAATATATTTTTTAGAGCGAACAAATTTCGTTGCTAACGTATCTTTTTTGTGGCAAACAATTAATTGTTGTAATGAAATCATCTACATATATTTTTCACTCAGGACAATCAAGTTCTTTTACGAACAATTTTCAATCGAAACATATTTTGTGCTTCCGAAATACGTTTTGAGGGGAACAATATTTCCATTGTGAATACATATGTCCCACAATCGAAAATATTTCTTGATTTTGGCATATAGTTTCTTCCGATAATATATTCACCATTTTTCTCTTCTCGCGCCATCACTTACACCCTCCTCACCGCAACTCCCTTCCAATTCCTCTGGAGCAGGTCTGAGGAGCAGTTCAGCGTGTCCGTACCCCAAGAAGAAAGTTCCATTGCGCTCATACAGCGGTGGTCGGCTACCATGGCATGCAGAAATGTGAGTAGAACCGCTAACTTTCTCCATGTGAATCGTTACTCAGAATCTACAACTTGGTGTCTGTGTGGCTGGTTTTGACACTTTTTTATTATTCTGTATGGAGCACTCATTCCACATCTTTGGAATTTGTGACTTTTCATACATGAAGACTTTATTTCCTGGGAGTTTCTGGGTCGCTGCCCCCTTTAGTCATCTCTGCCTGACCCTTCCAATCACCCTCTGTCCAACTGTCAACACATAGCACAAAGTAATTTAGAGTCTCAAGCATCATCAGAGGCATAAATCACACCAGTTTTGTGGATCTCAGGCTACCAAATTTAGTTGCCTAAATTGGGTGTAATGAATCGCCACAGGTTACCATCGTAATGGTTTTGATGCTTGAGCTCACTTTTGGCTAGGCTATTGGATTTATCTGGCTTCTGTACTTCAAATGCCTGAATAGATTGATTAATAATAATGATCCTAGTCAAACTCCAACAAAAGAGTTGTCAATGTGCGCTTTACCGGTTGCTGAGAGTGCTGGTGGAAACATTACGACTGGGAAAAAGAGAAGTTTTTTCAGACGACGTTTTGAAAAGATCAATAGGTGTCAAGGACCTCAATCAACAGAGGGAGTTCCATAATGCGGAAACATAGTCAATAACTACGGTCACCATATGTTTTGTCTGAACCTGGGAACCTTGAAGTTGATGTTGACGATGGGGCAGAACAGGTCTGTTTGTTGACTCCTTGTGTATCAGATTATGTACATAGGCTGGGGTAACCAGTTTTTTGGATAAGCCCGAAATGCACTTATGAGAACCTTATAGTCCGATTTGCTGAGGAATCGCTAACCAGTGTACTCTCTCCGGTTTTTTTTTAATATGGGTAACATGGCGTAAATTTCTTACCCTGCAACTACCCAGCTGTGTTCTGAACTCTTCGTACCGAGATAATTGGTTAGTGTGAAGGCCCCCCGCAGTCCAAGAATTTCCATAGTCAGTTTCCTCATTGTGCTCTGGCCAATCATATATTTACTAAGTTGCCCCACATGCGCTAATATGATTCATTGCAACTCACGACTCCATTCCAGGCAGTCATTGGTGTGTCATCTCACTGTGTGTTCGTATAAACTAGTACTTTCTCAATTGGTACCAGGTTTGCTATATGAATAATTAGTAATAGTCATATCACATATTTTCTTCTTTTCTTCTTAAAATTTTGCAACATGTGAAAGGAGGCATATAAATGCCCATCACCCTGCATGTTGGTGTTCTGCTGGTCATGCAGCCTATACATACCCAACACACCTGCATGTTGGTGTTCTGGCATCATGCATATATACCCAACACCCTGCATGTTTGTGTTCTTTCTGGATGCAGTATATAATGCCCAACCCCCTGCATGTTGGTGTTCTGGCATGCAGGCATCTAATCCCCAATACCCTGCATGTTGGTGTTCTAGCATGCAGCAATAAATAGCCCAACACCCTGCATGTTGGTGGTTCTTGGCATGAGGTATATACATACCCAACACCACAACCCGGCATGTTGGTTTTCTAGCATGCAGGCATATAAAGCCCAACACCCTAACATGTTGGGTGTTCTGCATGTAGTCATATAAATGCCCAACACCCTACATGTTGGTGTTCTGGCATGCAGGCTTATAAATGCCTAACCCCCTGCAAGTTGGTGTTTTTGACATGCAGGTCATATAAATGCCCAACACCCTGCATGTTGGTGTTTTCTGCAGAGATCATGTGTTTGAAACACATTAAATGCAAAATGGAATCAAACACTGCTAGCGGAAAACACAGACTATCGGGTAACAAACCTACTCATATATAGAAATCAAGATAAACCAGGCTGCCACCATTCCATGCGTTTCACAATTGTTTCTTACCCAGCCTCTATTCCCAATGTGACGGAACTCTGACTTCTGGTTCCCCATTTGCCCTACAGAAATCCTGGCACGAAGACAATCGAGAAGGAGTTGGCTGAATCTCTCTACAAGTCTGGGGGTGTCTCTGAGGGGTGCAGCCTGGGCAAGATGAACTTCCAACGGTGCGCCAGGACATATAAGGGTGTCTCCGCTCTGGACGGTTGTCTCACTGAGATGTTCCTGCTTGATAACTGGTTGACAGCTGAACGAACATCTCCCATCTGTAATCAGGGGTCATGGGTAAATGTGGTTTCTCCCTATTTCATCATGATTTTTTTTTGTGGCAATTTTTCCGCGTCTTTGACTGTGCCTTTTTGAAAACTTTCTATTCGAGCATGACTTTGCATTTATCCTCCTACAAGTCATAATACCCATACGCCTATGCGAACACCTGTAATGCACTCGACCAAAAGGAAACAATGCACAGAAAGATGTTTATAGTGCAGTACATGCAATATAATATGCTGGGTGTGACAAAAGAGTCCTCTCTCATGTTGGAAGGGCACACTTGTGGAATTCTCATCCAGTAAGACTTACTACCATTGTGAGAAATTTTATGATTTGGAATTTCTTCCTTGATGTCACCATGTCACTGTGTGCATGTGATGCTTGCTTGTGAACACAGTATGTGATCTCAGCCTATGTGAATACAGCTCATGTGGTCTGCCTATAACGAGTACTGCACATGCATGATTCATTTCTCATTGTTTGCCTCCCTTTTCAGAGGGTCATCTGCAGGTTATATAGGTCAGAGCTTTGGAAGAATAACTTTGTACAATAGATGAAATTTTGATGTAGTCCTCTCTTTTGTTGTAAATATGGTCCATAGAAGAACTTTAATGGCTGTTGCCCTAATGGGAAGGGGGGGGGTCTGCTGGTGGCATGAAACCACAAAGTGCCCCTGTGTCAGGTCAAAGCCTTCAGAAATGAGTCTAATTTCCACCCTCATTTTTCAGATGTCAAATGACAACTCAGAGCTTCAACTCTAAGCCGCACTGCAGCAGCTGTCGTACGTATATGTATCTGCTGCCAACGTACTCCTTCCAGGATGTGGAGGGAGTGACAACAAGATAAGTTACCGGCATAACAGGTAAGTACCACCCGGTCGTGAGCTAACTGTTGTCGCAGACCTGGGATAGGAAACTGATTTAACTATGATTCCATCCTAATAATCACCACCCCTGGGCAATCGTCATTTCCAACAATACTCAGGATGTGTAGTGATTCCTTGGCATATTTGGAACTCAAACTTTTGTAACCCCTTGGACTACTTAAAGCTTGAAATGACGCTAATGACTGTCTATATGTCTCTATATTCTCTCTAGATATATGTGATATGCTCTAGCTCACGTGAAGTGGCAGAACTGTCTACAACAATGGCACAAGTACTCACATTTGCTTGTGAGTAGAATGTACTCACTACGCTTAGCTACACGGTGCGGAACTTGATTTCAGTGTAAATATATTGTAGTCAACTAATATTAACAACTCATACACACAATTGCCTTGTTACAGAAGTGTGGCAAAAAATTTAGTTCCTCTTGCCTATGAATTCTTCTCTCTTTTAACAGATGAAAGCTGAAGAATCAATTACCTATTGTCACCGTACACGGGGACCCATAACTAGCCACAACTTCACCTCAGGAAAGTAAGTAGCCTTTATGTTTTCTCGCTACATATTAGGACAGCAGGTGAGGCCACGACTATCAACAGCAAATTCGCTATAACATGTGTTGAAATGCATGGGTGGTTTATGTGGTAGAGGTCTGCCCATATTATGTGCTTTAGAAAAAATCTGGTTTGCTCAGGCTGAAAACTATAGAGAGGGGGGAAGGGCATTGAAGCAAAGAAGTATACAGACCCACTTTTTCAACCAGGGGTTGTTTAGCGGTTGTCACTTTCTCTGTTGTTGCTGTATTAACAGCAGAGTAACAGAGTGGTAGAGCTTTGAGGGTATCCATACCAAAGCATTGGTAGAAAAAAGGTACCCGTGACTTCTCACTGGCTCTCAGGCAGGCCGGGGACTTGAAGCATGGACAATGCGGGGTGGCAAATAATAAAACACCCATGCCGTCTGTGGGTGTGATCACCCTCACTTTTAGATAGAATGAGGTACAGGCAGATACATGACCTTATTTTCTTCACAGCTTCTCAGCTGAAAAAAAAAAATGTAGTGATTTCATTAAAACAACAACTGGTTCGATTCCTGCTCAGCAAGTATCTGTTTAAATGAGAGAAAGATATATGAGGGGGCCGTCCATGTGGTCGCAAATGAAAACTGGCTTCGATAATGTTGAGTCAGTCAGGAGTGGAATGGAAAAAACAACTTTATGGAGAATAAGCAATGTTGGATTGATCCCTTCATGTGGGAAGAAGAAAAACTCTTATATCATCTGAACAGACTTTTTGACGACATGAGCGCGAACCGAACATCAGGGAATTCTCTGCGAGAAGGAATTTGAGGATGAGGGGATTGAGTTTGCCATCATGAGAGTCAAAGTCAGAGCTTCATGCTGCATCAAATCAGGAAGAGATAGGGAAGCCTAAATTCCATAAGGAAGAAAGAATGAAATTTGAGTTTTCATTCGATTTCTTATGGAGAAGCAAATAGGGGTCATTAAGGAAACCCTGGCTGTATTAGTCAAGGATGAGCCCCAGCGATGATTGCCCCTTCTCTTCTGGACTAGTGCTCAGATGATATTGAAGCAGGGGAGTGATCAATTCCCAACTGCTCCTGGGACTCTTTTTATTCCCCATCCAGTGAACTCAGGGTTAGTTAGACTACTTCCTCAAAACTTGAGGAAGTTGCAAGTTTCATGTCAACAATTGATGCGTCTCAGTCAACCAACGAGACTCATTGCATATATCCCCCAAAAGACCTCTGAAAGTACACGGCTCCACAGGAGAACCAGAAATGACAAACAAGATCACACATACCTAATCGCAACTGCAAGTAAAGGCACTCAGGGAAAAAATGTCCGGTTGCACAGCTCAATGATGCCACTTTGTCAAATACATTACCTGTCTACAACACCAGAAAATGGGATATCTAAATATATTATATAAAGTCATGTGACACAGTAGGCCTAGCTACACACAGATCACGGCATCAAGGACAGGACAGTGTCATAGCCAAGTGACTACAAAGATAAAAGCTAGAAAAAGTAAAAACAATAAAGAGATAAGCCCAACAATATAGAGCCAGCAGTGGTCTTGACAAATGCGGACAGACTGGTAGAAATAAGCATACAACCACTTCACTTATTGTTGTGCTGGATTGGAGGCAGGCCTTGTGTTTGCCAAAAAGCTTATGCTTATCATAATACAAATTTGTATGACAATGTGTCAAGTGTAAATGTATCGCATTAAATGGAGCTGAAAATCAATGTAGGTAACATCCCTAATCAGATACACCCTCTGTTCTTGATCCTTTGCTCTTTGTGTCTGAGGAATGTGAATAGCAAATTGTTTATTAATTTCACTAGATTCAATATTTGCATGCTTTTTGTATAGCTGCGATCGAGGGAGTGTTTCTCAATGCAATTGATGGTAACAGTGTGCCCTAATATCACACACCCCAATCACATTGGGCTGTGAGCCATTGGGGTAATTTGGGCTCAAGTCCAATGGTCATGTACGATTACCTGACTAGCACCGGTAGAGAGGGGAAGTATCCCAACCCACCCTCCGATTTACTTTTGTTGAAATTGTGAACTTTGGGATTTGGATGAGTGCAAAACCCTTCCAGGCTCTAGACAGTGAATGCAGCAATTTTTGGGCCATGATGACAGAAAAAGTATTCACATGAAAATGATTCCATCGGACTGGTGAATATCTTTTGGTGAATTTTTTCATTTTGCATCCAACTTAGTTTGTTTGTTGCAAGGTTTTTCCAGAAGTGCATGTTTACTTGACTTGTAATAACTATCTCACCAACCCCGATGTTGACAGGGAGGCATTCCTAATGCCAGTGTCATATTGGCAGCCACTAGGATCGGTGAATTATTGCCTGATATTCTACATGTTGAGTGAGCTTTGTGAGCTTTGTTCGTGAGGTAGGGCTTTCCTGTTCAGTTAGCCCGCTCTATATCAGTTTTGAGTGAGCTTTGTGTGTGAGGGTAGGGCTTCTGTTCAGTGATTGCATGATCTTTATATTGTTTTGAGGAGCTTGTGTGATGGTAGGCTTCCTGTTATGTATTGCCTGCTCTTCTATCATGGTTTGAGTGAGCTTTTGTGAGCTTTGTTTGTGATGGTCGTGCTTCCGTTCAGTAATTCGCTTGCATCTCTATTCATGTCTTTTGAGTGAAGCTTTTGGTGATCTTTTGTTTGTGATGGTCAGGCTTCCGTTCCTGTTATGTATTCCTGCCTGCTCTTCTATCAGGGTCTGAGTTGGCTTTTTGTGAAGTCTTTGTTTTGGATAGTCGGGGCTTCCATTTTAGCATTGCCTGCCTCTTGCTATCATGTTTTGGAGTGAGCTTTTGATGAGCCTTTGTATTTGTGATGGTCAGGCTTCCTGTTTCATGTATGCCCTGCCTTCTATCATGTTTTGTGAGTAAGCTTTTGTGGCTTTTTTTTCGTGATGGTCAGCGTTGCTGTCCTGGTTCAGTATTGTCTGCTCTTCTATCATGTTCTGAGTGAGTTTTTTGTGATCTTTTGATTGGTGATGATTAGCTTCCTTCATGTTTGCCCTGCTCTTCTATTCATGTTTTTGAGGAGTTTTTGGAGCTTTGTTCAGTGATGGGTCAGGCTTCCTGTGCATTTATTGCCATTCTTCTCACGTTTTGATTCCCTATTTGTGAGCTTTGTTTGTGATTGTTAGGCTTCCTGTTCAGTATTGCTTTTGACTCCTTCTATCCATGTTTTTGCGTGGAGCGTTCTGTGGAGCCTTTGTTCGCGATAATCCCGGCTTCCTGTCATTTTGGTCCTGCTCTTCCTATCAATGGTCCAGGTTTGATCATTGCCATGTGTCCGGGGATTTGCCCACCAAAGACGATCATCGAGAGGGCATTCAAAGGAGAGAAACTAGACATTCCCAGATCACCAGGCTTGGATTGGTCCTGGAATCGGTAAGTTTATATTCAAAATAAGGTTTGTTTCTAATAAGTTGAAAGTTGTATAGAAAGCTATCTATTTACATCTTCACAATCGACTCCCCCTACATTCTCTAATGGATTATCATGACACCTGTCACATTGATGACCAGTGACAAGGTCACTGTGTAGACTAAACAATTGAGGTCAAGGTCCTTTATGGTCAATTTCAGCACAGCCATGTTGTGATGAATGTGGCGAGAAATAAATGCTTCTCTTCCTACAGTTCAAATCAGAATGATCATGGTAAAAAAAACGAACACCATTTTCTACATAAATTTAGTTTCATACAACTGTGCCACAGAAGTTGGCAAGAGTAATGGGATATCCACTAGACTAAGTCTGCAAGTAAGCCTCACATGCCCCACTGTATTAAAATGGTCAGGGATTGCAACAAAATGGTCAGGCCCATCACTGGCTACAACGTTTCCATTGATGCCAGTGCCAGTGTTCACCTGTTGCTTTGATGAACACTAGCACAGCAAGTGGTATCAGGTTTTTGTTTCCGTTAGGGGACTCATGTCAATGGGTTGGCATCCCTTCCCGAATCTGTAGCCGACAGAGAAGTGAGGTCCGTTCATTCATTGGCTAATCCACTTAGGAATTTTACGTCAGATGTTACTGGTTTCTATTCTATCGACAAAGGTGCAGCTGTTTATATTATTTTCTTGGACTTCCAGAGAGGTATTTGAAAGGTGCCTCATAACCGACTCTGCTTAGCATTGGGGAGTTTGGTAGAGGTAGATTTAGGGCCTGATAACAGAGGGCAGCAGGCTGTCCTTATTGGCAGTGGGTCACCAGGTATGTTCCCCGAGGGTCGTCCGTGTTCGCTACGGTTTTGGCCTCATTTAAAGTTATAACGCGGGAAGGAATTTGAATGATGATGTTGCACTTGTTCAAGAGGATTTATACTGAATATCCAAATGGTAATGCGATCGGGCAAAATATTCTTCCACTGCCGATAATTCAAAGTGATGACAGTAGCTACCACCAACCCTCCTGCTTCTGCTTGGTACTTGTTGTGAAACCCTTCGGGTATCACAACGGGATGTTGGTGTCAGTAGCATCAGGCAGCCATAGAGTAACGTGTGGGGCAGGGATGGCCTTAAACACTTCGAACTGGGGCTTTTACTTAACAGGGGATGGTAATTCATTCCGTCTTAATAGTTCGAGGATAGAAACTGTCTGGAAGGCTGGATATTCAAGGGAATTTGGAGTTAGCGACCCAAGTCTCAGTCATTTGGGAACTGCCACCATGCCATTGATAACTTGTAGATCCATTCCCATAATAGGCTAAGAGCATTAGCTCAAAATTCCGTAAATATGGACTTTTGGTAACCAAGCTGGGATTTTCAAACAGGACCAGAAACTCTGTGTAGATTTGGACATACTAAAACTCTAAAAATCACCATTGTGAACCTTTGAGATCAAGAGGTGTCAAATGGGCAACCTTGCTTGGGGCAACTTGTCCTCAAATATCACAGGGAATGAAAAAGGTGCTATATTGTTGTGAGGCACGAGGATTCACATAAACAATCTATTGGTAATCAATGGGTCTTTCCATATGCATAAACCAAGATGGCGCCCCAAAAATTGAGTTAAAAATGGCAAGCCCGCGTGTTTACCGACATGGTATCATATCTATTGCTCTTCTGTGCTGCAGCTCAAACCATGGAAACCTCAGTGATTTAACTCGTTCATTACTCATCTGTCGCTGCGACAGGAGATTCCTCATCACTCTCTCTGTTCCTGGACTACTCACAGGTGAACTACGACTGGTATGACAGAAGTGGAGCGGAGACGGCCATCAAACACGACCCGCTGACGGGGGAGGATATGCAGGGTAGGTATTGACGAAAACCCGCGGGGCTGGGGGTGGGTGGTGGGTAGTGGGTTCAGACCGCCCAACTTTCGAGCCTCTCAACATGATATCTCTGCGCTCTGGGCCACCCACTTTCATGGGTAACCCCCTCCGTCAGGGATCATCAGATTAATTGTCCAACGAGACATTGTTGTTGAAGGTTCTTTGGCCGCAATGTACTAAACACTGAGATCAATACCCACGTTCATTCTACAATCATCAAAGTCCCTACTCTAAAGAAAGCACACAAAATTGTTCAGATCCCTAACTTGTGGTTATAAAGCGAACAAGATCAGACTATAACTTAGTCTTAGTTAAGCCGGAACAGTGTTTTTAAAGGTTGGCTAATTCGACCTGCGATTACTATGAAACACAGAGCGTCCATACCATGTTCATTCGAATTCATATTTTAAGTTATATTTAACCAAAAAAACGAAGATCAGACATAACTTGTTGAAGTGATTTGGTTTCTTTGGCATTTGCTACCACTATGGAGCCCTGAAACATTGAATGTAATGTTTTTCCTAGTCATAGTCGAGGCATTCCTGCTTCAACTTGTAATCAATATATATCATCCAATGCTTCGTTCTTTCCAAAGTTCACATGTTCCTGGGTTTGGGGGCAGCCAGTCGGCCTTTATGTACTGTGCCATGAGACATTTGTATTGAGGCTGGTGACAAGAGATATAGATTAAGGAAACGATGCATCCTTATTTAGAAGCTTTTGTTAGCAACAAATCATTCTGACACTCACCTTTCTATTGTTCTATATTTTCATGAAAGCAGGAGAATTCAAAGGAAAACCTTTTCCCGACATCATCAGCAAAGAAGTATAACCGATCGTATCCGTTATAACAGCAGTGTGTTTCTGGTGTCTGAAGTTAATAGACCAATAATAGCTAAATATTTCTATATGTTCTCCATACCCATCATGGAGAGCGTAGACGTAGGCTGCTAAGCCGTCCTTGTATAGAGTGCTCTACCTGACTGCAAAGTTTATCTCAGCACACGATATTGGCCCTTGTACAACACTCCACCACCCAGGTTCTTTTTACAACACATAGATATATTTAGATATTCCTGCGGGCTTGTTTACCCCGGCAGCAAACAACCACATTTCTGCAGTGTGCATCACTAACAACAAATCTGCTGCATCTTGTCCTCTCAAACTGTAGATTCTTCATTAAGGCAATATTTTTCAGCCATTAGCCTTTTTGGCAATGCCTCTTGCAATGCATTGTGGTCTGCTTCTGGGGCAAAGTAGGCATCATGGATGGCCAAATAGGATTTCAGCGGTTAAAAAAATTTGTTTTTCTTCTCTTCTTAAAATTTTTTCTCTTCTGGCGAGGAATAGCAACATTTTAAGTCGATTAGTCCATGATAAAAGAATGTAAAAAATATTGGACAACATATTCAACTATTTGGAGAAGTTGTACATATAGTGAGAAAATAATTAGAACAAATTTAACAAAGTTTTTCCCCAATCATGCATAACCAAAACTGACCCCTGAAGTAATCCCAGCAATGCCTCAAAACTATCCCAAAAGTGCAAACCCACCGCAACATCTATTTGGGAAAAAAGGCCTATTTGTGGATTATCACTGCGCAATGGCAATATCTTGATTTGCTTGTTGTGACACGTGTTACGGTCTAACCATTCCTTGGCAAAATCTATTCAGAGCAGGGGTTATCTACCAGTGGGTGTGTTTGGCTTCTTCCAATCCGGAGAGAAGTTGAAATTAAATTTTGAACAGTTATGATATAGAGCCAAACAGTGCGAATGGTGGCGCCTGCCGAAATATGTGGTTGGGCAAGGCAGGTGAAGCAGCAGGAAATCAGGAATGTATCAATGTCTTAACACACACAATACTTCACCCCCACCCCCCCCCCCATCCGGTAAATTGCACAATGGTTTTCTCCTGACAAAGAGCTTCCTGTTATTTAGATGCAATAAAGCTTATATATGCTGCATTGAAAGAATGATTTTGTTTGGTGTGACCTTTTTGCCCCTTAACCTTCTAAACAAGCATGATGGCATTGGATGCCCCCCGCCTCTACTCCATTCCTATGATGTCATTGAGAACCACAAAAACCGCGATGAAGGTTTCCTTGGCATGAAAAGGTAGGTTGATTCCATAGATGCATATGCGGGTCTGGCGGATGTGAAAATTACATATTCATGGAAAACAAATTTTTTTCAGAATTTAAAACCACGTAATCTAGCGAAAATACCATAAAAACGCAGCAGCCCCATGCGTATTGTCTTACTCCTCTGCGCTTTTTTAAAGGGAGATATTTCCATAGAAATTCATTTCGCTGTGATACGCATCCTCATACGCAGTGGTACATGTGCTCTTTGGAACCAAATCCTATCTTGGCAACTTTAAAAACATATTCAAACACTAGCCCCAGTCAGTTCACGTAAATTGGGCAATTTTTCACAATGCGTACTGGACCCACATCTGCATCTATTGAATCCTGGCTAAGACCCCCCAAGATCAGCATGTCTCGATTTCTTCTTCTTCTTCCTCAACATCTAGAAGCAGGCAGGATGGAGCCCGCCCGCAGAATTGTGGCCGGTTAATCTTCACACCGTTCAAGTTTCAGCAGTTTAGGTAACCTGTCTCAAGAGCCCGATCCTCCACCTGAGTGGGTTGGCACAATGGGAGAGCATTGGTCTTCCACCGACCTGTGAGACTGAGGTTTTAAATCAGTACGGTCGGGTCATACCAAAGACTTTGAAAAAGGTACTTGACGCTCAGCATAAGGGATTGGATCAAGGACAAATGAGAGGTAGGGCAATTTGTGTGATACCTCCCTCCCCCATTAAGGGACAGCCCAAGAGGCATTGTCCTGATTCAGTACCTGGTGGAGGATTGCGCAGCTGACATAAGGTGCAGTATTAGTATTCAGGTCTGCATTCTCGCTGGCCTTGAATAGGTTTGATCCCGTTTCGGCAAGTTCCCATAACTAATGTCCACCGCTCCAAGACTTATCAAAGTGGATCGCTCTATGCCTGGTGCCTCACTTAAGCATGGAAATAGGGATAAGAAAAAACAATGCTCAGGGTGTCCCACAATTTAGGAGAAGCTTGGGCGCAGACTTTAAACCATGGTGGAATCTGGCATAATAACATGGTTTCGTGAAGCTCCCCCCGACGGATGAACTATTTGCACTCACTTAAATCTATTACTTGCTCACTGTTGTTTGCTCATTTTCTAAACTCGTTTCCTTCCCCTGTTGTAGGAGAAAATGTTTACAACTCTACATCTCTTAAAAAATGATATGGCTATCCATCTTAATCGCAATCATACAAGATACTATACTATTTAAATGAAAATTAGTCACATAAGGATCTTTGTGAACCTGCGTCCTATTGTAAAATTATCGGGACTACAATAAACCATCTCCAACAAAGTTCAGTGAAAATCAATAAACTTTTGAAATTTGCAAATTATCAATGAGGATAACCTTATTTTGAACCTATAATGCTAGAAATATACTCAGTTTGTGTACACTCAGTTTGTGTTATATAGCAAACTCGTATACCATCATTTTCTCTCACACGCCCTTGGTGGAATTTAAAAGAAATATAAGGTCATTCCACTATGATGTTCCCACCATGCTGTTGAAGAAGATTGGTGATAGGCTACCAGAAAAATACCGAAAACTGTGTCAGAAACTAGTTGGTCCCAAAAAATTAACACACCCTCATGAAAGTTTGTGTTCAGGCCAGTTCTCACCGTATCATTGTCTCCCTCACTCCACCACCAGCCTCTTTCCAATCTGTTGGATGGACGTGAAGCAATAATGAAAGAGGACATTCATGGCTGACATAGAATGTCTAATTTGTACTTCTTTATCTTGAGAATTTGAGGATTTGTAAACATCATTTCGCAGGGACCCTATCGAAACCTCCCCCGTTTCTTCATTCCCAAAACCACCTTGCCCTTACCTGTTCCCTACACCAATAAGTAGAAATTACTGTAGCCTGAAAACGACCTGGAAAAGAACGATGGAAAAAAACGAACCACTCAGCTATGGCGTCAAACTGTATGTATGCAGAACAGAAAAATATACTTATAGTTAGAATGGTATTTAATGTATATAGTTTGGCTTTGTTGAGGTTGTAGGTGGGAATTAGCGGGTACTGTGAGTGGACTCATTTTGAAGGAGCTCAATGGCTTGAAACCCACAAAAGTGTTGGTTGGATTGGATTGAGGCGAAGTTCTTGAAGGATGGCGATCAGGCAATTAAGGTTCCGGTTACCCTATTCATTAAAGTATTCTATAAGCACAAATTAATGTTCCCGATGATTTCGAGTGTGGCAAGGGTGAAGCAGTTAGAAGAACAGAGCAATTGGAGACTTGTAATTACAGAGGCCGTTAGATTTGAATGCACTCTCCATAAGAATTGAACGGGAGTCTACTTTCAATTCGAAAAGCATCTATCGAAAATGAAATCCTCTATAAAGATCAAGTCAGGCTTTTGCGGTTCCTATTCAACAGATACCTTGCTTCAGTGTTATTTGTGACGAGTAGAACGAAAATCCCTGGAAATTATGTTGGCATGCTTTTAATGGATTTACCACAAAAGCAATCGATATTGTGGATCAGCTATCCTGTGTAAAAAACTTGACACATGGGGATCAATTCTGTGGAACCGGCCTGTCTCCTTGTATCTAGCAACAGAAAACAAATGGTTAGAACATAGATGGCAATCTGCTGATCCAATACTGGTGAATTGTGAGTCCACCAAAGTAGCATTTTGGGATTTGGGGATTTTCTTTGCTTTATTAATGGACATGAAATGTGCTGTGGAACATACGCTTAGTTTTATATTGCTATGATTGATTAGTTGTATATTTGGTCTGCTAAAGACCCCCAGTTCATTTCTAACACTCTGTCAACTGAACTCTCTAATTGTAATGAGTGGTGATCTGTAATAGGCTACCCAGGACATGTGATGTTGGAACAGAATGTATACTTTGTACTAAACACAACTTGAACAAGAGGGCCAATCCCCTGAGATGCAGGACCTCATCGGCAAAGGTCAGTCAATTCTATCTGCTATGATTTGCAAGATGCAAATAGACAAAGTTTATCAGAATATGTCTGAAAACAGTTCATTTTCCCCAAAAAAATATTCATATGAAATAAATGCGGGGAAACCCTCTGTTTTGATACTTTGTACCTTGTTAACATTTGGAACCGTTCAGGTTCTCCAATCTCTAAATATATGGAAACCAGAACAGAGTTTAAAAAATTCCCAATTTTGCCGGGAAAATCTAATTTTACATAAAATACATTTTGGGTCACTTCGGCTGATTGCAAAAGGGATTGGGAAAAGTTGTAATTGTGCCTTATCACATTGCCTACCAAGTCTGAAATCATTCAGCCATGAAATCAGCAAATATCTGGAAAAATAGTAATAAAAATCGAAAAATGAAGATTCCCCCCAAATTTGTTTTTTGCCCTCTTAATTCACAATTGGATCACCTGGCACCATTGGTACCCCACCAAGGGGTTTACCTCATGGATAGTTCCTAGCAACCGTTTGCGGATGGCACCAGCAACAATAAATAGAGGTGAAATGGCAATACGGCCCTTGGGGACCGAGGTTGAGATGATAAAATTAACGACTTTACTATCGTGTATAAAGGACGTCAAATTGCCACCTCCACCAAAGTCAAATATCTTGCTATTTGAACTAGTAAATGTTTGACCGGAGAATCTGTTGTCAGTGCCATTCTAGGAGAACCAATAATACCAAATTTCTTTATATCAGTATAGGGATGTTTTATATACAGATCTTCGAAAGGTCTGTATCAGGCATAATTCAACCATATTTCGACTATGCTTGGTTGTTTCTTGGTTCGATGGCCTTCAGAAAGTTTACAGAACAAACTTCAAGTCTCTCAGAACAAAATGATTCGAATAAAGAGTACCGCCAATTTAGACTTAACCATGCTAAAAGTTATAAATGGTCTTAGTCCACATTACCTTTAGCATATTTCATCCCCATTTAAACGGTCCATGGTATCTACTAGAGTCAGGTGCTAATATCTGGTGTTCCTCGGGTTAAGCATGAGATACCAAAAGAGTCTATAAAAATGCTATCAATGATTGGAACAAATTACTATGCAATGAATCTTGATAGTCATGACTCATTTAAGCGTTTAATAAAAAAGGTAATTGCAGTCATTTTAGGAATTTCAATATTTTTCTTCGATTTTGAATCGGGGTTTTGATTGTTTATGACTCTGGAAAATGCAGTGTTTTATCTTGTACATGTTGTATTGTTCCAGTTTTGTTGTGCGCCTGAACGAAATTCAGGAGAGACATGGTCACTATGGCGTGGCGTGTGTGTGTCTGTGGGTGTGGTGTGTGTGTCACCTTTTCTCGTCAGCAGATTTCTCACAAAACCGTGGAGCAGACTATGACAAAATTTTGTGTGTAGTATATCCGGGATTGGGTGTACATGATTGATTAGATTTTGGACAATAAAGTCATTAATCAAGTTGCGGTAATCAGCTCATTTTATGTACTTATTGTTGAAGCTCGTTAGCAAGGTTTTTGCAAGAACCGTATGTGCTACAGTGATGTAGTTTGGATGTAGGACCTGGATGGACAGGTAGATGTTACTGTAGAAGTTTAATAGAAACCTGTAAGAACTTGGTGATTTGATCCACTTTGATCGTGATCATTTGAAGGTACAGCTGGGGTCAGTAGAGATCCCTTTATGTGCCGAATTTGCATAATATATTCCACTTTCAGTAGGTATGGTCGGTAAATTTTCTGGATATGATGTGTTTGATGTTCAAGAAGTTGATTGAATGCCATATATAATAGCCTTCTGTAGAATAAAGCACGAAAACGAGTAAACCTAGCTCCTGTGACAAAGGCTGTTATAAGCTGCCCACAAGCAAACCCTCTCTTACCCAACCAATTTGGATAGGTTGATTAAAACATTCAAATACTGTAAAATTTTTCTTTCCTCTCTTCTTGCCTGGGGACAAATGTTGGAGGTTTACTAAAAATATATTTTGGGACATCTTTGAGGCATGCCATGGGGATGTTTGTTGGTGGGTGGGGGAGGCAGGGGATGGTGTTTGCTGCCTACAGGAAGGGGGGTGGCATGTCCTGTCTGCTTGGAAAAATAAAAGGCAAGGATAATGAAGGAAATGATTTTAAAAGGCAAAGGGCCCAGGCTGCTAAAGGGGGGATGTAGAACATTCAAGTTGGAGGTTTGGGTCAAAGGGTGAGTTGACTGAGCGATAAAATTTCAAATTTGGGGATTGATGGAGAGAAGATGGGGGGGGAGGGGAATGAAGAAGGAAAAAAAACAAGCTAAGGAGACTTTTGAATAAGAGCGAACTTATTGGTCAGTTATTCTAGGATTTTGTTTGGAATTTCATGGTGTTAGAGGTGAAAATAGGTGATGTTCGTGTGGACATGACGATGGCCTGCAGGAATAGTTGTTGGTATAGTGTGTAGTCCGTTTAGTGAATGAGGGTCAGGAAGGACATAATCCTCATAAAAGACCCCGGAGCCACAACATCTCAGGAAAGAAACAAGAACCAAAACTCTAAATAATCGCCTGTGATTCCTGAAAGAATACATCAAGACTGTTGCTTGACCGCATTCACACTCTCAGAGAAAACAGCATTTTCAGGAAGACAATTCCACGCACTGATCACTCTCTGCGAGAAGAAATATTCCAAATGTCCATTCTTTTTTTTTGACAGCAATTGCCACGAAGCTTGAGACCGTGGCCTCTATTCCCAGTAACATTGGAAAATTCAAAGAAGTAGTGGAAGGACAGGCCCTCGAGCCATGGAAATTTGAAAACCTGTCAAGTCACCCCGAATTCGCCTCAGTCTCCATGGTAGGTAGACCGAGACGCCTTAATCTCCCTCGTAGGATAATTTTTCAGACCGGGAATTCATTCTAGTTGCCCTACGCTGAACGTTTTCAATTAACCGCTGGGCTTTGCCCAAAGCAGGGAGTCCACAACTTGACAGAGTCCTTACGTTGTGTCTCACCAGTTGCTTGAAACGGCCTGACACAATATCATTTATAAACTGTAGGAGTTTAACTACAAGTGGCATTGGTGGTAATTTTAACCCTGTACATCCATTCCCCCAAAATTTGTCCACAAAATTGCATCAAGGAAATGTTCAAATGTCTCTACGTGATGAGCGAATTTCAATGTGAGACTGTAATCAGAATGAAACACCTAATTCTGTTGTCACTTTCCAACTTCAGCGCTAATCGCGGTCCTTTCCACCACATGCACACACACTCACACACAAATAGTGACCACAGTTCTCTTCTGAAAAGAGTTCAGACGAGCCAAAAAGGAATATTACTTATAACACCACAAATTCAGCTGCTACTTCTCTACGGCCTGAAAGAGGCTTGAACAGGCATAATACACTATTACATTATGAATCACGTCTCACCAGGAGCCAGAGGGGAACAATGTTGTGAAGCAGGACCAGATCCCCCACAACGTCGATCCTGGCTGGTTCAGAGCGGGCAGACGCCGGAGGAATTTCCTGATACGCTACCACCGAGGAGGGGGCAGTCGACACAACAGGTGGGTGTCCCTCGTGACGATACGCCATTTCTTGGGCTTCAATCCTTGAGTTGATTGCATTCAACAGGACCTGCTTTGCCACAGTATCATGTGTGTTGCACAGGGCAGGGAAATCAATTTTGGGCTATGGCCATAGTGCCCTAAAAATTTGCCCTTCTTTCAAACATTTGCCTCCAGTGCCCCCCAAAATAGCACAATGGACACAAAACATGTTCTCTTTTGTGCTCTGGTGCTCTGCGTTTCCAATGATTGGGCCTTGAAAAAAAGTGAAAAATGCCTTGGTCCTCATAAAACCTCAATTTCCGCCCTAGAAGGGGTAAGAGTGAAACTGGTTTGTTGCAGAAACTTTGCCCAGATTTTTCTGTTGCCTTGGGGTGCTGCTTGCTATAATCTGTTCAGTTTGAGTGTCATACTGTAACATTTTTCCCATACCCCATGTTAAACTAGATTGTTCCAAGCAGTTGGTTACTTTACATAGGGTCCATGAATTATTTGCGGGGGGGGGGGGGGGGGGTGGGGGGGGTGGCACTGCCATAACCACACTGCCTGCTGCTCAGACAAATCAGCAGAATGTTGCCAACACTGGATCAAGAGCACCTGTTCAGCTATGAATAATACATATATAATCAAAACAGGGACTTGTTTTTCTCGCCGTTGCTCCCAACCATAGAACCACAATTCGCTTGTGCAGTGGCTGGCACTCCATAAAAACATCTGCATGGATCAGCAGGAATTGGTCACTGTTATAAAATGCCCTCAGAATGATGGGGTGGTGACACCTAACTTGTACACAATAACTCTAAACCACCTCGGATCATGAATCTCATATTTGGTATGTGGATTCCTCTATGATAAGTTCATGATACTTTGAGAGTTTGAAAATCGTGCTAACATGATAAATCAAGTTAGATCAAGTTTAAATTTGGTGTGCTGCTCTCGAATAGAGAGAAGAAACTAGAGCACCAATGGTGCTGAAGCTCATACTACAAGATTACCAAGACGAATGTACAATGTTGTGATAAATGTTCAAGATCATGAGGCGAAGATCGAGGCAGTTCAAAACAATGGCCTTTAAGAGGATATTGTTTGAAACTGATTGTGCCCTTAAGACTTTGATCATGCATGGCCCAAAGATGTCTAAGCATTCAATCAATATTGATGGGCCATAGTGACACTGGGCTTGGGGTCCTAAATCCCTGGGCACCCTGAGGGTATGGCTAGTAGATCATCATTATGACTGAGAATCAGCATTTGCCAAAGATTTGCAGTATTTCATATATTGGGCTCTAGGGCCCAAACTGGACCCAAGATTCCCAAACACCCCTGATGGCCTTCTACCCAAGGTCCATTACATATAACTTTGAAGACATCAATTGAATCTTGGTGGAGGAGATGCATTTCAAGTACCGTTGGGTGAAATTTCATAAGATGAGCCGACGGGCCCAAGCGGGAACTTTAATGGCATTTGACCTTGACCTTTGCAAGGTCAAACATGTCCCATGGGTCAATGAAAATTGTGTCCAAGTTTGGTCAACATTCATTGCAGAATGACTGTTTGGGAGCCAAAAATGCAATTTGACCACATTGAATCGATAGAGTAGATAGAGTACGATAGATAGATAGATAGATAGATAGATAGACATGCAAATTCCAATAGCTCAACCACCTGGCTGGTTTGAGCTAAAAATTGCAGGATTTTGATTGAAATCTGATGTTTCTAACTTTCGATCTTATAAACAGCCTACCATGATAAACAGGGAAGGAATGCCGAATTTGTAGGTACACATAATAACCTCCCATAGGTAGCTATCTGGGAAAGCCCGTGACCTTTCACTTTCTGCTCGCTAGCTTACTCATAGGGGATATCTTTACAACCGAAATGCCCAGAACTTCCTAGAATTTGTAAGCTATACATCGAGGCAGTTTAATATAATAATAGTTATTATAGATAATAATAACCAAAGTTCAAGATCATCTGATTTCAACTTAGGAAGAGAAGCATTTGGCATAGGGCCTATTTGCATGAAATGTCCCCAAAATTACCTTAACTACACCTGTGTCACTGTGCTCAACTACGCATTGTCAGAGGTCAGGACAAATATTCAGGAATGTACAATAAATTATACTTACTGAAATACGTGATCAATGAAGTTGATTGTTCTGATTCTGAATTGAGGCCCTATAACTATGCGAGAATCCACTAACTTACTAAGCCTTAGTGAAGCTCTAATGCTACTGTGCATCTTTGAACACCAGGACAAAATCGGGAACTGTAACAAGAGTAATATTGGCACAACGGTAACAGCCAGTCACCTGTCACTCGATTTCTGTTTGTTTAATATGAAGTATGATACTAAGCGACTTATGGGTTACAGTTATGATAGTAGGGCTAATATACTTACTATTATGTCCCACCTATTAACAAGAGTAGGGAAAAAAAACATGACTTCCTAACAAGAATTTTCCATCTTGAAAAGTAAGTAAACCTTCAGACTCATTTCTTCCTCCCTGAAGGGTGCCCATATTCAGCGATGCATTCAATTTATTTATATTTCTAATTTGGCCAGATCGTTGTCTAAACCCTACTGTACTTAATCAGTGTAGTGGGAAACAATAGTGTGCAGGTGCCTATAGCTAGCTAGCTGTAGCCTGTTAACAGTGTTGTAGTCGAGGCCGCTGAATCGAGGCCGAGGCCGCACCCCTCGAGGCCGAGGCCAGGGTAGGAAACATTTTTTCATTTCGGGTGCTATTTCTAAAAAAAATCGCACCCCTCAATCCCATTTCGGGTGCTACTGCCTAACCATTGAAAACAAAAAGTGGTCTCAATGCATTGCTAAAGCCAGCGATTGGTTAGCTCTTGCAATAACGAACACACTGTTTGTGTTAAACAATGCATTGCAAACATCTTTTCCACATATACTTGCGGCAGTAGTGGATTTTTTCACCACAAAACGATCATTTGGCTGCAGGGAATGTTATAATTGTGGAGAGGTTGATAAGGCAGTCACATGGCGGGAAATGGTAAATTCGGGTAGCCAACTTGCACTTACTGCGCGCATGGCACGTGCAAGATAGAAATGAATGGCCACCTCCCATTTCTCAGCTAGTTTATCCAGTCTTTTCCAGTTTGTATTTTTTTGCTGTCAGGTTTTAGCATTTGTGGACTTTGTACACTGCTCCGATTCTCGCGAAATTGATCACAACCGTATCAGCGTAATCTACCTCTGAATAGTGTTCAAACGATTATGCCAATATCGGATGTTACCGAGTACCGATTATTTTTTCCATAATCGGTCCGATACCGATACGATTATTCAAGTCAGCACATTACACGTTCACTGTCATTACAGTATGTAGGCTAAGGGCAACTTACCTGAGTTAAATCCCATCAATAGACCTACAGGGGTAGTCAAATTCAGCTTTAGTTTCAAGTAATTACTTATCAGCTGCCATCTTTATTTCAGCTATGTTTGGTTCCGGTGAAGGTAACAAAATAATATACGCCAGCTTTCGAAATGGATTCGGAAGCTCTGATACTCTTGTGAATATCATAAGGTCGATACGCGCGGCCAGTTGCACGAGAAGCCTGAAAATACTTTCCGTGCATACACTGTACACAACAAGTGTGTATGTGTGTACACCATTGTAGTGCGGTAACATCAACGTTCGATCATCTCTCGACACACACTTAACGTCTATGGGGTTTCCCCACCTTGCCCTGTGATTAAGACCAGAACACTCGAGCGGTAGCAGTCGCCGAACCACTAAAATGTTGCTGTGGCCTTGTGACTTGGCGTAGACTTACGATACCTCAATGCCATGAATGAATGGGTTAATTCACCAATTTCTCGCTGGATACAACGATGATAATAGTATTTTCGCAATGTTTTAACACATTCACAATCAAATTCCATGCCATGTCTTGCTTCGGTAACCATGCCAAATCGAGGCAGTGGTTATGTGGTAGCACAGGCCTTTCGTAGTACAGTTTGAGTTAGGCTTGCTGCCGTTTAACGTGTACACGTTAAACGAACGATTCGCCGTTTAACGTTTACAATTTTCACGGAGTGTTGTAAAACGGAAGTGGGAAAATCCTGAGGTACTTCACCCACATTGTGTCACCCAATAATGAAAAATTGTCTTGCCACACTGAGTTCAGTCTTAAAAGAATTCCACTGACGTCCGTAATTATCCATGAACCAGGACTATTGCAGTATCGCACTATTAATTGCAAGGTAAAAGCACAAACGCACATGCAAGGCATGGCTACATGGTATACGGTCCCATGTGTCTCTACGGACGTACCAACACTGGCAGAGACGCAATCTCACTTAGCGACGCTTACTAATACTTATATTGATGTGCTAGCGGTACTGTACTCAGTCGTAAATGGCAACAAATCATTGCAAACTTTCATTTTTAATTGTTATATTCACCAATTACCCATTCCGTCAAGGTTATTCACTTGCAAATCATATCGCTGTAATGTTTATCGAGGATCGACGAGCGTTGAAAATATCGAGTCTTTAACTACACAGTCGATAGAAAATCACCAGTGACGTTAAGTGTATGCGGTCGAAAGTCCGATTTGGTGTATCTCTGTGGCCGACTTGGTATTGTTGCGTTGTGCGCTCACTCAGTACGATGTACGTAACCGTGAATCTTGTGATCCACGTGCACTGCAAGCATGCATGCATAGAATACTGTTGACATAACACTACTACACTAACAGCATTACAGAATTCACTAGCGTGTAACCCGTCTAGGCTTGTAATGCAGGCTGTAGTAATCATTCCACGTGTAGTAGGACTACTGTGTATGTTTCGCGCAGAACAAAATGGAGATCGTAATACTTCTGGGACTAATAACTAATTTGAACCCATATTCGTCAGATTCGCTGCATATACAAACAATACACAGTCGAAAATGTGGCGTAACACACCACACAGTTTGCTGCATGATCCGCCTGTTACCGTTCGGGGGGAGTCGACGATGTAATTCAGATCCGAATGGTCGCTATCCGTGTACACGTTAAACGGTTGAGATACACGACCGTTTAACCTTTTTCTTATTAAACGGAAACCGACAAGACTAGTTTGAGTGTGTCTCATGTCATATGTTGCAGTTTATAGCGCGATGCACAGCATATAACCTAGTTATGTAACGCTGAATGAACGATCGTTTTGTGAGTTTTATTTATCGGGGAGGGCGGGTTTCGTACATACATTGTGTCGCATATGTTTTTCGAGTGAAAATGAATTCGATGCGGAAGAAGGGGGTACAGCCAATCTGAGACAAAAACAGCGGCAGAATGATTTAGTTCCACGAATATTTGGGCTCTTTGGGCAGTTCCATTTTGAGGATGTTGTGCGTGTTATTACGGGTGCGATTTTTGCTCAATATGTGACTGAATTTTCGCACCCCTCTAGTCGATTTCGGGTGCTGTTTTCGGCCTTCGGCGTGCGGAATCGCACTTCGCACCCCTGTTTTTCCGACGCTGCCGACGGGCCTACCCATCAGGCCGAGGCCGACACCCCCGACGGCGGACGGCACACCTTCGAGGCGAGGCCGGGCAATAATATAACTTAATTTAAATTTCAAGTACCAGTGTTTAAATACATAAAATAATTTTGTTTGTCATCCCCATGGTACAGCTAGTTCATTATAATTAATAATATGGAGACAAAAAGGGTTGAAAGTCCTGAAATGAGGGATTGGAACAAGCCCAAGTTGATATGCAACAAGGATCAGTACTAAATATGAATGCAGTGGAAAAGGTTTGTGTACTTGTGAGATTTGCTAGAAAGGTTATACTTTCTCATCCAAATTTACCATCCCTTAAATACACTCTTCCACATGGCTCTTCATAAGTGCACTGGCAGACAGGTACTAGCCGTGATGCTAAGGACACTGCAATGCATTTTGAAAACAAAGTATCCAGCATCTTTGGAGAAAGCTTGGCCGGTGTGGTGCAGAATTATCCCCCTCCCCACCCCATGGACAACACTCTGTCCACTGGCGCACTACTATCTGAGACAGATAGAGCCCTCCTCGCCAGGGCAAATAGAGCAGAGTACGTGATTCTGGCTGGCCACCCTCTGGCTTCCAAAGGGCTGTGGGAATTTAATAAGAGAGACCTGCCCATCCAATCAAAAGGTGTGTACGACACAGATTTTGTTAAACTATAAAAATTTGAACTTAGAAGTCATCTTTGATTAGATAGGGCAATACATTCACTCAATATCAAGCCAAAACATACAGTGACTCAAAAAACATAACGACAAAAGCCACAACCAGGAAAGCAAGAGGCTTAGTGATACCTTGAACTGCCTTGAAGTTTGTTGACCTCAGATGACCTCAAAAATAAACAGCATGTACTCATATGGGGAAACCCACATACCAAGTATGAGCTTGATCCACCAAGATTGGGTCGAGTTATAGTGTAACCCAATACAGGCGACGAAAACACAACACACACTCTCATGAATGCTAGATTCCGTGACTAAAGTCCAATTCGAAAACTAGATATCGCCTGGTGGGTAAACATCCAGCTATTATAAATATCCAAAAATTTGAGCAATCAGTGGAGAGACAATGTTTTGATCTCATTCATAACGGACTGAGATCGGGGTGGGGTCCCATGAGGCTTACACGAACGTATTTCCAAAAACGATCGCCATGTTCCAAAACACGCAAAACAGAGATAAAAAAAACGTTTTGTCACGAACCAAGATGCCTCGCCTCTTGTGGTTGTGGGGCGACGGCCCAACCTTTGAACTATCCAAGATTTTTATTTGTCACGTCCCAACCCGACAATGCGTTGGAGGAGTTATCGCGGCGAACATGGAATTCTTCTGGCGGCGAAACGGCGGCCCTGGCGAAGAGGAAACCTATTAATTCCCTGGGGTATAAATACAGGAATAAAAAATAATTTGGTTTGATATTTTCCTGTTCCACCCTAAAGCCTACAGTGTCAGTTAGGCTAATTTGCCTATATACTAAATGGTGTTTAGATAATCTTTTAAATACAAAATTGCAATCCAATCACTGCAGCGTAGTAACCTTTAGGCCTAGGACTGTGCCAAAGCCCCAACAAAATATTGAACTTATATTGAGTTATGAAATACAGTCCGCGAATCTGCAAGCACAGCGAGACCACATCTTCGTCCAGGCTCATGCACGTAGTTTTATGCAATGGAGACTAGAATTTAATCTCGCAAATCCTGCTACGACAAAGGGGGGGATCAGTGAGTGATGTCACACGTGGCCGCACCGGAGCAGATTCGCTGCTTTGTCCCCCTCACAAAGCCATTACATATGAGTATTGTGCACTTTGCAGTGCAAGTGCATTCAGTACTGTAAGATGTCTATGGCAAACGAGCCTCGCTAGGTAGCCGGCACTCCAGCACTGCACTGGGGAATTGCACGGCGGCCGAGCGCCGGGCCAGGATACCATGTTAGCGCAGTCTTTGGCTTTCTGGGTGATAGAGATGACACATTATTTCGGAAATTTCAAACAACCCCCCCCCCAATCCAGAAGAATCATTTGGACATAAAAAATTTCATTTGTTCTTTATTTTAATAGCAAAAAAATATTGTCAGGCCTGGCCCAAAAATCCGAAAGGCCGGAAGCTCCGAAGGATGAGGACGCAGCCTCTGATAGGTACCCGAGGGCCGCACCAAAAAACTGGCCGCGAGGCCGCCTCGAGGCCGAGGCGCCTCGAGGTCCGCCAACACTTGCCTGTTTTACATTATTGCAAGTACAGTAAGTGAGAGGTGGGTTGGAGAGCACAGTGAGCGCTTGGACCAATTGACCAAGATCCAGTAGGGGCATTCCTATTTCCAGTGAGCTGAGGTTGGTAGTGTTCCAGCCACATTCTAAAAATAGAAACTAACAAGCAAATGTATATGAGAACGATATGAATCACAGCAATTTCTCTCTAAAACCAATGCATTTCAGCCCACACTGTGGGCTGACTGATGAACTGAAAGCAGGGTCCTAGGACAATGGGTCCTTAAGGTCCTAATGAGCCCAAGGACAAGGGCCAAGAATGGGGCCCAAGCCCCCAGAACCCCTGGACACCCCCTCTACCGAAGGACCATTACAAGCAACTTTGGAAAAAATAAATTGAAGCTTGGGGGAAGAGTGCCTTCCAAGTCCCATCGTGTGAAACATAAATGGGCCATCGGCCCAAGTGGGACCTTGGACCAAAAAAATTCCTGAAACACCCCGAAGTACGGCTGAATTAGACCATCATTATGACCGAACATCAGCTCTGTGCACCAAAGTTCGTAGGAGATACAAGATTTGAAAGTATTTCATACTATGGGGCCTACAGCCCAAAGTGGGCCTGAGCCCAAAAATTTCATGAACACCCCAATGGCCTCTACCCAAGGCCATTACATGTAGCTTTGAAGAAAGTTGATTGAAGCTTGTGGGAGGAGTTGCCTTTAAAGTACCATTGTGTGAAAATCAATAAAATGCGGCCCTAGGGCCCAAATGGGCCTTGGATCAGAATTCCTGACACGAAGGAACGGAGTTAGACCATCATAGACTAAAACCACAACACTGTGCACCGAAATTGTAGTTTTGCAGTTTCCATTATTGGCCCATTGTGCTCCTTTAATGCCATTTGACCTGACCTTTTAGGTGGTCAACGATGAACCATCAGTCAATAAGCAATTGTGACCAAGTCTGATCGAGATTCATCAAAGGCCACGAACATTTTGTGGCCCAAAAAAGCAAATGTTTACAGAATGGATAGATCGATAGCTAGATAGATAGATAGATGGATGGATGGATGGTGGAAACGACATGGCACACGATAGCTTAACCAGCATAGCTGGGTTGAGCTAAGACCCTATTGATTCTGGTGGTCACTAGCTGTGTGTCGTTTCTGGTAAAGAAATATTGAAAAACAGAAAATAATATTTTGGCTAACTTTCAGATTGCTAATGAATAATAAATGCCCTCTGGAAAAGTGAATGCTCATGCACAGTATGTGGGCTCCTCACAATGGTTGTAAAGTCTCTATTGGTTGGAATCTGGTCCAAAGGTCATCGGAGTCAACAGAACTCTGGAAACCTAGTTAACATGAAGTCTAAATGTCCTACTCTAATCAGGCTGAAAAGTAGCATATAGCTTTCGTTTGAAAAAACGAGAATCCTATTGTTTGTGTAAACACGGGGTTTATTTCTGGTAATATCAATATTTCATTATATAATTTGACCTCACCTGGATGGCTCATGGCTGGTGTGTGAGTTCTCCATAGTGAGTCTATGATCCCGATTGTTTGGGTCATGTAAAGGTCATCTCATTCATAGCGGTAAGTCCATATTCCTGGATGCTATTTGGTCTATAGCTTTCTTATGAGAAGTACCAGATCCCTATTGATGGTGAAAACCAGGGTTATTTCGGTAAACAAAAGAGTTACCAAATTCATTTACCATGTATACCAACTTTGCATAAACTATGCCAATCAGACATTTTATTCAACATCCAGTGACCCCTTCTCTAGTTTGAATATATCATTACTGAAGGTAGACCATCATAATAATTGGACACAATAAATGACTCGGGACCAGACCACATCATCTCAGCTTCTATCTTTTGGCTGTAATCTTGCTTACAAGCTCAACAATGGAATAGACTAATCGCCCTACTTTACTAGGGCCTTCATGCCCATAATCTAAGCACAACATTTCATCGACACGTGTCGAGGTTTCCAAATTCGCGATCCCGTTTCCTGAACTTAGTAGCTGAGGGTGCATTTTCTGTCAAAATGCCAAAATTGTAGAATTTTTAATGTTAGTCATGTATGAGACCTAGTTGACATGATAATTCTAGAATGCTTGTTCATAACAAATTAAGCATTCAGCTTTCTTGTGAAAAGTACAAAACAGGTCAAAAGTTATCCAAGGTTTATGGACAATCACAGTAGTCACTGAGCCTTTCAGCCTTTTGCTCATTATCTTTTCTTTTGTCTGTGCAAGTGCTGTGGTGATGTGAATGGCTAGTTTTATCATTTGTCAGGGTATTGTTTTGTATAGGTTATTTGTTATGTCAATCAAAGTTTGGTTTCCCATTGTTTCTCCTTCGAACAGAAACCACTGCAACGAGCCAGGCCCCCTCACACAACGGGATGATGAGAAAGCAAGGAATGCTCTTGAGGTGGAGACAGTTACCAGCCCGAGATCAATCGAGCGTGAGTCCAAGAACCCAGGAGAGAGGCAGAATGAGATGTCACTAGTGAACGATGACACAAAGGATGCGAAGAGGGGCAGGCTCCTCCCAAGGGCGCAGCCACAGACAAGGACAAGGCCCAGTTGAAAGGACAGCAAAGGGAGCTGAGGGGGGCACCACTTGATGCTGTAGGGGCCAGAAGTGGTGAGGATTGATGTGGTCCAGATGCTGGGCCAGTAGAGGTCAGCTATAGGAATGGAGACACCGGGAATGCGTTCTTGAAGGCCCCTGGATGATAGCAGTGCTTGAAGGGGGGAAAGTCATGAAAGGCTTACTATTCAGAGAAAAAAGGGAAAGAAAAAGAAATGAGAAAGATGTAAGGGATGGGAGTGGGGGATGCTGCAAGGTCACTAATAAATGTTGGAGAGGGGTTCCAAGTATGTGAGTTGCTGATCAAGCTCCTCATCGGGATACCAGAAAGAGTGGTTGAGCCTGGAGACTAAGAACCACCTCTTCACTGGATCACATAGCTATAAGGAATGGAGAATATTAGTTGAAGCCCGAGGGAGAGATGGGGAGATAGTGGACAAGTCCTCTGATGCTTCATGGGGCTTGGCAGTGTGGATGGAGTCCTCAACACTAGAGTCCGAGTCATATCTGAGTTCTTGAGTCCCCAAGTCCCTATTGCAAACTAGTTATTTTCAGCAGAAATATATGGGTATTAGGTTCAAAACAGCAGTTTATTGCCATCAGCCCCCCAAAAAGAATTTATTGTGATGGGGGGTTTGGGGCGCAATTAGAAGTTCATAATTTTCAGTAGACAGCCAGTTGTTACAGACAAGGAATGTAGTACATTGCCATATTACATAACCAATAACCAATGTTGTAAAAATTCCTTCAGTATTTTCATCCCTCAAGTTTCAAGATTTTTGTGGATTTTTTTGTACACTCTCAACTCAGCCCAAGGGACTGTGGTTCCTTGCCTATGCAATTCACAAGGTGGCTGAAAGAGGAAAGCAACCCCAAATGGCATATGTACACGTCCACATGCATGATGTGTATAAAAGCTTTGTTTTTACTCTTCGCTGATTGCAGAATTTTTTCCCACTATGTTGTGAGTTAATATTGTGTGCAGCCTGATAAAGTTTTGCAACACCACGTTCAACGTCCGTTACGGCTATTGTTCCCCTATGAACTTCGACACAATATCATTATCATCTCACATGAACCGTGAACAGGCTTTAAGAGACATTCCAGGGGGGGGGGGGATTGACATTTAATGACTTGGCTTCTAAGCCCCCGCCTACTCATGAAACACTCACTACTCACTATGGGACGTCCACCACAACAAGTATGGGAGTATATCGTCTTCTCCTTCCAATTATCGTGCTCACAAGAATTTTCAGCGGAACTACTTGAGCCACACCCCTATGAATGTTAATGAGGCTAAAAGACAATACAAGGATTTATTAACACTCCTCACTGATTTCACCAGAACAAGTTTCACAGTGATTTGGCTTTTGAGCCCTGTGCACTGCATGAATATTATGAGATCAGCACCAAAAACAATACTGACCACCACCACAAGTATGGTGAGTAAAGATCTCCTTCTGTCTGACACTTATCATGCTCACAAGAAATTTTCGTTGAAACTACTTGCTCTGCCACCACTTGCCACACAATATCACAGTATTTATTCGTACATCTCACTGATGTCACCAAACAAGGTTGATGGGAGGAATCGGCACCTAATAACGGTTGGTCAAGATAATGGCACTTTTATTGATGGCTCGAGCCCATGCCCACTCATGAATATAATGAGATTGGCACCAAAAACAATGGGGATCTATCACCCAAGTAAGGGAGTGATATCTCCTACAAAGTTCCGCTTATCGTGTTCAAAGAGATGTTCACTGGTGGTGGAACTATTTCAAGTTGGACTGACCAGGAGTTTTTAGTCAAAGGCCGTTTGGGTTCAGGGTAACAACGATAGGTACATGTTACCTGTCTGCTGTGAGCTGGTATGCACACTGCTGACTGATGGGTTAAAAAAGACTACAAAATGAACGCACTGGACTATGAATCTGTGATGACATCCCGGGGAGAGAACACCCCAAGGATGGTAAATGAGCATATGCATATGCGCACCTAGGGCAAAATGACTTTTCAGACACATTTAATAAAGTGGACTTGTCATACCACGTTATATTACCGCATACCCCGCCGGCTTGTTAAAACCTGAACACTATTTAGTATGGGGAATTCCCATTAGGGCTGCCACATTTTATGAACAGCAGCGATCTAGTACTTTGGTCGTCATAATTATTATGCATAAAGGCTTGGGTGTAACAGAAACTCAAAGAAACATTTATTGTTTCTTCAGCTGCATTTATTTCCTCGTGGTAATAAGCACACTAGCTAAGCCTCAAATGGAGAATGAAATGTTTTTTGGAGCGGGGAATTTAAGATAGTTATTGTACCCCATGTCTAACTGACATGGGACTAGAATTCCTCAGGGTAATTATAATTATCATAGAGATGAGGTATTAGAGCATTACTAACGCCTCCAGGGAACAGCATACCAACAGTATATATCGTAAGCTACTGTGAAACCAAGGAAAGAAAGCATTGCCAACTATTTCTGCCCTACAGGAATGAAAAACTAATACACTGATGTGCCCAGTCACTGTGTCAAATGGAAATTACTTAACATCAACGTTAACAATCGTGCTATGGGGAGATTGCCAGTTGCCACTGAACGCTTAGATGGCAAACGTGAACAGACTAAAAGACTGGTTACACTTGAGGCCAAGAGCTGAGACTTTGGAGGAAACATTCTCAAATTGTCAGTTCATCATTGTTGATGTGACCAGGCTCTGCTGTGTCTTTTCAGTTGGTTTTTGGCCCTTGGACAAGGATTATTAACATTATTGAAGAGAATTCCTAACCATAAGACTGATTTACCTGTGAGGATAGCGGGCGAAATCAGAAGCGTGATTCTATTCCCAAGCCTCCAACCAGCGAGCAGGTGGGAAGATTGATACATATTATTTGAGAAGATTCATGACATTTATCAGTTGTAACAAGAACTATCAAAACATTATTTTACCGGCGATAATGATTATTGAAGAAAGCAATACAACCTATGAAACAAAAAACTTCCATGCGTTGGCTGATCGAATCCATGGGTTCAGTGACCCAATACAGGTTTAGTAACTCTGATGGTACAAATGTGGAACCAATCAGAGATTAACAAGGCAGGAGTGTTAACCCCCCCCCCCCCCCCCCCCCCCCCCCCCCCCCCCAACCAGCAGCAAAGACGGGCAGGTGTATGTGATATTAGCACAAGATTGGTACACATTATTTGAAGAAAAAAGTTGTGGCATTATCATAAAGAAGTTATGAAAGAAAAAAGATCCACCTTCTTCGTTTCTTTCATAGGAGGAGTGAAGTTAGATTCACTAGTCCTGATTGGCCAGTGAGATTGTTAGTCTGAGTAAATCTTCGACCAACTTCTCATAAGGCTGGAAGAGGAGACTAAAGCATGGTTTTGTAGCCACTGCGAATGAAGCAGTGTCGTTTCCTTCACCAACCTACAAACCACTCCATCCCAGACTCAGTCAGAGAGTTGGATTTGACCCTCTCGCCACTTCATTAATGTTAAAGATGAGAAACAATAAACTGTTTGCCTAACCTGAAACAAGGTAATGTGGTAAAATAGGGTTCAAACCATGCACCCTCATTGTCTCCAAAGAGGCAATTTCATTGTCTCTGGTATTTATATCTGTCAATCCTGTACCATGTCCTGTACCACCATGTCCAATAGAGCCAATCAGAGGAAGGACTCGACGGATGTCTTAATGATCTCTGCGCTCTCCAAGATCTGCTCCTTATTGATGCAGAGCGGAGGAGCAAACCTGATGATGTCCCCATGGGTGGGTTTCGCCAGTAGACCGTTATCCCGGAGCTTCATGCACATCTTCCAGGCATCACACCCTGGAAACGGACAAGAAAAATATGTATGGTAGGGTGCAGGCCTGGTGGATGCTGCACTTTCCATTAGCTGCAAATCTCCACAGAGTATGATGCTTTTCTCTGCGGCATGACAGCAATGTATATTTGTAGCAGAATTAAAACATGCACATCCACGCAAGGGTGATTGTTGCTGGATTATCGGGTAGCAGATTGATCCTATACAAGGCCTGGCAAGAGTTACAGTGAATCATTTCCCAGATACACAGAATAAGGTCAAGCTTCTTGGTGGTATCCTGATGTGGGTGGGTGGGCAGCATTCCCAGCCTTACCTGGAAGAGTCACGAATTAAAAAAAAGGTGCTATGAATCCTGGAAGTCATGGAATTTTAGGTAAAATGCTTCAAATCCTGAAAAAATAATGGAATTTGATTGGCCAAAGATTAACACGTGGATACGGTGGCTTTTTTAGTGTGCTTGGGTGGTTGTGTTACATGAACACATTGCTGATACTCGGCAATGAAAAGGAGTAGTGGAATTTTATCCCCCTGGAATACTGGGAACCCTGTGGGGGTAAGACTTGCAGATGGCAACATGCAAATTGCCAATCCCATTTCCCTGCCTCATTCCCTTGTGCTGCCCGCCCAGCAAGAATGCAAGAGTCATGTTCTTACATCACTCCGGAGCTCCCAGGTGGATATTAGGCGGCACTCGATCAACTGTGCTAACTAATCGGTCTAACTGCTACTGTAGGGGATCTCTGGCATGATGCAACCGGGGAATGAAATCTGGCCTCTTGGCTGCTCTGACCACTCCAAGCAATTTTTACCACTAAATCTTGAACTCTTTGAGATCAAGCGCCTGCTCCTCCCCCCACCCATCACCGTTCACACTCATATAGGGATATCTACCTTATCCAGAGTGTGTCATCAGTGAGTCAATTCTGAGATATTGTGCAAGCTCAACAAATGACTACTCTGCCATTTTCCTCCCCACCAACGTTTTATCGTCCTGTTATCGATGTTGACAGGGTTAGGCGGATGCAATTAATTGACTCTCCTTGACATATCTGTCCCTAGCGAGATCATGAACAATACCCTCCTATAGTAAAATCTATGTGGACGACTTTGTTCCAAGTTATTCTAGGCCTCCCATGGCCTATACTGCCAGCAGTCACCCACCACCAGCACACATTTCAAATTCCTAAGCACTGTCAACATTTTTTAATTTTTAGTCCAAACCAGTTACGCTGGTTTGAGCTATTGTATTCTTAATCTCCTATTCTGCCGATTACCTCCCTTAACAAAACATTAACTGAACTATTGACTACCTGGTAATCCTTATGATCAGTCATAAGAACTATTGACTACCTGGTAATCCTTATGATCAGTCATAAGAACTATTGACTACCTGGTAATCCTTATGATCAGTTAACTGAACTATGACTACCTGGTAATCTTTATGAGCATTAACTGACTATTGACTACCTGTAATCCTTATGAGCAGTTAACTGAACTATTGACTACTGGTAATCCTTATGAACAGTTAACTGAACTATTGACTACCTAGTAATCCTTATGATCAGTTAACTGAACTATTGACTACCTGGTAATCCTTATGATCAGTTTTAAGGTCATTAGAGGAGCCCCATCAGCCATTGTGTGAGAAATTGTGACAAATCTCCTACAACGAGGATATTAATTCTCTTGAAATCATGTCTCAATGGCACTTTAGCAGCCCTCTCTCAGTCCACCACGTCACATCGTCCTTCATCCCGCTCAGTTCTCCTATCAAATAAACTGAGAGCCTGCTGCCTACCTTTGCTTTCCTTTATGATGATGGCATGAGCAGTCCCTTCCCTCTCACCAGGGTCACTAGGTCTTTGTTGAGCTTGTTCAGTTCCCCCCTGAGGATCTCGCCCATCTCCTGGGCATTGTCCGCCATGTTCTCCTCGATCAAGACCTGTTGATGAATGAGGGTTTGAAGAAAATAGTGGGGCCAAGGATCTCCCAGCATTCTGAATGGGTTGCCCATGTGTCTGTCCTTACCAAGACTATTTGTGATTATGATGCACTGGTAGCATGATTACGAGCTGTTCCCTGATAGTGAATGTGAGGTAGTCTATGTTGCTTGACTCGACAAATATATGCAGGAAATTCAAAGGTTAACTAGACATCGCCCTTAGGGACAAATGAAGAGTGGAGAGAGTGATGGTTTTGAAGGTGTTATACATCACAAGGATGACGTCTATGACCGGAGGCAAGGTTTATTCATTGAAGAGACTTTCACTTATTCCTGAACCAACTGTAGTCTAAATTCAACTAGTTTTGTTGAAAAGCGGCGAAGTTTGGAAAATCTAAAAAATTCAACAAACTTGACTTTTGGTGACCCTAAAATCATTGCTGTGTTTTTCGGAACCATCTGAGTCCATACCCACCAAGTTCCATGAATAGCGGACAAAGCTAATTTTTCTCACAAATTCGACCTCCAGTGACCTTGAAATCATTGTCATTTTTTTCGGATCCATCTGAAGTCGCACCCACCACGTTCGTGTAAATTGGACAAACTCATTTTTTGTATGGAACCTGCAAAATAGAGGGCAGCAGTCATGGCACCAAGCCCACTTTCAAACTCATATGAGAATTACATCAGGGTGGACATGTGCACTCAGTTTCTTATCAATCGGATGAAGAGTTCAAAGCTTGTTTCGCTAACACAAGAATCTTCCGGCGGCGGACCGGACGCGGAGGTTACGGTGAAAGCAAAATCATAATTTCCCCGAGGTGAGGATATAAAATCATGAGCACAGCTACAGTTTAGCATTACCACGAGTGCTTGACATGTCAAATAGGCAGACAAGAGTGATTAGTTATCTGAGCACTACTCTGTTAGCGTAATACTCAGATGGCCATAGAATAATACCATTAGAGTAGAAGGAAGGTAAGACACCTGTGTGTTTTTCGAACAGGCTACTGTTGTTGAAATTCCATTCAGCCTTTACTTCATATCTTCCTTTCCAGTCACGAAGGTACCCATACTGTGGTAATCTATTGTATTGACTGATATGAAAACTACAATCAGTATGGCTGGCCGTTTTTTTTCTCAAATTACGCCATTTTCTCCAAAATAGAAATGATTTGGGTGCTGTAATTTTTACTGTAGTTCTTCTTGAGATGAAGTATCGAACGATGGCATTCATTTTCAATATCATTGATGCTCACTTTCTCAAATATTGCAAAGGCTGAATGAAGCCTTTAATTTGACTATTGGAAATTTCCTGCAACCAGTTTGACATTCAATGCAACATAGGCGTCTGGACACATACTCCATCATAGCTACAAAGACTTACGAGTGTTTTTCCTGAGAGCAATTTTTAACTTGGAATGCTCTAAATTTTTGCATTGTCACCAAGATTTGACAATTCTAGGTGCCTTGGCCGGTATCCCGTTCAAGATACAAAGGATGAGTGATTGACTTGTAATGTTAACGGTTAGTAGTGTGAGCACAGCGAGACGGGCACAGAGTTATTGTATCTGCAAACTTAAACCAGTCCCTTGTTCTCTCAGATATCTGATACGGAACAGTTTGTAAACACAGAGAGATGTCACTGTGCATTCTCTACCATGAAAGTGGCATCACTCCAACTGCTTTCGAGAGAAAGCTGCTCGGAAGTTGGTGATGACTCAGTAATTCCTTGTTAGATAGAGTATGATGTTTATATTATGATGTTAGGATATTAGTATGGTGGCAAAGGTCACACAGTACACATGATGTCATGCAATGCATGCACGAGAAATGTACCAAACTTTTTGGGACCCCCCACTCCTTCAAGGATGGGGGACCCTCTCAGAAAAATGGGGAACTTCCCTAGAATATGGGGAACCCCCTGAAGGTACATGACTGCCTGGTTTATCAAGTTCATTTGAGCTATATTTGACTCCCAGTTATTCACTGTTCACAAACGTGTGAGAATACAGGAACTTCATTTGCAGTGTAAACAGAGAAACACTCATACGGTGTAAACACTGCACTAATCCAATGCTGCAAGTACAAAACCTGTGCATATGCCGTGTTCTATTTTACTCCTAATTACTGCAACTAACAGGTAGAGTGACACCAACTGTACAGGTTTTCCAACAAGACCATGTTGGAAGATCATTTAACAGTTGTGTACTTACAGAGCACTTTTTTCCCCACCATGTGAAAACACTGCGATATTTGTTCATGCATGCGTGCTCTCACACTGTTCCACCTGTCAAGGTGGTGTGTCATCGATGATTCAATCAATGATCACATGGTCAGGGTTCCTGGATAGTCCTGAAGCCGCTCTCCTAACCCACCTTACCTCTAACGCTGCCTGCGCCACCTTACAGGCGATGGGGTTACCCCCGTAGGTGGAGCCGTGTTCTCCTGGTTTGATGGTTAGCATAACCTCATCGTTCGCAAAAACTGCCGACACCTGCACAAAAAAAGAACACTAATGATTATGTATACAGTTATACGATGCAAAATACCAGTGTGTAACAAGTCAAGTCAATGACTCTAACTAGAGTCTACTCGAGTTGCATGTTTGACTTGACTTGACTTGGGCCAAACCAGAATGACTTGACTGACTCGAGTCAGACATGCCGAATGACTTGACTCGAGTAACCACTAAAAATGACTTGACTCGAGCATGCATGACTTGAGTCAAGTTTGGGACTTGAGTCACGCCAAAGGACTCGAGTCACGTCAAACGACTCAAGTCTTTTTTTTATCAAGAGCCGTTACCGTACCAAGCTAGCTCAGTGCACACCTGTGCAGTTGGCAGTTGCCGGCGGCAGCCGCGCGCGTGCCAGGAGCAAAGCCCATTAATAATATAATAATATCTCAGTACTTATATAGCGCCTTTCCACTGAAGTGCTCAAAGCGCTTACAGATATTACCCTGTTCATAGGAAATGGTACGCACTCCGACACCCAGAAGAGAAGGAGAGAGTGGAGAGTATGTGGCAGCAGCTAACACCGCGCCGGTTGTACTCAAGTTCCTCACATGTCCCCAATTAGCACCTGGGTGGAGAGAAGCATGGAGATGGAGTGCCTTGCCACTCTGTACAGCAACAACAGGCATGCGCAGCATGGGCTAGATCTGCCCAATTAACAATGTAGATGTCTGTGCCGGCCGGCCCGCTAAATTTTTATTCCCGCCGCGACGTGGCCAGATCAGATTTTCATGAAATCACAGGGTTCAGATTTTCGAACACCTGTTTGGAGCCCTCTACAAGGTTGCAAAGAAAACAATTGCAATTCCTGCTTCGAGTGCCCCAGTCGAAAGAGTATTTAGCAGGGGTGGACTAATTATGCGGCCCCATCGCTCTCGTTTGGGGGATGGACTCTTTTCTAGCCTGGTTTTCCTGAAATGCAACCAAGCACTTGCTTGAAGGTGCTGGTCCAGTAGACATTTCATGGCATTTCAGAGATCAGATTACCTTAGTCAGAGATTTGATTAGCTCTGTTGCATACTTCAAGGGCGGATCTAGCCGAACACGGAAGGCGTGTATTTTTGATCATTTTGTTGGGCAATTATTCTATGACTGAGCGGAGCGCCACCATCGGTTGGCGATCAGCATGACTGGAAATTTGGAAAAATCGAGCCTCTCAGATCACCGGAAAAGGCCTTTCCAGCTGCAAAAGGGCATTGGATAATCTTCCTATTTATTATATACAATACTATTATATTATCATTATATCTTTTCTTTGGAGGGGGGCTTATGAAGAAAAAATTGGGGGGAATCCCCCTAGCCACCCCCCGTGGATAAGCGCCTGCGACAGATTCTAAGGGAGCTGGATTGAGTTAAAATGAATATATGTATCCCAAGGCCAGAACCGGGACTAATTCGGATGAAACAACACATTCAACTATGATTAAAGAACAACTGCAGGATGATTTATACAGGGGCTAACTCCATAGCTGGATGAAAACTGAATGCTTCAGTCCAAACAGGAAGTTCATAGAACTTTCTTACGGAGTAATAGTCATTTGAAGTTTGTATATAGTGAAGCATGTGTATTGCACAAGATCGAAATGCATCCCATCATGCAATAATAAATGATGTCATAATTGCACAACACTGCAAACATTATTTGTTATTGAAAATCAAACATTAATTTCACTTCGAAAAGCATTTAGTTTATGGGAGAGGATTGCTGTAGTGGGTTGGTAGGTGTTGATGGTTACTTTGGTGAGAGAAAGACAACAGAACTTCTGCTGAACGTTGACTTATTCAACAAAATGAAACAATCAAATACATGACATAATTTCCTGTGTTGTCCATGCATGACGTCATGCATTATTGCACAATTGGGAATCTCCCCAATTTCTCTGCTTAATGGCCCAAACTTTGAAGGCCAATAACTCCACATAGGAACATCGTATTGAAATGGGGTTTGGACCAATAGATACAGTTTTCCATTCTCCATAATATAACCTCTGTTGTATCCAAGCCTGCAAGTTGTCCTTCAACAAATGTTGACCTTTTGCACAATCAAGTAGGCCCCTATGAAGTAAACATGTATTTAGAAAACCGGCCAGTGAGCAGAAGATTGATCCTATTCAAGGCCCAGCATGGATGCAGACCTGGATACTGACCTTATTGTCAGCTGCGAATCCTTCACCAGATACACGGAATAAGGCAATGCCTCTTTGGCAGTACCTTAACTGTGGGGTGGGGGTAATCACACGTAGACAGCAACATGCAAATTGCCTACCCCTCATTTGTCCCTGCTCCAATCCCTTGTGCTGAGCGCCCAGCGAGAAGGCAACAGGTTCCATTTTTAAGGTCTTGTGGTATTAACCCTCACCGGGAATCGCACCCGGTTTCCGGAAGTGAAGGCCAACGCTCTACAGATCGTGCCAACCACTCAATAAAGAGATGTTGGCACGTTGGATGCCACAGCGAAAGCGCTGCTTGTAGCATGGCCTCTCTCATTGAATTTTGCATCACATAGCACATAGATAGAGAAACTGCAATCTCTATCTACATCTGTGTCTGTGAACTATGAATACCCGCCCCAGATAGGACCCCCCGCACCACCCCCTTGTGCAAGCTGGGCTTCTGGCAATAAAATCCCGAACTGGCCACCCATCGCCCTTCTCATTTTTCATGAGAAAGCCTACCACTAGGTACCATTTGGAAAGCATTTGGCTGCAACTGCCTCAGCGAAGCTCCACTCACTCAGCTGGTCTATAGAACAATAGGCTGCAGTTGACTCACAATAATGGCTGCAACCCACTCACATTAATGGTTACAGCATGGCTGAGACAACTGCAGCCTCTAGTCTTGGCATGGTGCCAAAGATGAGGTAGCTCTATTAAGGCTACCACATTGCCACAAAATCCAATTGACTCCTGTCCACCAATTTATATATTTTTTTCCCACATGCCACAAGGCAGCACTTGGTGAAATGCCGCCTCCTGGCTTGTGGTGATCAATGCCACACATTACAGCAGAGCCCACTGGGAAATCCCTACATTACACCATAGATTAGACACACTGCATAATTAGTATTTCATCTGAAAACATACATGACACACCCCCACACCTTGATCACCCAACACTCTTCCTTCTGCCAGTTTTGTCTGTTAGATGCCTCTTATGTTATACACTAGACTTACTGGATACACTCCCCCAGACAGGGCCTTCCCCAGGATCAGTATGTCTGGTCGGACATTGTCGTGGTCGACACAGAGCCACTTTCCGGTTCTGCAGAGGCCAGACTGCACCTCGTCAGCGATGAACAAAACCTTCAAGAAAAAGACAGAGGAAGCAATTGTAACATGAATGTCCATAACTGCATAACGATCATGTTACATACATTAAAGAGGCATTGTCGTCTGGTACTGGCGAACACATGATGGCAACATGGCATGATGTCATGATAGAACCAAAAAGCCAAACGGCTTAGTGATTCCTTGACGCTTTCTGACAACCTATAGCCAGACACAAGGACATATGTGATATTGTACCAGGTCAGTATGGGCAACACAATGTCTGACAAATTTCCCATTTTTCCAACCAACCAATAGAGTTCCTGTACTCTTGATAAGAATGCTACACACTAAATTCAAGGTTTTCAGACTCTGTCCTCTGGTGACCTCAGATGACCTTGACCGGACCCCAAAACATAGAGTTCATGACGCATCTGGTCACGGATGAGCTTCATCCATCCAGGTGGGTCGAGTCATTGTGTTCACGAGCCAAAATTGGCAGAAATACTGACTTTTCACAAATTTTCAATTTTTGACTGAAATTCACCCCAACCTACACCAAAACAATAGAGTTCCTGTACTCCCATAGAAAACTACACACCAAATTTCAACCCAATGTAACCTAAACCATTCTGGACTTACCATGTTCACAAGATTTTAGACTTTGACTTCTAATGACCTCAGATGACCTTTGATCTGACCCCAAAACAATAGGGATCATGTACACACTATGGGGGACCCACATACCAAGTATGAGTTTCATCCATTCAGGTGGAATCAAGTTATACTCTTCACAAGCCAGGCGTCACACACCACACACACACACACTGTAATGACTGCAAAGATTCCCTGACTGTTTCAAGTCTTCAGCTTGGATTTGAATATCCCGAGAACAGGTTTCGTGGTGGATGTCAACAGGAAGCAAATTCTATAGGCATGCGGCTCTGGGGGCATATGTTCTCCACCATTGACTTCGTGGAACTTCTTGGTAACATGAGCCGCACTCAATGACTGTGATTTTCTCTATGCCCAAATCGGATCAGATCCAGTACACCCATCACCATGCATGCTCATTCAAATTTTGTCACAGCCACTCATATGGACTTGAACAACACACGCACACACATAAAATGCACCCCTGGCACCAGTGGTGTTTGTCAGTCTCCTCCTGAACCTTGTTCAAGCGAGGAAAAGGTTGCCATAAACTTCTTGAGACTTGAACAATGCAGCATTCACAACTTTCCACAATACAGCAAGCACCCCATTTAATAATCCTCGATGCAAACAATACACATATTTTATATCTCAGAAGCTTCAACACTCCAGGGCAAGTTATCAGACAGTTCCATACTATGAAAACCTGAAGTCCCAATATACTCAACCTGTGTATATTCATAGCAAAATGCTCAATACTTGCCATATAATCAAGCAAATATTTGTAGTACATTAATATGGGATTTTATCGTAAACCCACAGTGCCAAAGCAAACAGGACCTCTGCAGTCTGGTAAACCGCCGATGCGTTTATCCCAACAATTGCTCAACCAGTGGGGGACGAACCTATCCTTTTTCATATTTAGCAGTCTCCATGATCCGAAGAACATAGTTAACCATGTTTAAATGTCGTACAGAATTTAAACTTCAACGTAATCATTGAACGATTACATAACTCAAACATATAGCTCCATACCTCCACAATTGCCAGGACAGAATGTAGTCTACCTCCCAAGCTTTGTTCGAATCTAACAAAGTTCAGAAGTCCCCTAGTTAATTACATGAAACTGACCTTCACTTTCTCATCCCTAGATGTAAACTACCAAGTCTGTTCATATTGATAGACTAAAGGAAATTGTGACTGGTTGGCCATATGTGCCAAGTGCCTCAATCCGGCAAAGTGCTGGAGCCTGGAGAGCTATTCTGCTATGGTTAAAATCCTCCCTAATATCTTCAGTGTGTGTGTGTATAATTTAATAACACATGGACAAAGGGAGATTGCACCAACTCAAAATGGGCAACATAATGTCTGACAAATTTGCCAGTTTTCTCAACCAACTTATAGGGTTCCTGTACTCTTGATAAGAACGCTACACACTACATTTCAAGTTTTCAGCTTTGAAGACTCACTTGTGACCGCGACCTCAATATTACCTCTGACCCCCCCTGCCCCAAAAAACAGGGTTTTAACTCATCAGGACAACACACAGACCATATTAGCTTCATCCTCCAGGTGGGGTCGAGGTTTCGTGGTTTTACGATCCAAAATTGGCCAAAATATTGCCTTTCACAAATTTTCTATTTCCGACCAAAATTCACCCCCGACCATACCAAAAAATAGGGTTCCTGTACTCCCCATAAGAAAGCCACACACCAAATTTCAACCCGATCATACCCACCATTCTGGACTTATCCGGTTCACAAGTTTCTCAGACGTTGACCTCTGGTGACCTCTGACCTACCCCAAAACCAATAGGGTTCCTGTAATCATCATGGGGAACACGTAAAAGGTATGAGCTTCATCCATCTAGGTGGGGTCGAGTTATCGTGTTTACAAGCTGGGCACATAGATCTCAAAGATTTCAAAGTTCAGGGTAGTTTGTTTAATACAATGTAGTCGATTTACAGCTCGAATAATTAGGTAATGGTGAAGATCCTTCAATAAAGCATGTTCAAATGGACATGCACATGTATTTCCATCCTCTCTCATTTATTACCAGTCAAGGTCCCCTGAAGAATTACACTGAGCAGTTATGTTTGTAAATATTATCAAGCCCACATGAAAGGAACCTGTTCCGCATGTTCGGACCACAGTTGGCTTCATAGCTCAATTGGCAAGTGCACTTTTAAGGCTCATGGTTGCCTTGGTTAAACCGTGAAAAACGTTTGACTCGTTCTCGGTTAGACTCGGTTACGTAATTTCAGATAACCGACTAACGGAGACAACCAAAAAACGAGTCATCCGTTAATAACCGCGGACAAGTCTTTAAAAAGAAATAATCTGGGCACTCCACCGCGGCACAGCGACGGACGGCACAAGCCCTGAGACAATTGAAAATCTAATCAGTTTCGCCGCAAGGCACTCTTCACTAAAATCTTGCGTATCCACTTGCATGAAATCACCACAGAATAGATTTATCAGTATTAGTTCTTGTGTACATTATTTCCGAATATCCCAGGCCCATCCCCCGACATTGCAGCTTATCGAACTGGTAATGATACAAACGCATGCATGTCCGCTAGCTCACGCCCGATGCTGTCACTACGTTCAGACTCATCAACATAGCCCTGCTTGGAAACACTTGGTCCCGATTCCCACTGACAATGAACAAGTGCGCTCGCAGCGCTCCGTGACAGATCGACGACATCGAACCCTTCACCGCAGTACTTCACGTCAATGGAAATTCTCCATTGACTCCTGTGATTAAGGATCGGACTGAATTTATGCCAATCTCGATCCCAGATATGCAATATAATTCGCGTGACCAACAATTCCCCATGAATTGGAAGGTTTTTTTTTTTTTTTTGTTTTTTGTTTTAAACAGTGACCGAGGAGGCGACCCATAATTGCTAACAATTACGACAATCCCAAGCACAAGAAACTAAATGAAAGAGGAGAGATCTAGCTTGTTAATTCTACTCTGTAACCGCTGGTAGGTCAAAATATGAGGAACTCTCCCGAGGACGCCTACCGGCACGCTAAGTGCGAGGAAAAAGGAGCGAGCATAGTTTCGGTCGATGACGTGGAAGAAATGCAACCGCAACGGGTGGCTGGAAGAAAAGAAGTGAGTATTGCGAGTAACCTCGAGTAAGGAGGAACAGCATCCCCAAGCTCAGAAGACATTGACCATAAAGTAACGGTAAAGGAGCAGAGAGATGATACAGATCTGCGATGGATAGAGATTCAAGTGAGGAGGTAAGAGATCATCGTTGATGAGACGAATGGCCTTCTCTGGATACTATCATGACACTGAGAGGATGGCGAAGCCCCACCCCAAATTGGCAACATAATTCCATTAGGGAGGAATTTGGGCTTTGAAGCATAAGTAGCTGTTGTGGGGTTAGTATTTCCTTGTGCGTAATAAGAAGCACAGCTTTCTAGAAGCATTAGTAGCGATAGACTTGATATGGAGTTCCAGGACAGGTGTTGCTGATTTCCATACCACGAAGTTAAGAATTAGAACTGAGGAGGATCTGTCAGCCTGAAAATGCTGGTGCAATCGAAACCCTCCGACCAGAAATCAGCATTCTGAGTTTTAGATTGGTTGAAGGTAACCAGATTAGAGCGCCCCATTCAAATAGAATGAAGATCCTTGTTCAGCAATGTATTGCAACTAGGGAACGTTTTGAGACAAATCGTTCCGCTTCCTGCTAGGAAAGCACAGATAGTGGTGAAGGGTAGAATCAATCAGCAAAATGAGTAATACATAGGAGGTATTAGCTAATAAGATCATTGTAAAATAGAAACAGTGGTAGGAAGAAAACCCCACCTTGAGGAACACCAGCATTGAATACGGAAGGTCTCGGCGAGACACTCAACCCTAACAGCAGATAGAGCGACCGTAAGAAAACTGGCAGTCCCAGAGGTTAGAAGGGGGCTGAAACCAATGAGTTAATTTGGCAATGGAGTCCCGGCGTGCCAAACACGTCAAGGCCTTAGGATATCACTGGCAATAGCCCTACTTTCACCGAAAAACGCAATGGCTTGGGCCCACGATTGGGTGACAACAGATAGTAGGTCCCCAGTAGATCGCCATGGCGGAAACCATACTGGTGGTCCACGATTAGAGAGTGAAACTACCGAAAGTTCAAAACATGCTGGTTTACTATATTTCCATAACTTTGGAGAGGACCGAGCTGATGGCAATCGCCTGTCTTGGAGGGGTTGGATTTGTCACCCTTTTTAGGGACTGGGCAGACATTAGCATGTTTCCACACGACGGGTAGCATCCCTAGCATAACAACGCGGTAGCGTGCTAAGTGAATAGGCGCAAGTGTCGGGGCACACTTCAGTAGGGGGACTATAGAGAATGGCCCATCAGACCAATGCTTTATTAATGTCCTAACTATTGAGTGTTTGGCGGACATGCGAGTAGTGAAAACAACATCATATCTTTCACAAAATCTGGCAAAAGATGGGGGAGGCTGAGCATCGGTTGTTCATAGTGGAATAGAAGAGAATAGCTCGGCAAAAGTTAGCTTTAGAGGTGGCATCACTAGCCCAAGAGCCATCAGGTTTGACCGGAGCGGAGGGAATTTGGAAGTACAGAAGTTCTGGGACCAAGATTGGCCAGCGACCAAAATGACCGACTACCAACGGGCAGCATGAAAGTTTATTAGCCTACTTGAATGAAAGACTTTTTGCCTCAATCGATAGATAGGTGATTAATCAGGAAATTGGTGGATAAACGATATACATAGAGGTTTACATTGATTTGGAGGCATGTACGGCTAATTTTAGATTGTGCCTTGCTTCTGTTTCTTGCTAAAATCAATCACGTCACTTTTGGGCTCACTGGTAATTGCACTAGCGATCTGTTGTACTGTGCCATGTGCAGGCCGGCGTACTACATCGTACGTATGGAAGATGTAGTAGTGTGTTACATTTATTTCTCTGCCAATAGCCTACTACATCATGACGGGGTCACATGCATGTGCTGTTTGTCATTGAACCGTAAATGTCTAAATCATGAAAACAATTCTCTACAAAATCAACAAATATTGATAATCGATATACAAAACGAAAAATATGAACATTTATCACACAATATTCTTTTTTGAATCTTCTTATTACATATGAAGGCTGTATGAAGACCTTTTGAAAAAAGACATCTATAAAGTGGCTGGAAGTATGCAGTGTAGTCCTCGCAGGTTTTGCGAACGTCTCTCGTTGCCTTCCTTGACCGACGGGCCTACCAGGAATGACATGTACTACAGACTTGGGAGGAAATAACCGAAAAAACGGTTTGACTTGATTATCAAATTGTACCGTGCGGTTATCTCAGGAGAAAATAACTGCATGCAGCCTTAGGCACTTGCACGTAAAGCAAGAGGTCGTCGCGGTTCGAAGTCAGGTGGAAGCCATGATCTTGTTCATCCCTTTCAAGATTTCTGGACCTTCTCGCCTCTTGTCTAATTTTCTCCTATTGCCACTTTACAAGTTGTCACTAACGCTCCGGTCCCTTTCACCCATTTGGACGACTGCGATCAGATAGCTGACCCCACCATCCCCTCCTCCCCAGGAAACCCTGGCATGTAGATAGACCCTGCCTGGCCAGGCCTACAAGACACACACAATGGGGAATTTCCTATCTGAGAATTTGTTACGCGATGGCAACATGCACATGGTACCTAGGCCCACTCACTGTATGTACACCCCGCAACTTAAGACTCTACAAGTGGGTCACGCTATTCGGAGTATAGTAGGGAGTGTGTTGTAGTACTGTGGGTGGGGGGATGCTTGGTACCTATTGACCTTGCACTGTTTTCCTACTCTGGGACCAATCATCCTATATACAAAACTGATTTATGGTTAAAAAAAAAAAGTTTTTGGCTTCAAGGGAGAGAGGAAATCTTGCCGCAGATCTTGGATATGACTGTTCTCTACAAATACTTTAGGCAGGCCCATAGTCCACACCCCAACTGACTACCCCAACTGCTGCGAGATCGGAGTTGGGTAACTTGGCAAGTGCACCTTTTGACTTAGTTAAAAATTCTGGTGACTCGCCCATGATGAGTGACTTGCCTCCATTGAGTTTTTACAGGGACTTGCCTGAGATGACTCTACTTGCACCATATTTTGAGTTAATGTGACTTACTTCCAGGTTTTTGGGGACTTGTCTCGTCTCACCTCTGCGCGAGAATTCCAAATGAAGTTTCAACAATTTGGGGAATTTATCTAGGGTTTTGTAATCGCAAAAATATCAATGAGCATGCACGTTGGGAACTCTGCCATGTTGGTGGGTCATACCAAATACTTTGAAAATGGAACCTTTGCCTTCTCGCTGTGCCATCAGTCACAAGGGGAATCAGAGCAGATACGATAAGGGTTGGCATAATGCCAAGTGCCTTCTGGTGTGATGTAACCCACCCCACAGTCAAGTAACACCAAGAGGCAATATTGCCATATTCCTCGTGTACCTGGTGATGAGTCACAGCTTTTACAAAAGGTGCAGTTCCAGATCTGCATCTCTTGCTGGGCCTTGAATAGTGTTTTCCTCTGCTCGGCGAGTATAACCGTAAAACAAAAACAAACATCCATTTTCTTAAAGAGGAGGAACAATTTGTGGCTACTGTAGTCCTGCAAGCTATAACCGGAATACATTTTACCACCGGTAATACACCCCAGCCCCAAAGTCCACGTTTGCTAAAGATCAAGGAGAAAAGATGTGGCTTGTATGGTCCTTACTTGTTCCTGTGCAGATGTCCCTAAACGCGCAGCAATGTAAACCCATCATCCGGGACCATTACCACTACCCCAGCCTCTCCTGTATTGGCTCCACCATGAAAGCAGCCACATGAGGATCGCCGGCAAGCCTTCCTGAAAAAGAGAATGAAAACAAAGGCATTTAGAATACTGTCATTCTCCTCAAATTTCTTGCAAAAAGAAGCCTCAAACCTTAAATTGTACATATCGAACCTGTCCCAATCTTTAGGAGAATGACTACGAGGCAGGTAATGCACTTGATTCCCAACAGCTATCATAGATATTAAACCACCTAGTGCCTAGCTGAAATTTTTATGAGCACAAATTCAAATTGTTAAAAAAATCACAAATTCCTTTTTTATACTACCAATGGTGGCAGTAGCTCAACCACCCAAATGCCAATTATTGTCTATGCTGATCAAATTAATATCTTCATGCTCACATTCCACTCAAGAGACCATGTTTCAGATTCTTCAAACGACCACCTATCCATAATATGGTACCCAGATGACAATCAGCACATATTATGATCATCCAAGTATTTAATCTGCAGTATGTAGCTTCTGACTCCCCAAAAGTATTTTTTCGGTGGGAATAACCCCTAGGTGGCCTGCTGACTCTCTTACCCCATCATCTAGGGGGTCGGTCGCAATCATCTAGTGAATATTTACCCAAGAGTGTTTTTTGGGGAGTGACCCCATCACCATATACCAACATGGTGTTGGCTCTATGCACTGGCCATACCCTTCTTCTCCCATGATTTTGTAATTTCAAGAAAATTTATGCCCTTCAATTGGAGGGAATCACTTGCATTCATTTCAACAGTGGCTCATCGAGCCCCTCACACTACCATCATTATTTCTCTTGTCTCTTCATAATTGAGTTGAACCCACCTGTCCTAAACATGGTGCACAAGTGTTATTTCCTTTTTCGTAGGATTTTTGGACTTCGACTTCTGTTACCCGACCCAAAAATATGAAGAGCATTCACGTCCACTGGCCGACCCACATACTACCTAGAGAACGCCCACTTTTGCCGGTGACAAGTCATGTTGAGGAATCAGAATTTGACCTCTGTGACCTCTGACCAACTCACAAACAGTAGGAATTATCTACTTGACATGGCCAGCCTACATACCAGTTATTTGTGTATGTTTGAAAGAGCATCCTAGACACCAATATCTGTTTGTCGACGCTCATAGTTATGTATTTTTTCCCTGTCCTGACAGGTGCTTTAAACAAGACCTGATGCATTACTGAATAGCATATCCCATGAAGGCTAAACAGTTTAGTTTTAAACGTTTTGAAGTTCGCCTATATCTATAGCAGAGTTTTTCATGTCACTAGACCCATGATTTCAAATAAGTTTTGAATGAATGTTTCCTAACAGTTCAGGCCGCTATAGCATGGCCCACATAAACTTGCTATAGCAGGCAAGCTACTAAACTGGATAAGCATGCAGCAAAACATACCCTTGCTATACTAGTCATGGCAGCTACTAAACTTGATAAAGCATGGCATCACAATTAAACTTGCTATAAGCATGGAAGAGTACTAAATTGATAAAGCATGGCAGCACATAAACTTGCTATATAGACATGTGCGCTTCGGAGCTTGATAAGAAGGCAGGGCCTAAGTTGATATATCACGGACGCCGCCTCTAAAACTCGCTATAGCAGGACAGTGCCCAAACTTATGATAGCATGGCAGCAACTAAAGGTGAGATAGCATGGCAGACTAAACTGATAATCATGAAGCGCCCAAAACTCACTATATAGATGACAGCGGCCCACCCAAAAATTGCATGATACATGACAGCGCCCCCAAACTGCTATAGCATGAACAGCGCCCCAGGAATGACATAGCATGGACAGCGGCCCCCCGAACTTGCATAGGCATGACAAGCGCGTTTTGGTTTTTGTTGGCCGAACTGCTATAGCAGACGCGCGCCCCCGAACTTGCTTATAGCATGACAGACGCCCGAACTTGCTTGTTGTAGCTGCAGCACCGAAGTTGATAAGCATGACAGCACCTAAACTCCACTATAGCAGACAGCTACTATGAACTCACTATAGCATGATAGTGCCTACCCTCGCTATAGCTGGCAGCTCCTAAACTCAATATAGCCTGCGGCATGCCTACACTCGGCTATAGCATGGCAGCACCTAAACTCACTGTAGCATTACAGTGCCCTACCTCACTATAGCACTGGCACATCCTAAACTCACTATAGCATGACAGTGCCTAAACTCGCTATAGCATGGCAGCAAGCTAAACTCCACTCTAGCATGCGTGCCTACACTCGCTATAGCATGGCCGGCATCTGAACTAACGATAGTATGATAGTGCCTACATTTGCTATAGTATGATAGTGCCTAAACTCGCTATAGCATGGCAGCGCCTTGACTTTCTATAGCATGACAGCGCCTTAACTCGCTATAGCATGACACCGCCTTAACTCGCTATAGCAAGACAGGTCCAAACTTGCCATAGCATAACAGTGCCGAAACTCGCTATAGCTTGTGAGGTGAGCAAGTGGGCATTACTACAAACCTCAAGAGCTTCCAGATCATGGTATGGATGAGCTCAAAGCCCGGCATGAAAGGCCAAAAGCCATTATAGACTATCGGGTCTGTCGAGATGGATATAGCTGCCAGGGTGCGACCCCAGAAGTATGATTTGCAAAGATTATCTGGCGGTTCTTATCTGGGCACACCCTTGACATGTAGGCCCAACGTCGGGCAAGCTTGCAGGCGTCTCTCCTCCTTCCACGCCTGGGGAGAAAAAAGAGACAAATGGATATTATTATCTCAGCCTGTGTAAAGAGAAGTAGTAACTGGGATTCTGCATCAGAGCTGTCTGGTCTAGAGTGTTGATGCTTCCAGAGAAGTCTTGACTTGTTCTCCAGGAAACGTGGGGAATTCTGTTAAGTCTGTTTATTCTCCATGGTTGACGGGTTGTTTCAGGGTCGTTATGGAGGAACTCAGTTCCTCTGCCTTTCCACCTAAACTAAGCAAATGTAAATGTGTACGAACGAAGGATATGTAGGGTGGGCCTCAGCTCACCTAAGCAGAAAACTTCCCTGTTTTGGCAGAAATCGAATAAATCTGGTGTCAAGGTCCTCAAAGGACACTGTAACCTTCAGAAACACCGTAAAACCATGGGTCGAGCAGGACATCAACCCTGAAAGGTGGGGGAAGGGAGACGGAAACCCATGACCACTAGTAGGCAGGTGTTCCTTTTCAGGATATTCGGAACGATGTCTGAAAGCAAATCCTACAATCCCAAATTTGTATTAGAGCGATCTAATCTTGAACAAACTGGCATATTACTTGGTGGCAGGACAGGGACATCTCACTGAGTATGATGACTTGTAACAGCTTGTAGCTCAAAGGTGGTCATTTGCACTGGGGCCCATTCTGTGGCTGTGCAATGTGTCAGCAAATGGTTGAATGTATGACACACTTCCCTAATCATAAAACTACATGTAAACTTCATGTTCTCCACATGGCCTATCTCTCCCTAATACAGTAGTTCAGTTTGGTTATATGAAGAAGAACAGCTCAGGAGAGAAAAACTCCTCTGGGAAGATCATGAAACCACAACAACGCAAACAGAATAGGACCAAAACCTACAAAATAAGGTGATTGCTGATCGCCATCAGTGTCTCTGGTTGGTTGGCACTCAGTTGTTTTTTTTTTTTCTATCCGTCGCCATGCAAACAATTATAACTCATTCCAGGTGGTGCTTTCGGATTTTGGTATTCAAGCATTTAACAGAAACAGCTTACTAATTGGTGACCAATTTCCAATAATTAGAGATGATTGTTGACCATGTCTACCAAAGAGTATCTAGTTTTGTGGAAATCATGACGCTTTACTCAAAAGTGCCTAAATTGGGCAAATTGTGACCCATTCTCAATTTTTAAATATCTCAGGACCAATATTGGACCCACTTAATACGTTTCAGGAAATCCAAACAAAAAATATGTACGTTGCTTAAGTTGATTAACAGTGACTCGAATTTACGTTAAATTTTGGAAACTAGCAGTAGACCATCTCATTTAATGCTTGCATGAAAATCGCACCAGACCGTCAGTGACCTCCAGTCTATACAGGTTTAAAATGTTGAGGACTAAGGTGAACAGTCCACTGAGTTTCATGGAAATGGGCAAACTTAAAATTAGCAATGAATTATGGCAAATTAGATAGTTGAATGATTTTTTCAGAGACCCTGAACCATGTTACAGAATTTTTGAACTAAAGGTAAACCATACACCCATGTTTCATGAAAATCCAAACCAACTAGATTTTGCGGTGATTATGGAATCAACACATTGAATGACCTCCAGTGACCCCAAATCTTTGTTAAAAAGTTTCGTGACTGAAGGTAGACTATTATCCCGCAAGTATTCCAAAAAACTGCACAGACTTTTAAAAATTTGCATACAGTAAAATAATGAAAATTAAGAAACTTAATTAGAATAGTTTTAAACGCTGAAATCTATCAGTTCATCTACTGAGCTCATATCCTGTACTTGTGTGCCAAACCATAACATCTACAGTTCGTCCTTTATCTTAAAAAACTATTTACCCTACCTAATAACTAATCAGTGACTTTCGTGCCCAAATAATATTCAGATCGTGTTTATACCTAACCCTGATTATCAATACAAAATTTTATGAAATTTTCTGGAAAATCCTAATAACTAGAAAGCGGGACACACATATACATTTATCACATCAGATCAACCCTCAATTTGCCTCGCTTTATCAAGTCAACCAGCATTGAAAACTCTGCCAGTCAAAGTTCAATCCGAAATTGGGTCAAAGCCATCAAGAACAATTGCAACATTACCATGGGAATTGACTCCCGGATACACTTGGTGTTTTTTTGCAAATCTGTTAACGCTGAACAGCACAGACATTGAGATTATTTATTTGTCAGAATTGTGTGACCAAGTACCAATCGCTTGAATCCATGATGCCATTTATGTAGACCCAAAAAACATAGGGTACCAAGACTGCCTTGGGGGACACCACTGATGACCTCGAGACCAGTAGGAAACGCCCATGGTATCCAACTAATGCTGTAGCAGTTTGCAGATTTTGGACGTTTTCACATGATGTTCATCAATGGCCACTTCCAATTGATGTACACCCCTAAACCCCGGAACCTCTGTCCATGATAACACTGACAGAGTTTTCCTGGTAATGCACCAAATTGTAGAAAAATTCAATATTGCAGTATATCACCATTATGTTTCATTGTGCCCTCTAATGAATCTTTGCCCCTTGATTCTCTGAACTCCCCTAGTTACCCCCACTATCCCTAACAACAATGAAAGGCAAAAGTTCACATTTGAATTATAGGATGGATAGATAGATGGATTAATTTCGAACAAATCCCGGCTAGCATTTGAATAAACGACTTTCAATGTTCATCATACAGACCCATCTGTCATAATGTCTACTAGTGTTTCAGCGCAGTATTGATATACTCGCAGTAGTAATTGCAAAAAAGTTGTGCTTGTAGTCAATGCTACTCGCGCTTACACCGCGAAAAAAAAAAATGATAGTATAATTCAAAGCATTTATTCCCTCTAAAAATTGATTTCCCAAACCCTGCCCCCTCCAACAACTCCACAGAACGGGCTCGCACTCACGTAATATCAACTAGCCCCCAGTGCATGGTAAACAATGGATCCGCATCAAGGCTCGCCTACCTGACAAGAATTCTACAACGTACGCATGGCAAACAGCACCTGCATGCGCCCACATGTCATGCGTATTTACGCAGCTAATTACATGGACTCTTCCTTCATAACTTAATATGTATGCCCAGCCGTCCCCGCACAACCATGTTGGTAAGTGCAATGCCAGTAGGCCCTAACAACGTAACTGTGGATTATTTACAGAAAACTGAAGCAGCACAGTCTAAATCAGCCCTAAAAACCACCAGATCTGCGCTAAACTTCTGTTAATTTATTTTTTCCCCCAATTGCCCAATTAATCACACTATTCATCCAGAGAATTGTAGGCCCACCACAAATACATTGTAGTATCGCGGATCGAAGTGATCGACGATCGCTAATAATTCCAGTCCTTAAATCACAGGGCATTAGAACTCCCTAGCTGTTAATTAGTTCGATAAGAAGGTTATGCTGTCGGCGGCCTGGACCAAATCAATAGGAGTGGCCGACTTGGTGAATTTGCGTAGTGAACATTAAGTAGTTGATGACCACGAGTTCCAAACAGGGCTATGTTTTGAAACTAGTGCAACAGCATTGAGCGAGGAAGCAAGCAACATATAGCTTTGCAATGTAGTTTTATTTATTATGTTACCACAGGAGCTCGATGTCTGTGCGCCAGGTATATTCGTCGGCAAATAATGGAAGTACACAGCTCGCAACACACGTGGGCAGTTTGATAATTTTCGGCAGGTTGCGGATTGGGCTGGCGATGTACATGTCAGCGGCTTGGATCGTCGAAAAATACATAATTTGATTTAGTACCAGTTTTTGGTATCCAAGAAACCGTGTAATTTTAAGCCATTACCGGTAATAGAACTGGGGCAGTTGACCCGGCCTGGTACTGCGGTACGCGGTGCTGCGGTACCAGTACTATAACAATCCAGTACAAGCCTCCAACCCTTGTCGTTGTGCAGAGCCGGAGTGAACCTTCTCTGGCAATAGTAATCTAATAGATGTTTCGTGAACTGTTTCTACAGCCTTAGGTACTCCTCGAGACTCGCAAATTTGCTGCAGTACGTGGTATCTCACAACTCTTTTTGAGAACACTAATTGTCCAAACAGAGAACAGTGAGAATAGAAACCTTTAGGATGGAACTCGCCCCAATGAATTGCCTCAATTTGTGTTCCTATCACATGAACTCATCTCAAGAGGGGTCCAACCTTTTAAAAGAGATGCCTGTAGTTTATCAGTGCACAAAATGTAGAGAAAGAGGGGGTGGGTACCAGTCAACACCTGTCAGCTCTCGGTTGGGAATCAAATTGGGGTGTATGGTTCATAGTGTCCTCCCTGTACCCACCACTAGTGTTTTGACGCTTGTTATCCTCCTCTTCCCGAAGGCCGATGAGATATTGTCAGTCACTACTGCATTTCAACCTACATTACTGTTGCTGGTTGCCATAGCAACGTTGCTATGGTAACCATAGGGTTGGTTTGAAACTATCCACTGAGGGGTACCATTGGTGGGGTACCCATGGGGCCGGGTGATCCAGCGATAAGGTGGCACTTCGCAAAAGTGTCCTTTTGTGTGTGTGCGTGTGTTAATGTGTGGCATTTGCGTGTCCACTGCGTGCCTGGGCCGTCAGTTTTTGATAGTTTTTCGCAGATATCTCCATTTTGGAGTGGCTGAAAAATTGAAAGAACATTTTGCACAGCACGCTTGAATAGTCACTAAACACATAGTTGCTCTCAAAATTAGACGGAAACTATTAAAATTAGGGAATTTAGAGCAACATAACAAATTTTTTGGGGCCATTCCGCATTTTTACAAGTTTTTCACTATTTTTCAAGATATTCCCTTTATGCAATTGCTGAATTATTTCAACTTGTAGCAATGTAAAAAGGCACAAATAACAACTTTTTCCCATGCAATCAGCCCAAGATTACCAAAAATGCCAATTTTTAGGGGTAAAAAAATTGGCCATTTGCGAATTTCCTGAAATTTGTTCGTTGTGGTCTTTCATAGATTGGGAGACTGAATGTTCCAATTCAGAAAAGGTGCAAAGTTATCAAAACAAAGGGTTTTCCAATATTTATGCTGTAATTAACTGGGGAAAATGGCTGTTCTCAGACATATTTTGATAAAGTTTGTCCTTTCGCAACTCGCGAAAAGGTAGCAAGTAGAAACCATCCATAGTTCCAACTTTGCCTATGAATCCTGCAACCAGGGGATGCCCTCTTGTTTTGGTTTATGGTTTTTTTTTCACAATTACCTAACTGGTTGTTGTCTTTTCTCTTCGAGAAAAACTGTTAGGGAGGGCAACCAAGTGATGATACTCTTCAAGTCCCATCGCTCTCTAACATCCTGTGATTGTGAGTTTAAGAAACCGGTTGAAATTCAGAGGATTTCTGCAGTGCTGTTGACAGGCATGTCTCCTGAAACTGTGTTCCCACGCCACCCACATGTAAATGTGGGTAAGTCCCCCGAGGGACACAATGAGGCGACTTACTGAAATTGTGCATCGGGAGTGAATGAACAAGCTAGAGATGCGTGCAATATCGCACAGGTTTGACAATTCACTGGTGATCAGGGGTAATGTTTTTAAAGTGCTTCGCGCAGTGACTCTGGCCTGGAAAAGGAAGTGCTATAACAAGCACGGGTATTATTATTATTACAATTGCCTGTGAAGGCTCCCATGACCGATTCCCCCTACTGTCTAAGTTGTGGAGAAGGATGTGGAACACCCCAATGACATCTTGAACCACAAAGAACTGCACTGCTGCCTGTGTACATCATGGTCAATTTTTGTTGTGAGCAATTGCCGTTTCCTGCAGACTCGTGTAGAAATTGCAACTGTGTCCCCATTATTCTAGGAACCAGTCCACTGGCATCCCCGGCTAACATAGGACAATGTTTGCCTCAGCTGCAGAGGGCAAGGAAACCGAGATGCAACGTCCGCTGGAGGGAACCTACCCGTGTTCAGAGAAAGAAATTGTCCGACGAAGAGCTTTGTGACATACTCCTCATACCCCCCCCACTGGTCTTGTAGAATGCTCTCGACGGAGGCACACGTCTCTGCCTGCTCCTGTAGTGCTCTGATGATCTTTGGGTGACAGTGGCCCTGGTTGACTGCGCTGATATGCACTGAGGAAGTCGTAGTACCGCCGGCCCGTTACATCACAGACGTTACACGGCCTGCAAGAGGAAAACCAGAACGACATGAGAATGACAGACCACGTCAAAGTATTTAAGACATTTTGCGAATATGTAAAATGATACCAAGCCCCCAGGTGAGGAAAGTGATTTTGGGGTGCTTCAGAGGCAAAAACTATGTTTTTTTCAGACTTGGTGACTGATCTTGGCCAGTTAGGGAAGGTAGCGAGCACGGCTAGAGGGTGTCCGAGTAATATTACGTAAGGCACTCATCACAGGCAGGTGTCAAGCCAGACATATAAGTTTTTCCACGCACATGCATGTACTTGACATCCCCCCTGATGTAGTCACTTACACAGCAAAGTTAATTTCTTTGGGTCAGAACAGTTCTGCTCTGGAATCCGCTCCCCAGCTACTTAATCACCTTTTTAGTCGGTAAACGTTCAAGAAGGTCTGAGGACCACGGAAATGCAAATATCCACTTCCCCCCAGTTCCCATCCCTGCTCCTGGGGTAAGGTTCAGAACACTTCATTTGAATAAGCACCACATAATTTTCTATTTTTTCAGCGATACTTTGATGGTTCCATTTGCAAAGCCTATAATGTGATGCAAACAGAATTGCACCACAGAGAGAAATAAGGTCACAGTAGCTCCTCTGCAAAAATACATGGGAGGCAAGGCGATCATTTCTCAATGACAATTTTTGTGGGGATCCTGGGAATGGCTCATGGAACTAATACTTCCTTTGATAGCAGCACTGCAACAAGCAGGAGTGGGGGCATTGAACTCTAACCAGCACCCGTAGTAAAGCTGCCATATCGTCAACCTTAGTTTCCAATGACCTCTCTCCCACCTACAGAATACCTCTGCTATCCTCCCCTTTTTCTCACCCTTCTTGCTGAAAACCGTCAAGAAAATTTAGGGTTTAACGACCTTTTATGGGGGGACACTCTTCTTCATGCCCACCCCCTCTCCCTCCCAGCTAGTTACTCACGAACACCCTGCCTCTGACAGTTTATATCAGGTGGAGATGGTTCAAGTGTGTCATGATGATGCATGATCATGATGGAAGAACAATCTCTGTGGGAAAAAATGTCCATACGATCTATATTGTCCTCCAGGAGAGTCCACGTTATGCCATGGTTAATGAAACCACATGCACTACTGACCTTTGCCCCGTGCCAGAGCCACAGGGAGAGGGTGGTAGTTGTGTGCACCATAACTTCTCTTCTCGTTGGTATAATATCGTCAGCACTGGCTTCCCAACGGGTGCAGAACTCTTGAAGCGCACTAATGAACTTCCCGATCTCGCAAGCCTTTTGGATAACCTGATAGCATTGTCCTGGAATGACCAAGAGCAAGAAAATCCGATAGAAGTTACTGTGAACAATCGGTATAGCTTAAACCCCCACTTCTTCCCGTCCCAATCAGATCCAAAATGGCAACATCAGGAGCCAAAGGCTCCGTGATTCCTTGACGCATTTCTGATAACTTTGATCAAACAAAGACGAATGGGGAAACTGTACCACTACACACCTCATTACGGGCGACATAATATAGGACAGTTCTCACAAATTCCCAACTCGACACCATCTTGACAAACAAACAATATGGTTCCTATATACATATTAGAAAGCTACACCCTATATTTATAAATCCAAAAACCCATTTTGAGTTGTCGGGATCTTATGGTTTTGGGGTTGTAGCTACCGTCTCCGGCCGGAAACTTATGCGTTAGCGTAAACTCTTTACCGCTTTATTTGATAAATCCGAAATGGGTGCCACATGTCTTTCCTAGAAATCTCTGATGAGTTCGGAAGTTGGCTTCACTGAATGTCTGCTGCCTCTATTTTGAGATTTACTGGAAAAAATACAGTTTGTTCAGATTCACAAAAAATTGGTGGTTGGGGACAAAACACATGACTGTGATTTGAAAGTCCCGACACCAGAGGACAAAATGTGGGTTTTCTGGTGACAAATACAGGACTTAGTCCATTACATGAAAAATTGGTGAGGGGGCAGGGTTTTAATTTAGTTGATCGTTTTGATTAGCACGCCTTCAATGAAAATGGAAGGACTTCCCAAGCCTAGTGTGTGGGGCCTATCACAAAATGCTAACAATTATGGATATGATTAGCACAATATAAATGCAAATTTGGCTAGCAAACTGCAATGCTATACCAGTTAGATCTAACCCTGGAGTGGGGAGTGGGGACAAAAGTTAGTCCCAATAAACATGATGGTGATTTCCAGTCACCGAGGTCAAATTGAGTTCATTTGTGATTCGCTAACTTTGTCGGATTTGAACGGAACTTGTTCCACTTGGTCTAATGAAGCATTCCAGAGTGAAGCGACTTCGGACCTGACCGTGTACTCATCATGGGGAATGCACAAACCAAGTATGAGCATCACCCTGTTGGGTTGGAGTTATCATGCGGTCCATGGATTTTTTACAAGCTAGAATTGGCAAGCTTACTTTGTCACATGTTCTCGTTTGAGGTGATTGCTGCATGCGTTTGAAGGCCAGAGGAGGGGAGGGGAGGGATGGGAGAAGGGGAGGGGGGTTGTGTTCCTACTGTTTCTATAGGCAACGTACGAAACTCTCTTTCATGGCGCACTTTGTGTTTGCAGTCCAATTGAGCAAGCCAGGAAATCACAATTACTATCTGTGGGTTGTATCGTCCACCAATCCTATGGTTTGTTCTTGCTATTCTATTACACATAAAAATTGCGAAAGTTACTTTGGGAGCAATTGCAGAATACCCGGCAACTACGACTTAGTTCAAAAGCACCACAGTGAGTGCCACGCAAGCATGACACGCTCCATTGAGAACGATGCAGTGATGGAAAGTTTGCGGGGTATTCTGCAATTGATCTTCTGATTGAAATTTGATTTCTTTCCAACCCAATCACGCATTCTTTTAGGTTTCTTGGCCCAATATCAATATCGTTTCATGTTGGCCTGCTTCACCGGTTATCATGGTGGCTGCGTTATACCGCGACAAAAAATGGCCCTATTTTGAGTTAGAAAAATTGATTTCAATCGGAATTTCTTCAATTTTATGTGCAGTGAATACCCAAGACAGAATTCAAGGATTGGTGAGCAATACAAAACCCACAACAGTGAATATCGTGAATTTTTTTTCTGGCTTTGGTCCTTAAATGGCTTAATCCCAGTGCCCTTACAGTATGAGTATGAATTGAGTTTCGCACGTTGCCCTATTATTTGCCTTGTTTTTAATTGTTCACAATTCCATCGGGGGTCTACTTGCACAAGCTTCTGCTTTTTATAGACCTCCTTCACATTTATTACAGTATATTGTAAGATGCATTGCTTTCTTCGTTTCTGGAAAAAAACTGGACTGAAAACATGTCCTGCACTGTAGCTAGGCTTGCAAACTATCGCGAAACAGGTACCACTGACACTACAGCCTATAGTGCCAGGTCCCAGGCATAAACCACCCGGGTTCACTGAGAAGTTCACTTCGGATCTCCAACAATGAAGACGACCTGGAAATCGAAAACTGACCTCTGGATATCGTAGGAAATCGGAATGATTTATAGCGCTGATTTCAACGCGGTCAGCCTCTCGAAGACTTCCACCTCAAACATGCATGATCAAAACTACCCGACACTAGTTCTTTGTATTGTATTTTTTTCTAGGTCGGTATAGGTCCTGGAGCCTTATTATAATGTTAGACACATACGTTGATATATTGACTGACTTCATTTATAGATGGGGCTGGCAAATTTTGTATGTGATATAATATTTTGTTTTTAGTTTTTTGTTGGGAAACACTACCTAGCTATTACTCCAACTGGTTTCACGTGAAAATGCATTGTAGCATTCACGAACTGATATAATAGCTCCATCACTGCAACAAACTTTGGAGCGAAAAAAAATTCTGAGAATAAATAGCAACGCTTTTTTTTTTCTAAGAAATATGCAACATATGGCCAGAACAAACAATTACATTTGCACAGGTCGGGGATCGCTCTCCCGTCCACCTCCTTTGGTAGGCTTGTTAAATCTCAAAGTTTCCAGTAAGCTATTGCCGTTATGTGTGCGCGCTCTCAAAATGGCATGCCCGATGTTCTCATTTCAGCTATTTTGTAGAAAGCATAAATTATTCAAAGGGGTGGGGGGGGCGGGGGCCCTACACAGGAACGACCGCATGCTCCAAGCCCATGAGTTAGGTGTGACACCAGTTTGATTAAATCCTCATCATGATGTTACGAGGGCAGATTAATGCTTCACACCTTGGAAAGATACCAATACCCTTTGGTAATTGCCAATGAGAAATAATATTTCCCCTGATCCTCCAGGAAAGACGACAATCTATACAGTAACCTGGAAAAGTTATACTGTCGAATCCTTTGTCCTTCAATTGACCTTTTAATTCTTTTCAATGTCATAATCGAAGGCATTCTCACTTGCTCTAAAGACTATGACGTTTCACTAATCAAAATCAGTGATAGCTACAAAACTCAGTCATTAAATTACCAGAGCTCTTCACCTATAGACCGGTTTTTCACGTTTTTCAGTTGGACTTCTGCTAGCGAGAATATATTGGCGAAATAATTTATTATAAAAAATCTATCCATTGTTGAAAATTCCTTTCGCCTCATTGATTAAGGCACTCCATTTATTCTCCATTATTGTCGGTTGCTTCATGCGACTGAATAATTTATCAATCAAATCAGATGATCTTTATAAACAACTAAAACCGTGTACCTGGGTGGAGATTCGCAGCTGACAATAGTTGCAGCCGCCAAGTCTACATCCTTGCTGGGACTTGAATAGGTTCGAACCCTCTGCTCGGACAATATACCATAAAAAAACATCCAAGAGATTTGTGTTGTCGTATTTATATACAATGACCCCATCACCTACCTTATTTCAGAGGCCTGGCGAGGGACCGTGCCAATGGATCCCTCTGATTAGAATATTGAATAGTCACAAATTCGAGGTCAAAGCACGCCTGAAGCATGCATAAAATTCCAGAAGGAAATCTACTAACGGTTCATCATTGAACGCCACATGGACAAAATTAACGAACGGATAACGGAAACCGAGAGACTGTCATATTCTGCTTGACTCCCCGCGTGATGTTTGGTTGGAATTCTACGGTTGTCATGAAGCAACTAAGGGGCTCATCAATAATCCCTAGCCGTTTGATCGTGAATGACACTGGATAACTGACCTACTCTTCTTGACTATATGTATCTCAGATGATATAGAGGCATGGGTGGTACCTAATCCCAACCTCTCCCGGCCCCGAGATCGTCATTTCACGTTCCCCATCCAAAAGGACGACCAGTGAGCTCCAAGACCCCGACCACTTCCTCGGAACGCTGTATAGGAGCGGATCGCAGTTAAAGTTCAACGTGCCTGCTCACAACCGACTGACGAGACTTATTGGGAATATCCCGAAACACACCCCAGAAATCCACCGCATCATAGCGGCACCACGAAGTGAAGACCAAACCTTCGACCATCGCAACTGCAAAACGTAAACAGCCCGCGGAAAAACGTCCAATGACTGCTGGGTTTTGAACCCGGAATATATGCTGACAGAGTGTCATCGATACCACTCTAACCTTCTCGTCCATTCTAGTAACCTTTATCCTGCTGACCGGAAATTTCACCACAGTGTATTATATACCCTAAAGCTGCGTTTCCATGACGGGCGGGCGGGCGGGCGGAACGGGCGGCGGCGTTTTGGGAATACATCGTTCCCATGCCGCGGGCGGGAAGGCGGGGCGTTTCCTCGAGTCACGCCCTCTTCTCTTCTCGTACTTTTAGGTTGTATATGCGCTATATAAGAACCGATGTAGCTACTATTATTAATATGTTATTACTATTATTGTTATTATTGTTATTATTGTTATTGTTGTTGTTGTTTTTGTTGTTCTCGTTGTCGTTGTCCTTGCGTTGTTGTTGTTATTGTTGTTTCGTTGTGGTCGTTGTTGTTGTTTTGGTCGTCGTTGTTGGTCGTTTGTCGTCGTTGTTGTCGTTGTCGTCGTTGTCGTTGTCGTTGTTTCGTTGTCTTGTTGTCGTTGTTGGTCGTTGTCGTTGTTGTCGTTGTCGTTGTTATAAACACCGGACGCATACTAGTGTTTTAAACCTAAACACCGTTGTTTTATTTTCTGAAAACCATGTTGAACATGTCAGCGATTACGGGCCCACCTTTAAATCTTCACAATTGACCTGTTTGGAGATTTAATTAGGCAATCGCGATAATCATCGGTTTTAAACATTTAAATTGTGTTTCAACAATAGGTTCTCGGGCCGTTGAATATCAACACAATCTGTCTAAAATTCTCATCCCTAGGGTTGAAACAGTTATGAATGGTGTTTGAACACATTTTCGAAACAAACCTAAAATTGTCCTCGTACTCTCCGATTATGCTCAAGCCGGTAAGATTGCGGGGTAATCCCCGGGAATTGATTGCGAAATCCCACGCGGGCACACGGGCGGTGCGAAAAAATCGCTGACATGACCGATTCCGAGAAAACGCCCGCCCGCCCGCCCGCCCGCCCGCCCGCCCGTCCGCGTGCATGGCAACCGGCTTGCTCCTTTGAAAATAACGATTAGCGATTTTAGACGCCCCGCCCGCCCTCCCGCGTTGCATGGAAACGCGGCTTAGATCCAGAACAAGATTGAATTAGCGAAAAATTTGTCACAGTTTCTGGTGACGCTAACACTAGAGCAAACGCTAACAACACCATTTGACGTTTGAAGGGTGAATATTCTCACTCTGGGAAGGCTTTCTCGTAGTCCCAGGTGTGGCTGCATATGTGATCTGACTCATTGGTATGATACCCAGAGCATTTTTCATGTGCCTTCCAACCAGACTAACCTGGTAGTTCAGCGGAGGAATATGTCATAGGGCTTCCGAAGCTCCTTTGACTGATATTCTTTGGGGAAATCTTCGTTTTTAGACCCTTTTATGGTCCGCCTAGTCTGTTATACTGGGGTTCTGGACATGAAAAATGCAAGCGAGAATACATCCATGAGAGATTGAAAGGACAAAAAACACATGACCAATGTTCCGATTAACATGAACATGTATATTTTTTCCCAACTCCGGTGCAGGCGCGCTACAGAAAACTTAATTATACCGGTTTACTCGCGCCGGGCTGTACTGTCAGCAAGTTTCACTGGTAAACGATTAGTCCATCGATAAAATCAAGTGCACCAATTTGGGAATGATGCCTCCTGCTCTCGATGGAAAGGATTAGCCAGTGAACCAGCCGATCTTGATAAATGGTTGAACGTAGTAAGGTCTTATTAGCCTGTCCAACTTGGAGAATGATCTTTCTGCGGTGCCTCTATGACTGGACGTGTAGTAAATAGGACCCGCGCCCGATAACAACTTGAGTAGTACCAGGGTCACAGTCCATGGAAGGCGGGCTCAAAGCTCAGACTTTCAGAAACTTGATGGACATGTCTCTCAAGTTAATCACCATAGTGACCAACGAAACGACTCTATCTCATTACAAAAGGTCAATTCTGGTGTAGTTTCTGTACAATAATGGGGGAGGAATCCACGCCGTCTGTGCATAATCTACTTTGTATTATCTGCATAACTCTGACAGTCTTAGCGGACCCTCAACACGTCAAGGGACGAAAAAATCTTGGGGGATAACGCGAAAAAACCCTTGAATTCGAGGTCAGACCATTCATGCTCTGCGATGATCCACGTGAACTCGACTCGCTGGAGCGTGTGACTATCTTAACAACCGGCCAAATTTTGGGCAAAATTCATCAAAGCACGGTGAACTATGTCAGAATTCGATAGGGCAACATATAATACACATCCACAGCACAAATCTTAGGCACGGTCATCGGCGATTGGGCCGATAGCTGGGGCAGCATCAGCCAAACAGGGTTTCAAAATATGCCAATAGTGTGTAATTTGGCCAGTCTCGGCCAATTGCAACCCTGATGTGAGTGAATTCATTGAAACTTCAGGCGCTTTTTTTCGCTTAAAATTGTACCAGCGTGGCCTATCAGTTCCATGGTACTTCTTGAGTCAGTCGTGCCTAAAGAAATACCGATATTTGCAGTTGCCTTAGAGATACCTTAAGATCTTCAGTGGACGCAGGTCAGAGACTTCTATATCCACCTCCATGCTATGTCAATTGGCTGCACTGGCATTTGGTCGGGAAGAAACGAGCTTGACAAACGCAAGCCTGCGTCGGAATCATATTTTATTTCCTGACCTGTCCGAAATTATCTAAGACATTTTCAATTGGAGGCTGAGCACTGTACTAGGATGAACACAGAGCTCTGGTACACTGTTTCCAGATAGTTAAGCGATAAGCCAACGGGGGAGAAGAAATGAACACGACAACAAAAACTATATTTCGATTTCCTGACATTAAGTTTATACGATGCTTTTCTTCAATAACTTTTTAACTACGGTCTCGAGTAGGAGAAATAGGACTTCACGCCAAGTAACCTTGCGTTACTCCTCATCATGACCCTCACAAGTAAAATCTTAACGACTTCTATCATATCTCCTCTCAACCTTCAGAGTACTTCAGAGTAGGCCTATTTTTTATCTTCCGTAATCGTCGCGTATATCCAAATTTGGTAAGTCGGGGTCAGCTTTGTAGCTCGTCTTTGAACATTTCCAATCGTATTTCGATCACCCGCCCCGATTGATGGGTTGCCATACTGATCCGCATTGATTTTCAAATGTGGTCTAACTAGAGCCTGAAAAAGACCCGGAATGTATGCTCGTCGAATATGTAATGTCCCCATAGACCCATATACTTCCTTCATTAACCTACTGCTACTGCGAATATACCGGAAAAACTTCAAGTTACAATCAACAAAAACTACAATAATCTTTCGCAGCACGCGCTGAAATTCTCCAGAATAACTCTAACACTCTTCTGATCGTTAAATAACATAGGCGTTCGACTCCCGGTGGGGGGGGATGGGGGATGTATCCCCCACTATTTTGGTTAGGGGGATGCCCTATTAAATCATCCCCCCCCCCGCCCCATATTTGGGCCAACAGGCACTAAAAATTGGAATGAGTTTTGACAAATGTATGTCCTTCTAAGTAATTCATCTACGAGCTGGAATCCGAAGAACGTCCAACTGTGACAACCCTCACTCTATTCAAGACGTCCGCCACGCATTATATATACTTTTTTCTATCACTATTAATTTGTTTGTTTTGTACCCGCGCCGCATCGGTCCCGTAGTCCTATACAATGAACAAACCTGACCATAGCCGGCCGGTGGTCGAGTATGTGTATTATAACCCAAAGCTCAACTATCCTGCGAGGCTAACTTCGTCATCGCAAAGATGATATCAATTTTACTGCAATTCAATTAGCGGTACAGTGTGTTCGCTTGACGGTGACCGAACAGAAGAAAGTGGAGACTGCCGACTGAGACCTACGACGAGTGGATCTATTTGCCAGGCCCAAATGACTAAGGCAGGGCGGCGTTCAGGGAGGGAGGGGGGAGGAAAGCTGGTGGGCGCCCCCCAATATAGGGTTGGAAGGGGGGGGGGCAATGCCTTATTTCCCCCCAATAGATGTGAGCCGACTGCTATTTACACCGCTGATACTGCACCATGTTTGAACCATGCACGATGACCTAAATTATCAAGTTGAGCGTATTCTGCCGCTACATTTTCGATACTCTTTGCGCGCTGCGCTGCCGGGTATTCATGTGTGGTACTTTGTCAGACGTATGATTTACCTTCTCTGCATGATTCATATTATGTTCCTTAACATTATCAACTTAAATTAATCCAATGAACCGAAGGGTTCTCCCCATCCCTCCATATCGTTTACCATAAACTGTGGTCACAGCTTGGTGTATCTCTCCTTCATTGGACTTTGTCAAACAACAATCGCTAATCTTGAGGTGAAGGGGGTTGAGACTACGGGGTAGGTCCTACCACCCCTGCGGGATTGTTATTTTAAAACATCTATTTAATGATGCGACCATGTTTGAAAACTTGGGTGCCTCGCTGTGCACATCTATCACTATGAGGGCACCGGTGCAGCTCGAAAATTCAACTAGGGAACGCCACACATTGCGTTGTCAGGAAGGCATATTCAAAATTCAAGTGAAGAAAAGACTGTCCAAAAGTGAAGTCCAAATTATGCCTGAATGTTTGCTGGAATTGCCCAAAAGTGTAACTTCGTTGCTCCCTCTGAAGGGAGGAATGTGATGGTGCGGGGGGCTACGTCTACCTCCTGGATGGACCGGTGATTTGTTTTGACACAATCATTGTGTATCTTCTGCAAATTCAAAACCCACATTTTTGTAAGTTAACCTTTCACTAGCTTGTTTTTTTCATCTTTGTAAGCGCTTAATGCTGTGATTAATGCGCTATATAAGCACCGGTCAATTATTATTTTATTATTTTTGGCAATCAATTTATATGGGTGCGACCGTCTTTGAAGTGGTGCGTGCACGGTTGCACATACTAAGGGGGCAGGCACACTGGGCGTGTTTAACACCCTTAAAATAGCCATCGACGATCCGGCCATGAAACGCCACAATTCGTGCAAAGACATGACATTTTTTGGTGAAGACAGTTTATACCAAAGATGGAATGTCCAAGAGGGTAAAATTTTCGCGCGCGCTTCGGCCAGTTGGTTTACTTCTGTGTTATACTCATCTGACCACAAGTCGGCTCCAAGTATAAATGTCCCTCCCATGCGCCTGGGGCCCGTAAAGAAGATAAAAAAACGGGGGCCTAATCTTTGAGTGAAAAACTCCGGCTCCTATCTAAATGTTATAGGTCAGAGAGGGGTCAGGAATGTCCGATCGAGTCAAATTGGATCCTGCGCAATCTCGCGCTTCGCGGAACGTAGTGTTTGGCATGCCCATTAGATTGATCCTTTCAATGACTGAAACTTCACTTGCTCGTAATTTTCAGAATGTCACAGCACCCAATGCAAAACTTGAAATTTCATCCCTAAGGCGATAAGTTTTTGAGACCCTTCACTGCATAAATTTTGTTACAATGTCAGGAATGCTGCTCTGCTGGCCCATACGGCTGGGAAGTGCCGTTTCCTGTATCTAGGGGTTCCTTTCAACAAAATTTTCTTACGCTACGCGTCAACCTGTGGTGGCCCCCGCTCTATGGTATTCACCTTGCTTCTTCCGCCCTCCCCAACCGCCAACACCAATCGCCGCCCTTGACTAAGGTCAATATATTCATCAGTGGTGGGGCCGGGGAATTGACTTAGAATAACAACGAAATTTGAGATTTCGCAGTATTAGGTACTTAGTTTCTGGAACGGAAGACTGTGGAATGCCCGCGGTTCTTCCATTACCGTTGATGGCGGACAAACCATGTGCCTTTTGGCAGACAACGCAAAGCTCGTTAACAATAATGGGACAACCTCATAATATCCAATCCTGCTATCCCTGGCGGGCGCATATATTTTTTTGGCAGGAAGTATAGGCAATAGATCCAGTTTCGACTTCATTTCAACCAATCGAAAGGTTATTCAAGTCGGCAAAATCATTCAAGAGGACATAAACGCAAGCTTGTATTGAGAACAACACTGCTCGTGTTCATCATTGTTTTCTATGAGAGATACAATATGTATGGATAACTTAGTTATCTAAAGAACAACAAGCATATAAAACCTGGGGGAGGGGCGTCAGACCAGAAGATGATAGCATAATCTTGTAATTGAATCTTAAAAATGTAATTTAATTTACTACATTTGTTCAACTATTTTCTAAGTGCTGAGAGGTGGTAGCATAGCCTATTTGCATCACCACTGGCCGAGCTAACGTATGTAGTTCTTAACAACCTCTGCATCACCCGCCGAACTACCACTTAGGTGGTAACGATCTGTTCATCACCACTGCGCACTAACGCATATAGGTGGTATGACCTCTGTGCATCACCACTCCCAAACTAACGCATCAGAGGTCATAATGACCTGTGTATCATCACTTTTTCCGAACTACCGCATATAGGTGGGTAACAACCTGTGCATCGCCACTGTCAAACTAATGCATAGAGGTGGTAGCAACCTGTCCCTCACCATGGCCACACTAACGCGCAGAGGTGGTAAGAACCTGTGCATCACCACTGCTAAATAACACAGAAGTAGTAACACTACATCACCACCACTGCTAAGATTTCGGTTAATTTTTGTAAGCCAATGGTTGGAGTACACAAGAAACCCTTCTTCCACGACAGCACGTTTAGACATGCTAACGTGCCCTCGTCCTGCCATCTGAGAGGGTCTCATTTGTCCCACCAAATTTTCGGGGGAGGCTCTCGGCCAACCAATGGTGGCGCTCCGCTTAGATAGTCCCCAAGTCCATCCTTCCCCCCAATTTCGATGGAAATCGACGCCGATGATAAATATACTTCTACAGGAAGCGTTTGCTGCTTCAAAGTGTGTGAGCTGCCAGCACCTTACACTTACCAGGATGAAACTTCAAGAGCCGTTCTGGCCAGACTGCAGTTTTATGCAAGTCTGACGTAGACGCCTATAGTATCTTTCAACAGTTTTATTTCTGAACAACTTAGTAATCATCTGCAAACAATAAGCCACTTGCTCAACAACAGTCAGGCGAATCATTGATGGTGCAAATTACAAATGAAAAGGGCCTCAACACACTGCTTTGAGGAATTCCACTAGTAACACCTCATGCTTGGAGTGAAACACCATTTACTATAAACTCTTCGATTTCTAGCACTTTAAAAAATCCTGGATCCAATTTTATTGGCATACTAAAACCCTAAGAACCAACTTGCCATCAACTTCGGTGAGGGAACTTATCGAAAGCTTTCATATACAATCCATCTGAATAGATCTATATTACTTTCCTTGATCTAAAACCTCCCCCTGTCCACTCATCTAATACCTTAATTAATTGAGGAGTAGTGGATCTACCAGAACTTAAAACCACATTGCCTTCTTACTCAATAAATTATCTACTCTCATATTGAGATCATACTGATCTGATAACTTGAAGCAACTTACATAACACACTAGTTGAAAGATGGGATTGTCGTCTGCCTGCGTCCAGCCGAACAAGCGCCTGGCGATTTCGCATGACGTCACGAAAAAATAGCTTAATGTGCAGCCCAACTCTCGGTATATCGGAATCATATACATTCCATATTTTTATATCACGTTTTATTTTGACGGAACATGCGGACTATACCATTTGGTTCAATTTAATCCTGAATTGCTGGGTGCAGGTCTATTGTTTACAAGATTTATTTTAATTGACGAAATCATCTTCTAAGCTAACGGGTCTGTAGTTTCCTGGGTGTGATTTATCATCTTTCTTAAAAGCACTAGCATGATATTTGCAGTTTCCATAACATAGGCCCTTCCCGTGGACATGATCATTAAAAATTAATATTTCATTTATTCATTTGTTTATCGGCAAAATGAACATATATACAATAACATTTCAATTTGTATAATTACTCTAAATAATTAGCCACGGGGATACCAAGATTGTGCATATAGATCCAAATGCGATGGGAAGTACCTAAAAAGCCAATAAGGCTTAACAGTAGTGTACTCCCCATAATAACGGAATAATTACGTAATACCGAGCATGAGTATTTACACACAGAAAGAAAATCAAAAATAATTATTAATTAATAGTCATGTGGGTAAACTCAATTATTATATATTTTTAATCTATTAGGCCCCTGATGTAATCTTTTGTTGTTTAATTTTCCTCGTCAACGGCACTCAGAAGGAGAAACCGTGTCAGAATTCTGGTAGGGAATTCCACATTTTAGTCGCCCGGTTACGTAAGCTAAATGCTCCAAAAAATTACTGCTGAAGTGTGAGTTGATTGCCTGATTAATACGGCCTGGTTCTATTATTATATGGGTTATTGCCAAGAACACAAAATCGTTAATACCTCTAGGTAGCATGTATTCCCAGCTTTGTCACTGACAACAAGCACATGTAATTTATAAGATCAGTTAACTTTAATAAATTAAAACTTCCTAAATATCTGCGGTATGCTCACGTGGTTCTGCATTGGCAATATGACGCACTGCGCGTTTCTGAAGTACGCTTAACTGTACTAGAAAGACACGCACGTTCCCTTCAATGGTAGAACAATGGTAACGACGTATATTAGAGTCTGGCACCATGTACGGAGGCTATTACTTGGCGGAGAAGGTGCTTAAGCTTGGATAATACTGCCACACTTAATGCAATTTTCCTGGATGTCTCAGAAGCTGTGCTTTTGCCAGGAGGGCCTATCGTCAATGTAAACTCCTAAAAATTTAGTGATGTTACCCGGCTTAGGGCGGAGCCGTTCATCTTTATACCAAATATCCTTATCCCTATTTATTAGTTCTGCCATTGTTAAATATCATTTAATTAGTTTTGTTTACATTGAGTGTAACTTTTTGCCGAAATCCACTCACAGAATTTGGGTTAGCCTCAATTTGAGTCAGTAATATGCAAGGAATCTAATTCTTATCTTTGAAGAAAATGTTTTGGTATCGCTGCAAAAAGTATTATATTAGCTGTATCGGATAAGTACCAGATGTCATTCATATAAATGATGAAGAGAATGGCTTAACTAGCACATGATCTTTTCTTAAGGCTTTTTGATGGACCCACCAGGACATTGCAGGGGCCTATGATTCATGAACGAACGTCCCTGTCACGCACAAAATCTGTCCATTTGTTTCGTTTATAGGTTTACTTTCCAAACGAACCGTGCCGTTTAAAAAAAGGGTACTCCTTCGAAGTTATGTACATCAGTAGCAGTGGGGCCCCTATTTGGTCGGCGCCCCCGAACAGATCGAGAGGGCAATCAGGAAATCGAAGGCTGAAACGATAAATGAATGAGAGGGAAGGGGGGAGAATTAGAAACGATGAAAAATCGTGGAAAAACCAACATCCAGTAAAGTTTGGCATGGATTAAATAATTGCGAGAATAAGTGATGGGCCCAAAATGGCATCAAGGCCTGGGGTGTGGTGAGGAGGTACGGGGGAGGCCCGCTTGTCCGACTCCCTCAAAAAGTTGGTGGTCACCTTCCACCCCACCCCCACCCCCCCACGACGCGGGAATGAAGCGTCTTTCCCCGAGCTCGGAAGCTTGCTACGCGCCTGTGTTTGTGTGAGGTTCTATGTGCGTCTACGCTTGCGTTTAATCAAGGGCGCAAGCCACTTGGGGGTCCGGGGGTCAGACCGCCATCTTTTTGGACAGGCCTCCCTACATATAATTGTTTTCACACACAAATTTTCCTCACTGCTTTGCCCCTACCCCCCGCTCACCCCAAAAAATGCTCTGATCCCCCCCCCCCCAACTTTCACAGGGCTTGCGCCCTTGGTGATATGTTTGCGTGTGCAGTGCAGACGGCATTCTGTAAACTAGTGCTTAATAAGAACAATCAAGGGCCCAGGGTGCCCTGCGTATGCAGCGTACAACTGGGGTGCGAGGCAGGTGTATCATTGGTTTCCGTTATTAGTATACGGTCTATACCGAGAACGGACACGGAAGACGACTGTATAAACAAGCACCTGTCTAGTTATTAGCTTCACACTAAAGAACTTGACCTTGAAGATTCGTCTCATTTATAGGTTCCAATTATTAATGGCACGCCACTTTTAACGGTTTTATTTCCCACCCGCACCAAAATAGCATTTTATTAAAAAAAAAGATATATATATTGGTCACTAGTGACTCCAACCGATAAGTACCCGTGTACCTATAATATGTTTTGCATGATGTGCATTGAAACTTATTGAAATACAACCGGTAATTACACTTATGCATTTTGTTTCTGCAGTAGAATATGTCGACCATCCAAACCAGGCATATATACCCGCTAGTCATTTTATGACCCCTTCTCAAGTGGGCGAGTCATATTCCTAGGAAGACCCACCTTTGTATATCATAGCACCCCACCTACATCGGACGTAGTACTGCGGGCATGAATACTTAAGATGGCCCTGTTTATTAGCCATTGCCCTCGTTTTGTGGCAGCCTGGTACTTCCATTTCGGGGCGGGGCGAGACGGCTCAGATACGTTCAATTAACGGAACCTTCTAAGCTTAAAAGTCACTCTTCGTCAAATTTTTGCATAATCTCAATGCAATTATGCGAAGCCAATTGCCTGTCTGTGGGTCTCATTCTAGTGTGGTTGTAGGGCCTGTAATTGTGATTGAGGCTTTCTTACGTCAAAACGTGTAACTCATGTGATACCTTTGAACTAATATAACCGACCTCGGAAAAACTATGGCGTCCACCCAACTTGTTTTGGCTTTCAAATAGGCTATAGCCTTTCCGGTTTGCACTGAACTTGAACTGAAATGTGGACATGTCCAAAGACAGCCACACTGGCAATTGAAAAGGGAGGGACCTCATCCCTCTAGTACTTGCAACAGTGGAAAGGTGTAGGGAACGAAAAGGAAGGAAAATAAAACTACCCAGACGGGGTATGGGTAACCCTCTAACCCTAACATTCGCTGATAACATATTGGGTCACCATGGGCTGGGTTGCACGGATACGGGTGATTCCACGATAAGGGTACCAACGTTGGTGACCATGGTAGTTTCAAAGCTAAATGCAGGAATGTACTTTGTGATGTTAGGTCCTCAGTTTTCTGTATTCATTAGAACATTGCAAATCGTGTTCCATGAGTCAAATTCATGTTTTTCATAAAGTCACATTTTCCGATTTGTCCCATTTCGTGAATTCCAGTTGTTCTCCGTGTAGAGGGGACATGGATAATTCATAGATAACACTAGAACCACGACGATTCTCCTTCATTTATGTTGCCTTCTTGAAGGGGCATCAAATCTAATACGTCGATAATTTCCTCAGTTGATTGATTCCTAATATTGATATTTTAGCATATATTCGATTGTCTGCATTGTTCTTTCGTTGTAAATAAATACAAGGGGAGATAGATGAATTGAGCTGTATTTGTTTTTCTTATTTTGAGGAAGATGGCTAGTTGTAAAATCTGAACCCTGATATCCCCCAATAACTTCGAAAAAAAACCTCAGGGTATGTATTGTTTATTCTTCAGCTTAAATTTTTAGGAAACCATGAATTTTTTTTTCTCATCATTTGAAATTGGCATATTTCTATTCCTGCTGGGATGCTCCTTCAACTACCCGAGATCGCGATGGTACAATCTTTTCACCAGCTTTTTGATCCATTGGTTCTGTGTAGTCAGGTCACTTTTTATGGAGTTTAATCGCTTTGATTGTGATGAACTAAGTTTCGTGTTCCGGCTATAAGAATGAAGTTTTCCATCCCATTGATATTTTAACTGTGCAAATTATCTATTAAGGCTATTCATAACATATTGAAGAGAAAAACAATCTAGAACATGAGAGAATGACAGCTTAATTGTCACACTTTTTAACGAAAAATGTGCCCGATTTAGTCAATCTTCCCTCGAAATCATGCCATTTACAACAAGTCAAATGTTTGGCAATTCCTTGTCCAAAATGCTATACTACTGTTGACCGAATAAAAATATTCCCATTACGGTAGCGGACTGCAACGATGTCTTCATTCATTCACATATTTTACCATTGGGTACCTCATTTATTGATCAATCAACCCATTACGAATTTCCAACTGGTACCAATTTACCATATCATTGAAGTGTTGTATAGTCCGAGGCATGTCCAATCAATACGTGAGACGGGTCTTGGTCTCAGCCAAGCCTCAGCGGTTGCCTTTTTTTTATTATGTATGCCCTGCCGAGCAGAGCATCGATCCTGCCTACCCTGGATAATGCATATATGTCCAGGTGCGAATCCCTCAGCAGGTACACGGAATTTAGGCAATGCCTCTTTGGCGGTACCTTAATGTGGGGTGGGGGTACTCACACACTCGACGGCACCTTGCGAATTGCCTACCCTCGTTTGTTCCCCCTGCCAAACACTTGTGCTGCAAGCTCCAGACGCGAAGGCAACAGTACCATTTTTGACGTTGTTGTTATAACAAGACCGGAATCGAATCCCGGCCGACGCTCGTTTAAATTTACCATGCCTACATTCATTGAACCTTCATTGCACCTGCCTAACTGTTGCGCTCGTTGTCTGAATAGTCAACCTAACTTTTGACGAGTCACAAGATATTCGGCTGGTGTCGAAGAGCAGTCAACGGCCGTGTTTTCCCCTCAGGTGACTTTACTTGCCAGTTGGTGGTTGGTCGAGGTATTTGTCTTCACTTCATAGTTCCTGCTGCTGTAATGGCAGTTGATCCGTGTATGGGTTTCCGAGGTTTTTTGGCGGGTTTATTTGAAATAAGTCTCATCTGTCGTCTGTGAGCAGTCAATGCTCCTCCAGTTATATTCCGGAGTTCACAATCTTCTTACCGGAGAAGGGGAGGGGGGCTAAATGGCGTCCCGGGAGCCGGTTGGGAATGATTTACACACCCTGCCATCTGAGCACTATCTAGTTGACGAAGAAAATGCGAGTTACGCCGTGTTCATCCACGAACAATAACGGCAATGGTTCCTTGACACGTCAACTTGGCTTCCTGAACCCTAGACAGCCAAACCACTAAAACTAGACATTGAAATAAATCATCTATTATATATTATATAAGGGACCAACTGCACTTCGGCACACTTGATCCATTGAAATCGGACATGTTTGGAAAATCGCTCATTAGGCAACTCGACCTCCGAGACCTCGAAATGACTTGTATATAATCAATATATGGTCTACCCTTACATCCACCAACATTCTTCCATTTTGAAAACTGGAAACTTGCGGAATTATATGGCAATTTCAGAGGGCGCCTAGTCAAGTGCGACGCCAACTTTCGATTCAAGCAGAGTTTCTCAATGGCGGCCACGTGTTCCAATTTCGGTCAGTTGGATGATTTGTTTGTGGAGTTTTTGCGTTATAGCCTTACTTTCCCGGGGCGACACAGCGGCGGAGACGGCGGTTATACATGTCCCAAACCCAGAACCATCAGACCCGGACTCCAACTTGTTCCGCGGGGAACCATGAACGCAATGACGTCAGTCCTCACACCGCGTACGCGCGTTGAGTTGGCGAATAGAACGACGCCGAACGTGACTCAATTTAACATGATTTATTTACACTTCGTTCTATTGGATATATGGCAGAAATATTTTTTTTATTAGTCCTTCATAATTGTAATGAGTTACTTTTGATAAATGTGCTGCATGCAACATAGCCCGCTGCTGTGATTGTCAGGGCTACTCAAATACCAGAGCCACCTGTACACTATTTTATAATGATAATGTGACGACTTTGCCTTCACGAATTCTTCGAATACCTAATAATATTTATGACACTATGTACAATTTTTATAAGGGGAATACTAAGGTTTCGACGCGCCGAAAGGAGGACCAAAGACTCCAACCGAGGCCGGCATAGATGACTCCGCACTGGAATCATTCACGTTTTTGAGCTCGTCTTGAAAATATAAATATTGGCGAGACACGAAGTGTTGGTGCAGCTACAGCCAAGGCTCTAGTAGCATAATTTGTTTAGATGTGAGTCCAGATTTTGACAATCATCAGTAAGTAGATCGACAATTTGCGTTCGCGGAATATTGGCAGTTTCTGCTAGATATAGCTAGCGATGCCATTACCCTGCTTTGTAATTACAATATAAAAATATTGATAGGTATACCCTTCTTATACCGGGAGTCAGGTAAATCCATTCGCTGCGGGACCATTTTCTCTTTAGACTGTATGTGATATCCAAATTACTTACTACGCATAGCATGGTTTGCCTAATTAAAAGCCTTCCAGTCGACTCCTACTATTTTTCCAAACCGGGCAATCTACTATTATGTTACGTTGTGTACCATGCCTTTCCCTTTTTATATTTTTATATCCCTCCTGTTTATCTTAGGGTGTTACAAACTTTAGTTGTTCTCGTGTCCCCTATCTGTTCTCATCATTCCGGTGTATTCCTCTTTCCACTTTTGAGAGTTGTTTTCTTACCAATCACGGATGTTTTCCTCACCTTATTGAACATTTCACTATAGTGACATCATGACTAATGACTATGATATGCCTGTTCGTATAGTTACCTGCTATACTAGCGTTGGCTAACTGTGGTTGGTAGCTAAGAATTTTATCTGTTTAGCATGTGGATCTCTCTCTCTCTCTTAATTCTTCTCATGTATCCGAGAAACAGTGGCCACACCTATACTGGTCCTGTTCACTCCGTCTTCCAACACATGGCTCCCCTACCAATGCCCAAACCAACTTCGCATTGAGACGAAAGCCCCCCCCCCGTTTTTTGGCTTTGCTGCCATTGCTACTAACCCAGACCTATAGATTCCGCGCCGAAGCAAGCTTGTGAACTGGCCGTGTCATAGCCAAGGTGGGATCTAATATTGATATACCTGATTCGGGGGAACTGACTACTCTATAGGCCCGAATCCTAGCTTAAAATCCACATGACTGTACCTACCGAAACATACATCATTTTAAGAATAGAAAAGTAACACTAATAGCGGTACTTTTAATACTGTCAGTAAGAGCTCGATCTCATCCAAGGACGTGATCCACCAAACAGTGATGTGGGCTTGCCTGGGTCAAAGTAGACAATTCTAACAGCTCTCCGGTTAGTGTGGGGTTTCTAACACCACCAACCTCATGCGACTGTTATGTTGAAGTGCTCTAGCAGCCTGACATCCCACCCACTAATTGCAATATCATTCATTTTACCTTCCCGATTATACTGGTGCAATATCTCTTGATCAGCTGTGTCGCTCGTACCCTCTCCAAGCCAGAAGGTGTTGATGCAATGCACTACTTTAGTAGGCCCATCCACTAAAAAAAACAAACATCATCACAGTAATCCTCTCCTGGACATCTTTATAAGGCAACATATTTTGCAACGCTTCAAGGCTCTTGACACTAATTCGTAACATCTTCATGATGTGCACGTTGAAACTGCAATTACAACTTACAAATCTCTTGTTCGTCCCTGTTTGAAATGTCGGCACTTTAATTATATTTTATTTTTATTAGTATTATTATTATTATTATTATTATTATTATTATTATTATTATTATTATTATTATTATTATTATTATTATTATTATTGTCATCATCAGTTTGGGATCCATAGATCTTGTATCATAAACATTATTCTTTTGCAAAGCCTTTTGACGATCAGACCATTGTGTCTTCTTCAAAAACTTGGGTTGCCTCAAACAGCGCTAGGAAGAAAGCGTGATTCACGACTGAGCTTTTGCACAAATCCGTTAACAGACGTGAAGCTCTTCTGTATTCTCGCAGTGCCAATATGGGCCGTCTCGTTAGGATGGTGCAATGTGTGTGCCTGGGAAATCTTCCAGGAAATTTAGTCTATGTTGTGTGGTGAACTGCGCCGAATGCCCTTATTCCGATGGGGGGGCGGCACAGCCTGTGGCTTTGACATCCACAGCCTCTGACCTCGCGCGCAGATCCTGGTGTTTTCTCTATCTTTTCCTCTTCTTTCCAGGACGATTTTTTCGTCGTTGGGAATGGCCACATCGACTATCGTTGTCTCTCTTGCTGCCTTGTCCACTATCACCCGTCTGCTTTGGACAAGGCCGCAAGAAACAACGATCGTCCGATGTTAATTGATTATATATTATTATTATTATTATTATTATTATATTCTTATTATTATATATTATTATTATTATATTATTATTATTATTATATTATATTGTTATATCATTATCATATCATTAATATCATCATTTGGATCCATACAGAGCTTGTATCATAACAATTATTCATTTGCAAAGCCTTTTGACGATCGACCCGTGGTGTCTTCTTCAAAACGTGGGTTTGCTTACCACACAGCAGCTAGAGAGAAGGCGTGATTCCACGACGGGAGCTTTGCACAACTACCGTACCGAACTTGAAGCTCTTCTGTAGTCATGTGCGCAGTGCCAAGTATGGCCGTCTTCTTTAGGGATGTTTCCATGGTGGGTGCCTTGGGCCTCTTCCAGAATGTGAGTCTATGTTGGTGGTGACTGCGCCGAATGCCCCTTCACGACGAGGCACAACCTTGGCTTGACATTCCCAAGCCTCTGTACCTCCGGTCGCAGATCCTGGTGTTTCTCTCTCTTTTCCCCCCCCCCCTCTTTTGCTCCAGGAACGAGGTTTTCGTCGTGGGAATGGCCACCATCGCTATCGTTTCTCTCTTGTGACCTTGTCCACTATCACCAGGTCTGGTCCTTATTGGACAGGCCGCAAGAGAGCAACGATCGTCGATGTTATTATTATTATTATTAATTATTATTATTATTATCATTATTAATTATACTAATTATTATTATTATTATTCTTATTATATTAATGATATTATTATTAGTATTATTGTTATTATCAGTATCATATCATTATTATTCACATCAGTTTTGGATCCATACAGAGCTTGTATCATACACAATTATTCTTGCAAAGCCTTTTGACGATCTACCAAGTGTGTCTTCTTCAAAAACTTGGTTGCCTTACACAGCAGCTAGGAGAGAAGGCGTGATTCACGACTCGAGCTTCTTCACATCCGTTACGTGAAGCTCTTTTGAGTACCGGATTTCGGTGAGCGTAACAATCGCGAACCAATCATTATAAGTAGTGAAGGGGTCCTATTTTTACAAACAGGTTTCCTCATACAGTCTTACGGTGCTTTTCAGATGGTTATGCTGGCTAGGAGACATTCCGGATGGACACCGTTACACTGTTGGTTTATCTTCGCGTCTTGGGGCTTGTGCATGTTTTGAGTGCTGGCCCCTATGCAGTGATAACCACAAGTGGGGGTTATGCATAGTCCAACAGGCAAAGACAAATCAAAGATCATCGGAGAACACCGGAGGTCGGAAGCCTAGAACCCTGTAAACCAATAAGTTCAGAGATTTTAGTTAGTCCGATCAGTCATATCCGAACAAGCCCAGTCTTTTCTGGTAAAAAGAATTGTGATAATTTTGAATAGTTTGGCCTATTTGTCCTTATATAAACAAAATAATCAAACTGACATGGATTGATAAGCTCAACTCGGTTTGTGTAGTCTCGATTACGAGTACAGGGACAATGCAGACCAGAGGTGACCCGAGGTCACTAGAGGTCAAATTCCGAGCACTGTGTGAAAAGCTGAAGCCAATCCTCATTTTTTGGTGGCGTCAATGTATTTTTGTGGTCCAAAAGATTAAATTTGCCATTTTGGTGAGTGTTCTAACGCTATGATGCTGGAACTCGACACTGATGATTAAATGAATCCTATATGAGGTCGTCTGAAAACCTTGTCAAGATTTTTTCGCACGACAATTCGACCATGTATACAAACATATTCCTGTGGATGGAATGCCATGTTGCTGGTCCGCACTTTATTATTTTTTTATTCTTATTATTATTATTATTATTATTAGTATAATTATTATTATTATTATTATGTATTATTATATTATATTATTATATTTATTATGATTATACAATATTATATATATTATTATTATAATTAATTATTATTATTATTATTATTATTATTATTAATTATTATTATTATTATTATTATTTATATTATTATTTTTTATTATTATTATATTCAATTTTATTATTATTTTTATTCTTATTATTATTTAATCTTATTATTAGTATTATTATTTCTATTATTATTATTATTATGATATTATTATTATTCTTATTATTATTATTATTATATTATTATTATTATTGATAACACTATTATATAGATTATATATATTATTATTATTATTATTATTATTATTATTATTTCTTATATTAGTATTATTATAATATTATTTTATTATTATTATTATTATTATTATTATTATTATTATTATTTATTATTATATATATTATTTATGTCCAACCTTTGGCTTTGACATTCCACACTGTACCTCGAGTCGCAGATCCTGGTGTTTCTCTATCTTTTCCCTCTCTTTCAGGAAGATGTTTGTGTCGTTGGGAATTACCACAATCACGATCCGTTGCCCTCTCTTGCGGCCCTTGTCCACTATCACCAGGTCTGGTCTTAGTGGACAAGGCCGCAAGAAGCGACAACGATTCGTCGATGTTATTTTATTATTATTATTATTAATTATTATTATTATTTATTATTATTATTATTATTATTATTAGTATTATTATTATTATTATTATTATTACCATGCAATAGATATCACATCCATATATATATTCCATAAGTGGCATGAAGAGGTTTTATTGCACTTGCGTAGCCATTTCATGAAACATGCCTGTTCAAACCAGTTATTGAAAGATAATGGACTTCCGGAAGATCGCCTAAATAGTTTCAAAGATCTCTGTGATTCGGCGGGTTGGACTTTTACTCACGTAATTGTTTGGCAGCGCAGCCTGAAGGAATTGACAACAAAGACGTAATATTATATAGATGTACCAATGGAGGAGCTGGCAGATAGACTGCATACACCATGTTATCTGTGAAGTGAGCGAGTCATCTGATAGGGTTTGACCGCGCCGTTGTGCCCCGTACCCCCCACCCGCGTTTCACGGCGCCTTGTATCTTCTAAGCACATTCCAACACGTTATTACCAGTCGTAACTACGCTGCACTACAGTGTAGTGATGTTCTTACGACGCTGGGGTACGTTAACTTAGTAGGCTACGTTAGGACACGATTCGATTATTTGTGCCACGTCTGCTCAGGTTGCAGCCATGTAAATCCACGTTTCAGACGCATTTCGCAACGTAGAAGCTTGGCGGCCTAACTTTACAGGAACAGTACGTCAAGGGGCGGGCAATCACATGTCGAATTGGGGAGAGCAATGACTTCTGTTGTCAAAATGTGTTATGTATGGAGTCGCTATAGGAGTTGAGGCACCCGCCCCCAGTTGTCGCGCCCATGTTAACTGTGGGGATGGGAGGCCACGCAATTGTGCAGTCCGATGACACAGATAATACGGTCTGAGTGAGAAAAACGGTCCCGGACTATTTTCTACTAGATAATTTGTTCTGGGCAGATAAAAATTACAAAAAACCAACAACAACTAACAAAACGTACCAAAAACAAATCTGAGGTTACGTCAACAGGGATGAACCAGAAAGCTAAAGGTTCAGTGGTTTCCTAGATTGCCAACGGATGAATTTGACCTGAAGTATCTAAGCTTTGTAAACTGATCGTGTTTATAAGATGTTATACATGTACTTTAGAGGACATTTGACCTACGCCTCCTAAACAACAGGGTTTATGGTACCACATCAGTTTTAAGTTTGTTTAGTGAGGAGGGTCAGGAGGACATAGTCATACGACCGACCGTGAAACCACAACCCAAAAAGTGCAAACGAGCCCAGAAGCTACATTAATTCGCCCACAATTTTGAAGAATAAATCAAGGGCCTTCTTGAAGGCATTTACACTACTAGACATTACAACATTTTTCCGGAAGGCTATTCCACTCGGTGATGCCCCTCTGTGAAAAGAAGTGTTCCGAAGATCCATCTACAGCGAGTAACTCGAAGCTCGAGGTGGTGCCCACGAGTAGTAGTCACATCAGAAGAATGAACACGCTAGAAGATAAAGCTTCAATTGCCCAGGCCTGGCCGATGTCTACAAATGGAATCCTCTTCGTTTTAGTGTGTGGCTTACCACACTTAATTCAAACTTGATAGGACCATAATAAATTTACTGTGGTATAAAATGTTTTAGAAGTTGATCTCTGCTGACATTAGATGACCTTTGATCTGGCCCCAAAGCAGCAGGATTTATGTACCCAACATGGGGAAATAATCATTCTGGCCATTGGCTGTATCCATTAGGGCTTGGCCAGTCATGTTCCAGGATTCAATGTTACTGATTTCCCTTATGTTTACCTAAATGACTTATAATGCACACTAAAAACGAGTTAAGTCGGGTGATATCATCAGAAATATGGTTTCCGTTGAGCCCAGTGGGATTCTGGAGGTCGGATTAGCTCGGTTGGTAAAGCTTAGGACTGGTGAGTTCGAATCCCAATGACCGATCAACTTTTCGGTAAACGTTTGGGCAAGTACCAACAAAGGGGGGGGAACCCAATGATTACAATCTGCGCCTACAAAGGCAGCAACTTATACTCTCCGGGATTGTCGGAGAGCGCATGTTCGGTTTCATGTTGATCGGGGTAATATCTGTAAAGAGCTTTGAGGACGTCTACCGACGTTGGAAAGCGCTATATAAGCATGCGGAAATTATTAATGTGTTGGAAAGTTTAATTGTCGAGTCAGACTTCACTATTATGGGAGACGGTGGGCTCAGGTGCGTTTTTTACTGCAACCTTACGGCTAAACTCCTGGGTAGGGTTCGATGGCTGAACAGATTATTGCCCCCCAGCCTGTCAATTGGATATTGTAACTCTGGGAATACCCTCTTACTCAATTCGTGCTTAATTTGTGCATATGCCCATCAGCTGAAGAACGTTCAGGGAAAACAATTGCGACCATTTGAAGAAAAAAACAAAATCCTCAGCAGATCGAAAGAGTGTAAATCTGTAGTACCATTGATCGGCCAATCCCTACACACAACTGTTCACAATCATGAACTGAGTGTTAGACAACACATGAAATCAATACCTCAATTAATCTCAGCTTGGAAGTGGTCAAATGCAATTTACGACAGATAACGTTTTAATGATCATATAGTGTTCCCATGGGTACGATCAATGCATTCATTCATACCAGCCAATCAGTCTTATGGTGGTACTATACGACAGTACCATGCACAAACCGACAGCATCGGCCTACACTTGCTTCTGACTATTAAATGAATCGACATGCTGTAACATTGAGGCAAAACAAGCAATTGGCCAACAATTGCAATTCTCACTTGCTCCCTCAGGAATTTTTTTTCCGGTGCATGTTACATTTTAGAATCTATGGGATCTGATCAGGATTCAGTCGGATCGTGTAAACATGTTTTTGGGATCTTGCCTTATTCGGATTAATTCAGCCAGCGTACGAGCCCTGCATATATCATTCTATTTCTTTATATATTTCGTAGATGAGGGAGAGGGGGGGGGGGGGAGGGGGATCGGTCGACGTTATTCCACGTCTGCAGTAAAAGGCGGACCAAGTGCCGTGATTCATTTTGAAACTTGAATACTATTAGCCATAACATCGTGAACTTCACTTTCAGAATAGTTCACTCGGAAGCAAAACAAATTGATTGATTGTATCTGATTTTAATATCTGGAGTATCAGAAGCGTTACGGTGTTCGGGTCAGACTAAATTGAACTTTGAACGGACATGTATGTAAAGTGAACATGCTCCCACACTGTGGCCTCAGGTTGTACGTCAACGCAAGTCTCTTCGCATATCTGACAGGAAATCCACAAACAGATTCGTCCCGCCCCCGGAGGCGGAGACGGATTTACTTTAGCGAGAACGGCACCGACCCCCCCCCCCCCCCCCCCCTCTCTTTAGATGACATGCGACAAAAATTATTTTACTGTGATTAGAGAGAGCACATTTGGATAATCGAAGAAACTATTCACATAATCTTCTTGCGTTTGAAACACGTTGAATACTTTAGCTGATAGGCTGGGGGATGGGGGAGTGACCAACAGGGCATGCGCAGATCGTAGGAAATAACTTCCTCAAACAAAGCCTGTACAAAAACTCCTACGCATGTGCTAATTTCGCGGAATTTAGACAACTGGAATGACCGTGTTAAAATATCTTATTCAAGTGAAACGCAAGGTGCAGTCTTCTTGGAAATTAGTTTAATGACCACCATTTCCTACGGAAAATTTTGAAATACCTCAAACCTGCCGAACTGCAAGCGTCTGGCTAGCATCCAAAGATTTCGACACGCTTCGTCGTCCGGAGCCTTCTATTTAAGGCAATCTCCGAACAGATTTGGACAAACGTTTGTTGTGGAAACAGTGGAAGCACATTCTAGCGATGTTGTACATAGATTCTATTAACCCAGTGGGTTGTGTAAGTTATACCAGTTGGACTATTTAACCATGCTATCCGCTGAAGTGGTATATATACCCAACTCGAGGAGTTCCGAAGCATCGAACTCGCCAGGCGAGGCGACCTAGTTCAACCGCTTCTTCTGACAATTTCGAATAACTTCATCAATATGGAGAGGACTTTGGTGCCTGAGTATAGTCCTGTATTTTCTTCTTGGATCGGCCTTCGTGTTAGGCAAACCCGTACTACGACGCGGCAAGGGCAGGAAAGTGCCAGGGCGATCCATGGTCAAGTTGAGGTAAGCTAATTAGCCGCCGCAAAACTGGCCCCTTAATTCCGGCAATACAACGGTCCAGTTTTGTATAAGGTTGAATTGTCATGTTATGACCACGCTTTAAAACGAGCTCCACCCTACACACTACCTGGGGGAGTGGGAGAGGGGGGGGGGGGGGGGGGAAACAGGCACCCACATGATATGGAATTCCTCCTCAATATTTTGAGGAGTGTTGTGGAAATTGCAACACTTAATATACTGTAATGCCTTAACAAATATTTTTCCGATCAATTCGAACAAAATTATAATCAAATATTGAAGCATCAATGCAAAAGTGAGTGGTGAATTCTCATTCTCATATTATACATATTGACTGTTGTCAAAATAAGTAAGAAGTACGTACGCCTGGGGTCTAACGTTCACTTACGGTATGAAGCAAACACTGTAAGACTATGTGTGGTGCTCCATCAAAAATAAGAATATTCCGCTTGCCATTAATTCCCAAATGCGCAATTCGTTACCTGGGTTGCATTTCAACTCAGCGAATCCTCTCACCCGTCCTACTCCGGAGGACCCTGTTCATGACATGTTTGCATACCCAGTGTTGCTACTTTAGCTCAGCCGATTCGATTCAGAATAAGCGGGTATTCAGCAATGCAAAAATGCACTCCGAGTACCGGTACTCTAGAATGCACCAAAACAACTTACTATAACTCCATGGAATGTAATCGCCTCTGGACCCAAAGCAGAGACTTCAGAGGTCCCATGTACCACTGGAAAGTGTCATTTTTGATAGTCGGGGAATACCATAAGCAACATTTTCTTGGTCCCTCCATGTCACCTATAGTGGCGCTCAGCTCAATTTCGCTCCTGCGCGAAAACCGTGGACACTTACAATCGCCTGCATGCTGCTCAATATTCTATTCTAAAAAGTTGTCTCTGGAACTCAGACCAGCTATATGTGGATTTTATTACCGGTCTTATGATTCTATTTATCGTCCTTATTCTTATGACTCTGTCCCATATGTTTTATGTTGCCGACATCTATCTATCTATCTATCTATCTATCTATCTATCTATCTATCTATCTATCTATCTATCTATCTATCATCTATCATCTATCTATCTATCTATCTATCTATCACTATGACTTCAATCCTGCGACTGCGTCATTTTTATACCCACAAAATGCAATTTTTGGTTATCTGGGGGTACGTACTGAAGACCAACATTTCCTTGGGCCTTCCACGCCACCTATATGAGTGGCGCCCGCTCTGTTTCCCTCGTAGGCGGAAAACTGTACACATGCATGCAGCTTGATATATTCTAAAATGTGGTCCCTGGTACTCCATCTATGCCTCGCTTGCCCATCTATGCCATTCGAACACGTGCAGTGTCGTGGTCATTTTCATGCACGGAAGGTGTCATTTTCAATGGTGTGGGGGTGCCAAAACCAACATTTTTCTCGTACGCTTCGCGCCATCTAATAATGGCGGTTCGTTTAGAATATCTTGCCACTCAGTTAAAAAAAAACACCCAGTCGAATTTGGGACACTGGAAACCCCCTCCCCTGGGTACGCCCTCCCCTGGGTCCTCTGTCCCCCTGACCTCGCTAACACACATCCCCCCCCTTTCATAATGACTCCGAATTCATTGTACTGGTGAACTATTGTTCATGACATTCTCGTACCTACCTAAGTGTACTAGCAATAGTTTTTTGATAAACTTGGAACTGTTGTACATACAACGTTCTATGCTGGAGATGGTCCGGGTTCGACCGAAAATTTCAATTGGAAATATATAATAATAATAATAAAATAATAATAATAATAATAATAATAATAATAATAATAATTAATAATATAATAATAATAATAATATAATAATAATAATATAATAATAATAATATAATAATAATAATATAATAATAATAATAATGAATATTTGACGTTCGGAGCCCCTAGTTTTTGTGGCCTCTCCAGTTTCTGATAAAGGTTTCGTAAACTGTTAGAAAGAAATGAACGAATGTGGCCAATACGTTCCTCCTGAACGGTACGTGCGGAATGATGGTGCAAAGGTTTGTAGCCCTTCCGTGACCCATCGATCTTTAATTATTGTTTTTGTAAGCATGCGAAACAGGTCATTCCTCAAAACTGCAAAAGTCCTTGAAGTGGCTGACGTTTTTGGCAAAGAAATCGTGAACGATCGGTGGCTGCATGGGGAGAGACATACTGAGTAGGTATCTGGCCATGGTTACCATCCCTCCGGATGCCCATCGGTCAACAAAACTATCAGTCGTTCTTTTGGTCCGAGCTGGTTCCGGCCGATGGCGCCTGTTGAAAGTTGGGTGGCTCCAAATTAGTGACGAGCGACGTGTTGTGTTATATCGGACGTCCATCATGAAAGCTCTCCTGGTGTTGTGCCCTAGTTGGTAATATAGGCTGCGGCGCTGCAGTAATTAGTAGCTACTATCAGCAACTGTAATTAAAACGGTTCCTGTAGGGAGTGTAGGCTACAACTTTCCTCATATGAGCAGTGCGTGACGTTCGGAAAAAGCTGTCGCGATAACTATCGGCCTGTGTCGAGATGTTTTAACACTGCCAATTCTGATTCTCGTTTGACACGATAACTATCAGAAGTTGTTCAAAGCTGGGATTCGTCTCAAAATATCATGGGATGGCGGACCAAATCCGTTGACGTGATCTTCGACCGAGCGATCGATATTGTTCTGTAAGAATTGTGGTATATCGTCACTATAACAAGTCAATGCAAAATTCGTTCCGATATACTGTGGACGATTGTTTTGCAAAACCGGACCCGTCCATTATTACACCTGCGAGACATTATTGCCTCCTAAATAAATTTTAAAGATTCGCGGACCAGAGAACAGTCCGGATTATTTTTCATCATGATTGAGGGAGTGGGATATGTCAATGCAAAATCGGTTCTGATGCACATTGAATGACGTTTGCCGTGATGTCACGCGTACAGCAGCGTCGATTATTCGGCTGGTCTTTTTGGGACCTTATCATGTTATGTGTATTTGTACTTTCATCGATACTTACCGGTAGCTATCTCGTGTTCCATTCTTATTGAATGAAATCAGTCTATTTCGTGACGGACATCGCCACAGTAGGGGGAAAAAAGAAGGCACGTCGCTCACTTTTCGGCGGACTATGCTTCCAGTGACCTTGACATACACCGAATGACATAGGCCTACACCCGATGACTCCGAAACTTCAGCACAGTAAATCATTTGAAAATGTGGTCACACACACTTTTAGGAGGGCACTGACGCTCATATTGCGTGCAAGATGAGAGTGGTGGTGACTATTAAAGTAGTATTCATATTCCAGGAATTTTAAGAATAATAGACAGACCCGACACTAGCTCCCCATTCGAGGAAATTGTTCTTAATTCGTTTGCCCTACAAAACAGATCACAGGAAATGATTGTTGACTCTATGACAACACAAAGGAAGGCGGTGCACGGGGGCAGTCACGTTATGGAAGGTCCAAGCAAATAGAACCGCAAGTTAACCGTGTGGTGCACTGGTTCATTCCAAGTTTGAGTACCGTCTAGAGTGTAGACCCTGTCAGGTCTGCTCAACGTTGACTTCTTATATCTGGTATGGAAACGAACGGCGCCTTCTGGGCCGATAAACAATATCGAGAGAATACTCTATGTCATGCTGAATATTGACCGATGAGAGCCAGAGTGAAGTCACAACTAGTTGGCAACTACACATGTATTTGTGATTCTGCTATGACATCATTGTTAGTTGGCATCCATGGAGCTATTATATCAACTCATCGTCTGCAACTTTGTCAGCGTTGGTCCGCCAAAATCTACTGAAAAAGTGACACTTGATCAGCATGACTGAGCCCCAGGTCGCGCGCACCGGGCTTGCGACCCGGTGACGAGCTATTTGCGACCCGAAAAATGGAATCGTGTTTCCAACCGTAATAAATAAACGCACGATTTGGTCGCAGAGCCGTGGGTGACCGTAAGACCAAAATCAGTCACAACAAGGTCGATGGTCATGTTCAAAATTTCTCTCCTGTGATTTCAAATCGTAAGTGATCGCAGATAGGCTTACCTGGTCGTAGCCACTAGCCACTATTAGACGTTCACGATCACAGGTAACTCAATCGTACGATTGATCGTGCAACAGATCATATACCACATGACGACTGGGGTGTCATTTGCCACTAGCCTACGGTCGGGCGTACTACCCATTGCGACCAGTCTTGACTCGTTGTGCGGTGTTACGATCGTCACCAACAGTCATTCCGACCCTATTCTACTCCTAGTTTCCCAGTTCATGTCACTCTGGCACACACACAAAAAACCTTGCCGAGTATATATCACCTGCGGGTGGTACCGATACAATACGAAGTCAACGAACTTATGGTAGAATTGCTGCTGTTGCCGCAGCCGTACTCCTCCGACGGAGAATCCAGTGCAAGAAGGAAGATGGGCGAAATTAAAGTAATTTGTTCTAAAATTTCATCTCACAATCACTCGATTATCAGCGTCCGGGTCTCGCGTTGGCTGTGTTTGTTTACCCCTACCTTCCTCTTCTTGTGGTGCGTAATTGTTTTCGTTTGTGTGGCAGTTTTGCAGTGCGTGACCTAGAACTGACTGACCTAGACCTAGAACCCTACCCCTCGAACCTGACCAGACCGCCAACTTCATCCAACGGCCAACACGCGTCTCGAAACTGCTAATATTCGGATCATTTGATTGCTGTGCTCTCATATTCGTGATTCAGATTAGTATTCTTGCCAAAAGTGACGCCGGGGGCGTGCTCGCGGCCGCGTTTTACCCATGCATCTATCAATCAGGAGCAAGCAGGATTCGCATGCGTCGTCGGCGATAGAGCCTGCCTCACATTGCACGGATATTGCTGACCGCGAACTTGCGACGGATAATACTGTCATACTCACGGTCGGCGTATTAAGCCTACCTCACACTGGCACGTGTTCAACTCCGCAACGCTCACGGTCGCACACGAGGTGACCGCAAGCAGCGGCCGTAAGCTCCTACTACTCTTGCGAAATTCACTGCGGTCGAGTCCCCAGACAGTGACCCTATTGTTTTGGACGCGCACTGGAGCAAATCACAGCAGAAGACCCATGGGGATGTCTTCCATTCCAAAGGATCTGTTCGTATGTTCCTCCGAGATTTATTGGAAGGAAGTTGACCCCTGATAGCAATAAGGATACTACTTTAGTCGAGCTATTTAGCGCTTTCATTCTGCCCATGCTGTTGATTTATTTGCCATCAAAAAACTACGTGGGCCTTGCGGATTTTTTTTTTCAACCGTTCAAATTCGCCACCAACGCTTGCGCACAGGCTGGCCACTCGTAGTGGCTACGGTTTTTGCGGTCATCGCCTCACACTTTGCAGTCCTCGAGAATGGAAACAATACAGTCACGCCTGGGAACTCGACCGCAGTGAATTTCGCGAGGAGTCGCAAGGAGCTTGCGGTCATCGCATGCGGCGACCGTAAGCGTTGCGGCGTTGAACTCCGTATATTTGTGTGGAGGTAGGCTTACGCTAACGAGGCAGAATACTACTTCTACACTCAACCGCGAATAATGGACAATACCGTTTACGTGAAGTGACGACCAAAATCGTCTCGCGGTATATCGGGACTGATTGACAAAATTATAATATATCGATATGAAGAGCATGTATCCTGTCTGGGCTGAGATAGAGCCCGTTCACTGCACACAGTCTGATTGCCATTGTGTCGACCGTATTTGATTGGGAGGCAGTACAATTTGAACAATTTCGGTTTAGGCTATACCTCCATTCTGCGACCCCTAACCCCTAAAAACATCAGTGCGAACTATTTCATACAAAGAGGCATTATTGCCGATCAGCCTCGGCGAAAAAGCGACGGCGACGGTTCAGTGCAATTCGATATCGATATCGTCACAATGTCAATGATAAAAGTAGTTACGTTATACCGTGACACGTGATTTCAAGTGAATAGCACCGTCCATTCGCTCCCGGTGTTGTTCTGATGAGACATTCAGTGAGAGGACTGTGCCACTTTTTTCTAATATTTTATATAATATACTTCATACAAAACTGTTGTGTTACCGGCTCTGTCCAACTGATTTTTATCGCCAGATGAACAAAAAATAAGCCTGTCCATGGTTACAGTTTAATGAGATGATAATGATATTGTGTCAAATTACATGAGGGAAATGGCAGTTCGACGTTGAACGGACAGTGTGCAGAACGATCTTTCGGAAATCCCCTGCCGAAAATGACTAATCCTGCCAACACACAACTTTACAGTTTCCTCCACAGCTATCACAATACCACTCCGAAAACGTTGGATGATTTGGTAACATTTTCAAGTAGTGGTGACAGTTTAAAATAAGCCGTAACGCTATTGCTATGGGGGAATCTCGTCTATTCCTTCGAAATGTTCATGGTGAGCATGCGCACTTACAACCACGAACTGGTTTATATGGACAGAGGTAGCCAATCGACATCCTGTAATTGCAATATCTATGAAGTGTTGTGGAACTATAAAGTTGTTCACTGGGCTGAGATACAATTATTATTTGTTATCATCAAATGTAGTTGTCTTTAAAAAGTAAAAGGTAATGTCCTCGAATAATAATGGTGCTATCAATAAAGAATTGATGACGCTTGGTCATTGACAGCAATTGAAAGACCTATTTCTTGCAGGGAATTATTATTCGTTTACAGTGCAGTCCGATTATTAGCCTATATGTATAGGTTATTAACCTCTAGGTATACGTTCTCAGCAACTGACCCAATGCTAGGAAGTATTCCTCTACAATAACATTCAGAGCTCCGTGTGTTCTGGGTGTGTGTTAACTCAAGTCTTGATCGTCAGCGTCATTTTTACATATTAATTTCTGCCTAAATTGATTCGCAGGACGGGTGTGACGTGGATATCACCGCCAGATCGATGAACAGTCATTTCAACTCCCAACCCGAATTCGAGAGCTCCGAGAAAATGAAAACCGGACATAAGAATGTCCCAAATACCCGACTGGGCCCGGGGGCGAACAAATCAGCGACGCGAGAGTAAGATTCGCTTTCAAGAAGATATTTCCCGCATTGCCCTGGAGGATGTGTCCGAGGAGTCCCTCGAATGGGTAAGTGTAGCTACTAAAAGGAATGGAAGAATTATGAGCCGTGGCGTTAGGAAAACGATTGGGGAAACGTTCCCAACCTGCCATATTCGGAAGGAAATCTTTACATGGAAAGGCAACACGGTACGGGGTACGAAGAAAGAGGGAAGCGAAACGAGACGACGAGAAGAGGATACGTAGTGCAAAAGGGATGAAATGATACACATAAAAAAAAAACGAATTATGAACGGGTACTTCTCGTGACTGAGAACAACAATGCCCCACTACTGTTACTAAATCGCCCTGGGTATATGGGTCAAAGCTTTCGTGACAAACTCTAATTATATCGTCTTCACCCACCTCGATACTCCATAGGAAAATGAATTTGAATCGGTCTTACCGTCACAGAGAAATCCTGCTTTGAGAAAAGTGTGACATAGACACACACTATACCCTGCACACCCGCAAGCACACACACAACTTGTCACGCACACACACCTACGCGTACGCACGCACGCGAACATACACGCACACACAACGCGCACATGCACGCCACACGCGCACCTATGGAGTTATGATATTAACTGGAGAGGCAAACGCGTGCAATATATTGCAGCAATTTGAAAATGTCCCCTTGACCCTGACTGACACGCGATTAACCTTCATGTGCGTGAAGTGTTTGACAATCTGCGGTATGTGCTACTCTACCGGGAACAAACTGACGCAGAATTTCCCCTGGAACGGTTTTGATACGCGGATTACATTTTCTTGCGTTAAATTTTTTGCTAACTACGGTTCGTGTTACTCTTTTGGTGAACATTTCCAGTAGCGCGTCTGAAGACAATGCAAAACACGCGCGTACTGCTATTTACCCCCAACGTTCCAGCCTCAGCATAGGCCGTTAGCGTTTGGACTTCCGGCTTAAGGCAACACAGTTAAGGGTCAAAAACGGTCGTTTGAGTTCAGACTCAGCTTATTGGGTTTATGTTGCTGGTCCTTCGAATAATTCAGAATTCAAAAAATTGAAATATGCAAGGAATCACTGCGCATAATCTCGTGTTCTTTACCTGTCACATTTTCGTACGGTTTTTAATGGACATGTTTCCCCTCAGTTTATGGGTAATTAGGTGTGTGTAGTTTACCATACAACAGTATTGGTTTTAGACAGACATTGGCGAACCAGAAAAGACACATATACACTAAAAAAGCCGCAGCCGCGTGGAACTCGGTAGGCAAAACACACTGGCAATAGCGCACTTTGCATGACGTCATTTGATTATACTTTGCACATCTACACAGAGGCTGGCAGGTATTCCGGTATCACATTGTGTCTGTTTGCTGTCCGATGAGTCACGGACAGACGATTCATGTTGCAGGCTTGAACTCAAGTGTTGCTGAAAAATGAGGAATAATGTTTGAAGTTTCTGTTTTTCGAGGATGCAATATATATGAAATGGCAGTGGAAGTGGCCCTGCCCACGTAATCAACAAGGAGTAATCGTGCTGAAGTCAGTGATTGCAATATTTACCATGTCAATACCGGTTATACTAGTATCGTGAAGGCCAGTGGGAATTTAAATATACTTCCTAGGACTTCATTTGGTTGTATTATCACAGCTGGAACTCAGACCGAATTTCAAGCCGATTCTAGTGTACCGTTAATACACAATCAGTTTGTAAACCGGCCTTGAGCCCTCACGATGCGACCACCGTGACCCACAGATCCCCTATAATATAAAGTCAATGTATAACATTCTTTTGAACATCTTGTGCCAAACACCCCTATACTAGATGGTTCCCGAATAAAGAAAAACCTGGAAATCGTTCTCAAAATAATAATAATAATCTCTTTAGTCTCTCTATTGAATACCTCTCTTCTTGGCATTACCATGGCGCAAAAGTGCAACATTTACTGTGTATGTTCTATGGGCAGCCTTTGCGTCATCAAAAGTAAATTGAAATATCTCAACTAGACAACATGCTATAACCTCAAATTTGGCGTGTGGGTATGGTATTTCTTCTTCACCTGTTATTAGTTTGAAGAAATTATGTTACATGACCATTATGCTTCAAGCCTATGAAAAGTATTACTGATATACCCAGCTGAAGCTAGAAGCCGTGTTATTACACAAATCATTTGTAGCTAGACTGATAAAAGTGACACGACCAGGATCAGTACGTATGATGACCAGTGAAAGTTAGGAACCGTGTTATAACACAAATTAGCTAGATTGATAAAAGTGCCACGACCAGGTCAGTACGTACTGATGACTAGGTTAAAGTTAGGAAGCAGGTTGTACCCAAAGTAGCTACATCGATAAAAAAGTACCAGGTTTCGTAGTACGATGACCAGTCAAAGTAGGAAGCCATGTAAAAACAAGCCAGTAGCTAGACTGATAAAAGTGACACGACCAGGATCAGTACGTTCTGATGACCAGTTACAGTTAGGAATCCGTGTTATAGCACAAATAGCAACGACTAGACGATACAAGTTACACGACCAGTGTCAGTACGTACTGATGACAGTTAAAGTTAGGAAGTCCGTGTATAACACAAGCCAGTAGCTAGATTGATAGAAAATGGACAACGACCAGGATCAAGTACGTTCTGATACGCATTTAAAGTTAGGAAGCCGTGTTATAACACAAAGTAGCTAGACTGATAAAAGTGACACGACCAGGATCAGTACGACTGATGACCATTAACGTTAGGAAGCCGTGTTATAACACCAGTAGCTAGATTGATAAAAATACTAGGTTTCGTAGGTACTGTGACCAGTCAAAGTTGGAAAGCCGTGGGTATACACAAAGTAGCTAGATTGATAATAGTGACCCGCCCAGATCGACGTACTGATGACAAAGTTAAGTTAGGACGGCCGTGTTATAACACAAAGTGGCTAGATTGATAAAAAGTACAGGTTTCGTAGGTACTGATGATCGCAGTCAAAGTTGGAAGCCGTGTTATAACACAAAGTAGCTAGACTGATAAAAGTGACACGACCAGGATCAGTAGTACTTATTACCAGTTAAATTTAGGAAGCCGTTTTATAACACAAGTAGCTAGATTGATAAAAAGTACCAGGTTCGTAGTACTAGATGACCAGTCAAAGTTAGGAAGCCGTGGTCAGTCACCTAATTGGAAAATGATAAAACCACGTACAGTGGTCACTGATGACTAGTTTAGCTTTATATAGAAATCGACGTGGGCTAATACGCCTCGGGTATATCTTGACAGGATAACTGTTGTATAATTTGTGTTGTTGAGGTTTTGTTGTTGAGGTTGATGTTGAGTTTTTCTAGGTCGCGTGATTCTGTCTGGGTGAAAAGGCTATTATACTATTACCGCCTACAGGGATTATCATTTAAAATAGTCATTAATGAGGTGATTATCTTCGACAACTGTTCAGGGATTTAATATCTTGGTGAACCATCCCTTTGAACTGTTCCGGATAGATGCGCGCATCACTGCGTGTCGTTGGGCGCTGTCTGATGAACCAATTAACTAATGCTTTAGGCAGTTAGGCAGAGGTGTTAGTAATTTTGTGTCAATCAGTCTCCCTTCCACGAGATACTGGCAGATAAATTAAGTTATTTACGCGTGGCAGAAAACTCAACCATCGTTGAAGTTGAATGCATGTCCCATAACTCAGAGTTCATCTTCGTCATAAAATTGTTGGAATGACGCGTTAATGCGTTTATGTGATGGGATTCCAGACCATGTGAGATGACGAAGTCTTTATAATTACAGATTAACTCGAACAGATCGGTTATACGGACTATGAATAACTTGTGTAGGTCTGAACACCGCAATTAAACCCTGCACAGATGTTCCAGCGACCCGGCTCATTGCCGCAGGCTTACTTTATTAACTCGACATTCCTCATTAAAACTTGCAAACATTATTGTAACTATGTTATGACAACGAATATGCCTAATGGAGCAGCAGAGGTATATAGGCTAGATGACTTTAAACGATGCATCGACACGAAGTACAGTACAGTGTCTCGAGTAGTCATATCGTTTGAGCCAGGATTCAATATGTCCTAGAGCGGGAAGTGTCATGACGCAATACACACCGGATTCAAGCAAGCACAAGCATCGATAGGTCCCGGGTGAACTATGATTAGTTGCAAAGATAGAGAGCCATCACTCCGAAGGGAATTTTATGGAGTATCTTCCTTGTAGAGATATTTGAGTTAATAAAGTAAGCCTGCGGCAATGAACCGGCATACAATTGATCTCTTCCTACCGCACCACGCAACTGTCATCTATGGCATCCAAGCCTAAGGTATGGATGTAAAGAAATGCGATTATGTATAGAAGAATAATTTTGAGGACCCTGGCCTAATTTTCCTACAAAACTGAACGTTTTTAAAATCTTGTGGCGCCTTATCGGAGTGTGAATAAAAGTAGTGCACCACGCAGATTAGACAATACTATCCAAAATACTACCTCACATTTACACGAACAGAACATTAAATGATATCAGCCAATCGAAAGTTGCTTTTTGGATCATGTGCCATTTTGAAACACCATTGGTCTGTTCGTCGTTCTTCTTCAGTTCGAAATACCGGCCGGGCCTTCTTCTTTTCGGGGATCTACGTACCCCTAGCGAAACTTCCTCTCGAAACGTGGTCCCAGGTCTATGCTATTTTCCCCTTTTTCTTTTATAACAATATAACGTGAACTCTGTTCGACCGAGTTTGTTAATTGCAGCTTGGTTCTTGCATAGTTTTCGGACAATACAATCCAAAAGATTATATAAACGTTTTTCGTCCAGAATGACGTCATGCGGAACCAAAGTCTGCAGATGTCATTACAGCAAACTGAAGGCTTGACGAGCACAGCACCCATCTATATTAAGCGACATTCCATGTGTAACGTACACTGCTTGCAACAGTAGCGCGGACATTGCCAATTTCAACTAATGTAAAAAAGACCGCTCAGAGTTCATTCACCCTTCACCCTTAGGCTGGGATTCCATAGATGCGGATCCGGTACGCATGTGAAAAATCACCAAATTACATGAACTCAACGGGGGGCAGTGTCTGAATTTGTCTTATTTAGTTTGTAAAGATAGATATTGGTTTCACAGAGGCAAAAAATATTCTAAATGAAGGCAAACCCAGCCATGCCATCGGCAAAATGGCACATGTACCACGTGTATACGGATACGTATCAACGCGAATGATGGATTCTTTGGAATATCTTCCTCAAGAAGCCAATCGACGATAATTGCAAGGGCTGCTGCATTTTTATAGCCTTTTCTAATGAAGTTATAGTGTTTTCTCTTCTGAAACAACCATTCGTTTTCGTAAATATGTGATTTCTACATCCATCCCGATACGCATCTGCATCTATGGAATCCCAGCCTTAGGCAAGAGTTCCATAGATGCGGATGTTGTCTGTGGTATGAATGTAAAAATCTTAATTTAAGAGAAACTGTATAAGAATGTGAAAGAACCCTAAATATCTAGCGACTCACAAAAGGACGTCAAGTTGATTTATAATACCCTATATTCAATTTGCCGCTATGTGGCATTATTTTGCCGCCACGGCACACAAGGTAATTTTGCCCACTCAGTGCTCGTTCCATTTTATTCGCGTGTAATTTTAGCTGCAGTTGCGGACGACTTCAGATAACCAAGTTGTAATTGAATTGATCGAAGTAATTTGGACCAAATCTTCAAATGGCACAGGTCTCCCAACTGGCCACTTCTTTTTAAACGCCGCTGTGTGCAACGTAGTGCATGCCGGTTATCGTGAAGACAACGCGTCCTTTAGTTCAAACGGTCAGGGGAGCCATGCGGTAGATCCAGAGAAGATTTTGGCGTGTCAATAGCAGTGTGTAGAAGGCTGCTTGGAAAGGTTATAAAAATTATCGACTCGATTAAACCTAATTTTGTTTTCTCGATAAGATATTGTTGTCTGGCTGTTCAAGCAGTTGGTAAAACCTTACCTGGAGTATTTCGTGTTCCTTGAAATATAGATGCTAATTGAGAACGCTGAAAGGAGGGCTAAAAGATTAAGTCTTCGAGATTTGCCGTATGAGGAAAGATCAAAATGTCTTGATCTGACTTCAATGGAGCCAAGACGTATCCGAGGTGATTCCGTTCAGGTTTTTGGTGCCTTGCCGCGTACGAAATCCACGTGTCTGGAATCTTAGCCCAAACCTAAACTAATCTAAACTTAACTATTGTGCGCGCTTCCCACAGGTGTCGAGTACGACGCCTGAGGGTCTTTGGTGCCCTATGTAGGGCTCGAAACTGCGGGAGTCACGACCTGAAAAATTTGGCTACATCAGGGAGGCGGTGGCTTAGTGTAGGGGACATAGGTCGACGACAGATAACAGACGGACGTACTGATGACACGTGATTGGGGGCCGACAGTTGCCAATTTAGGGCATATCATTTCCACAGTGCATCCGACTCGCAAAACTAGCAGCAATCCCCGATAAGAGGTGGGCGTGAGAGGGCGAATAATTCGAAACCTCTATTCCTATTTCCTCTTTTCTTGTCTTCTGTAGACCCTCACCACGAGTGTGTGGAGTACGTGGAAGAGGTCGGTGTAATGACTGCTGTTCAATCTGTGGGGACAGTACCTCCCCCAGTCAAGATGTCCCCAAACAACTACCTAAACTGGGGGCTAGACCGGATCACAGAAGTCGTCTATGATAACAGTGATTATACCTACAATCCCAGTGGTAATTCTCTCCTCTTACTCTTCGGCTCTTCTGCTATCGCCAGATATGCACAACTGGAAATCGCAAAACGTATCGGTGCATGCTAGGTTCCAGAGAGCTCATTCCAAGAAGTGGGGATGGGGGAGACTCAGTCGGAGCAACATTTGACCATTGCAAAGTGGTTTTCACTACGGCGAGGTTCAAGTTTCATGTTTATTCACCACTCTCAATTGCCATATATAGATATACAGAGAATATTCAGTATAATATGAAGGAAAATTATTCGTCTTTACATATATAAACAAGTTTTGAGCTGAAGATCAGAGGTAAGTGTGCACTTTTCTAGTCTGGCCCTACGGGGTGTTAAACTTAAGTTGAAAACAACATTTTATTTACAAAATAGACATGGGGAGAAGAAAAGGCCAACTCATTTAGTTACCCAAAACGAAGGAAATATTAAACATAGATAAGAGAGTTATACGTAGTCAGTATTTGCATTGAGCAGGTGCTGCTTAACTTGTTTCTTGAATGACGTTAGAGAGATGGAGTTTTTCAAATCTTCTCGGTAAGAGAGTTCCATAAGTGGACACCGGTGCTCCGTATATGCGTTTTGTTTCGAACTCTTCTGGAATAGGTGTTACACAGTTGGCAGTGCTTTCCTGGCACGCTTGAACTACTAATGTCGGACACACCTATTGTTATAGCTCAGTTTGCGATTGCGGTGCGATTGCGTTTCATCGTAATGACGTCATGCAAGCGCTGTCGTCGCTTCTAGCCAGTCGCTACCTGTCGATATTGGCTCTTTACAAAACAACATCATGAGAAACTTAACGTTTCAACAAAAAGACGTGGCTCTAATTTCCATGTCTAATTGGTCGATATAATGACCAGTGTTGGAGTCGAGTCCAGCCAATCCGAGTCCGAGTCCAAGACCGAGTCCTCAGCATTCGAGTCCGAGTCCGAGTCCAAGACCGAGTCCTCAGCATTCGAGTCCGAGTCGAGTCCGAGTCCTTGTGTCCGAGTCCCGAGTCGAGTCCCCGAGTCCCCATTGAAACTCGGCATTTCAACAGAAATTGATATAAAACGGATGGTATTGTTTTCAAAACAGCAAATTTATTGATGAAATAATGTTGCATTACCTCCCCTGGAAAGCAGAATTGTATAAAACGTACATGTTGCATAATCTTCCCAACTGATCTGCGAAAGAACTGTATTGCGAGAAATTCCGAAAAGTTAGTCCCAAAACACTGCATGCATGCGTTGAAATAAAAAATTTGGAAAAAAAGTTTTGCGGAAAAATCAAAATGATCGCCATGTTCCGAAACGCACGAATCAGCAGAAAAATTCAGTTCGTCAAAAAATACAGATTGCCGCCGTCAGAGCTATGAGGCAACACCTACTTTCGAACCAATCCGAGATCACTATCTGCATGCATTCTGTTATAGTTATTGCGTGAGTTATTGCGCCATGACGATCAAGAAAGTTTCGTAAAAAATCTAGGATGGCCGCAGTCAGAGCGGCGTGGCAACGACCACTTTCAAACCCATCCAAGATTCACTTCTTTCAAGTTTGCCTCCATCGGACAATGTGTTGGAAAGTTATTGCGCACAAAAAACAAAACAAAAAGTATTCTGTCGGTGGCGGTGGCGGCAAAGCCAAAACCATATTATCAACGAAGTGGGGTATAATTACTTTCCCCACCTCTTGCCGCTCTCCATTTCTATCCGTCTACCAGTGCCATTTTTATCCTATTGTTTTATTTCCCACACCTCGACAAAAATATTCAAGCTTAATGGCTTAAATGCTCCCTGTGCACATGTCCCTGAAACAGACATACTTTGTGTGGCTGTTCAGGTAAAAAGTGAATTTATTCCTGTTTCTAAATGTCAGTAACTTTCCTATGTCTTAATTATGTCATATTAGGCTTTTGCAAGTGACTATTAGTTAAGAATTCATAATAACGATCTTGAATTTGAGGGGCTTAGAATTTGTGTATCCTAACACACTGTAGCATCTGAAAAATTACATTAGGATTCAGTGCTTCATGTATTGATCCTACGAAATCTGGGATCATAATTCATTTGATTTGGGTCTTTTTTTCTTTTTTCAGGTGGGTTTGACACAATACACATTGAATTATAACTATTGTGCCTTTTTTGTGGGAACTTACAGTAATGGACATGATTCGGCAAGTGTACAATCATTCATTTGCTAAAACGTTCCCCAACAAATCTGATAAAAAAAACTGATTCTACTTTTGTTGACCACCGCCACATATGCGACAATCGCGAGCGATGAGCAGGCTTGGCAATTTCGTAGACCATTGTAGCGAACATCGATGGTGTTATAACCGGGGTCGATACTTAGCGGCGATGGGCGTGTCTAATGAAAGACGATTTATTCGGCAGTTAATACAGAATGAATATCGACATGCAATTTGAATATATTTTAGAACACATAATTTCTGTAGAGTGCAGATTACAATCAGCTAACTTTATGTAGACTAATGTGTGCGGCGCGAGCAGCTCTGCCAGGCTGTTATATATGCAATCAAATGAGTGCATATAGCTAGGGCGCCGCATGCTTGTACCGATTAGCCGAACGTAGCCGCCAACTGTGCGGTAACCCCATGCCAGCAATGTTTATCAAACGTGTACATGCACACTTGGCTCGTTGTAGTCGACGGATGTGCGTGCGTGAAAAAGCAATGTCACAAAACAATCGTGAATTACAAAAAAAAAATGAAAAAAAAAAATGCATTTTTAATCAGTATTTGGCATAAAATCTCAATCCTCCTTTCCTAGTTGGTAACCAAGGAATTTTCCATGGGCGATTCCGAAAATTTGGTGTTATTTTTTCGCCCTCCTAAATGATTTTTGAATGCTATTTTATACTGCCCGCAAAGTGCAAAATCGCGCTCCGCTGTGTTTGTCCGACGCTGGGTATGACTATGAACAATCAGCCTTGTACTGTGCACTGTATCTTGACAAATTTCCTGATTTTCACGATGTCAGTTTTGATAGCGCGAAAACAAGATTTAAATGCTCTTATTCATAAAATATTAGGACAGAAAAAAAAATTTTTGCGCGGGGCGAGGGATGTTACGTTTCGAACGGCAACCAAAACATTGCACAAAACAAAATAATAGCCGGGCGATTCGTAGCCCCAGTACTTTTTGCTCCCGAGCCGAGGCGAATAAGGCGGGCATGGGCGATTCGCCCGGCTTATTTAACACAGGCAAACAGTCGAACTACAAATATCGATTATCCGATGTCGAGATTTCTAAGGTATTATTATTTTGTCTATTTTTTATCTCTCAAAATGTCAAAATTTGTGTTATCTTTTCCGTCGTGATTGTTTGGTGCGGTTTCGAACCCGGTCCGGCCGAGCCCCCGAGTCCGGGCAGCCGAGTCCGAGTCCGAGACCGAGTCATTGAAGCCCGAGTCCGAGTCCGAGACCGAGTCCTTCACAATCGGTCTCGAGACCGGTCTCGAGACCGAGACCGACTCGAGTCCTCCAACACTGATAATGACTGGAACAGTACACAATCAGTGGATTTCTTTCGAAGTTATCTAAACAGAATTACATAGGCCTACTTTGCAGGCCTGTACCCGGGAGGGGTCAAGGAGTTCACACGACCCACCACCTCGACATATTTTCCTCATTCGGAAACAATTCCTTCTCCGACTATCCGGGGGAGGGGTATAAGCCGCAATTTGCTGTGTATGTATAGAATCGGTTGTTCTCTATTAGGGGTTATAATTAATTAGCGTTAGCCAACGAGGTAGACAGGTATGAACTTGCCATTTTCAATTGACTGATGATACCTTCCAACCAGCAGTGATTTACGCAAATAATGAATAGTTAATATTCAACTAATGATTAACATTCTTTGAAACCCACAGGCAATGGGTCAGGAGTATCCATCTACATTGTTGATTCAGGTGTGAGGCTCTCTCATCTCGAGTTCGGCGGCCGGGCCTCTACCTGAAGTCTTCAACGATCCTTCGGTGGGTAAAAACAAAGCAGTGGTGCCACTTTGTGTTTTTGACATTCCACTGAAGGTTCCAATAGCACTACTCAACTAACTTGTAAAAAAATTTGTGTGTCTGGCAGAAGTCCACGCCACTCTTTTCCTCATAAACGGGTAAGTTTATAGTTTTCATAAGTTGAAGAAGTAGGGTATTTATAAAATTTCAGTTCCCTCCATTTCTACGACACTCAATTTCCAAATATTTTTCTGATACGCGTCCGTGGAACATCGTTTTATGGTGACGTCATGAAAACGAGACGGACATTGTTGCCAGGTAGTCGAGAGGACATTAGGACTCTTGAAAGAAAATAAATATATCGATATATAGAATGAAAGCCATCTACATTCAAATGTTCTCCTTATAATGTCCGGTGGCACTACGGCGAACCTTAACCACTGTAAAAAGAGGTGTCAATTCCGGGAAACTAACCTCATTTTGGGTCAAATTCTGACAAGTTGGTTCAAAATTGACCCAGTTATGGTCGAAAAGTTGACCTAGAAATAGAGTAGATGAGAGCCCAACCCAATTCTTGGTCAATATTGACCCCCTATACTTACAGTGTTGCAGCAGTCCGGACAAGGTGTGATTCTGATTGTAGTGCTTGATTTGAGTCGAGTGCTATGCGCACTCTACAGCATAAACCAAATGGCGTGTATAGGAGAGGTGACGTTTTAGAAATCGGTTTTGAGAGCTCTAAAGAGGCGTGAATGATAATGTATACAAGCGTCTAAAATCAGCAAGAATTACGAGGAATTCAACTCGATGGCGCTCTTCTATTTTTTAGTAAAGACACAGATAATGAATATGAAGAGGGTTACTTTCTAATATTTTTATTCATGATATTGTAGAAGCTAAAATCTAGAACGAAATCCAGTCAATGGTGCCAATGAGGCACAATCGCTATTGGAAAATTCCACTAGTAAACGATGTCAGGATGAAACATCATGTACTTTCGTAGATCCTGCAAAATCCTAGAGTGGGAACTGATTAACAAAGACAACATGCTAGGACCATATACGTTAGGGCTGGGGCTTCGATGTGTCTTCGATGTGACGATGGCATCATTGGACCAACAACTCATGAGAACTCGGATGATATCTCAAAACCTTCGACAATGGTGATTGAGGTCTGTCGCTATTGCCATAATATATATAACGGAGATTTTACTGGACAGTCCGGGAGATTTTCCTATTCAGGATAATGAAAAGTCTATAGTTAGGAGAATTTTTATTATTCATGAGATTGCCATATTGTATTGCTCCACAAGCAACGTTCACGCATAGGAAATATATAGGATTCGATCATTTTCCCTTATGAAAATTCGTCCAGTCCTAGTCTTCAATTTTTATTGCATATTGCACGGTATGCCCTTCATGTTACCGATACCCCTATCATCACGCGAAATCATGCTCGATCACCGCGTCACCCCCCACCTAACCCCATACCCCCCCCCCCCCCACCATTCACCCCCCTAACCCCCCCCACCCCTCCGAGCATCCTGTGAATCTGGACGAGGTGCCGCTGTTACGATTTTTCGCTCTCTTTGAGTTTTATAGCGATTAATTTTCGGTTCCATCCAATCTGAAATCAGGAACTCGGAGACGTAATGGCACGAACCCAGACGGCAGGAATAGCAATAGGGGCATGGAGAGGGACAGCCACGCAAGCTGAGGTCCTCAGTGTCAAGGTTCTGAATGAAATCGGAGAAGGCTCGTCAGACGATACCCTGGCTGGTATTTATGTAGTATGTATGTATGTATGTATGTATGTAGTATGTATGTATGTATGTAATGTATGTATGTATGTATGTATGTAGTATGTATGTATGTATGTATGTACGCACGACGGACTACCTTAGCGCGTACGTGAGAGGACTGCCCGAACTTCTTTCGGTTGCACGTGAACGTCGAGATTTAGCAGTAGGCTGCCGCGAGCATTTTTTTTTATGAAGAGCTATGCCGTCACGCCCTGTAATTTTACAGAGGTTTTGCCAACGACTAGATGTTGTGTCAAGTCATAAGGAAAACAGAGTGTTTCGGTTAAAATCGCCTGTAGTATTACAGAAAAAAAATTGTAACATGATTGTTGTGTTAAGTTAGCGATCGATCGGATTGAATGAACAAAAAGTTTGTACAGTCGTACTATTCTTATGTTAAACGGCAAAAACAGAAAAAAGTCTGCAAATTGTCAGAATTGTTTTAACAATGTACTATTCAGTTTATTTCTCAATTGATCTCAATTGTATTCGTTCTCACATATTTGCAGTACTCATGAAGTTCTGTATGGCCTCAATCAGAATGCCTTGTTCAATAGGATTTACCCCCCCCCCCCCCCCTCTCCGTCGTGCAATAGAAATGCAACAGAAGTGCCAAACGTCACACCATGTTTACGTTGGCCAATATCCGGTAACAAAACTGCATTGCAAACAATTTGGGCGAAATTACCGGTACTAAGCTAATTCTATCAAATTCTATCACTACTGATAATTCTGACGGTGGGTCAAATCCCTTCTTGCCCTCAGCTCTCGTGAAGATTTTGGAAGACCAGCCTGACGGTGGCGCTGTTGTCTCTATGTCCTTCTCAAGTGAGGTCGACTATGGGTACATCCATGAGATTATCACCGAACTCCATGACGCAGGCTTTGTGCTAGTGGCTGCGGCTGGCAATAACTATGACGACGCCTGCTACCACTACCCCGCTGGATACGATGAGGTATGCATATCCGTATTTGTATATTGAGCTCAGAGATAATTGAAATTTGAAAAGAATTGCCTATGATAACTTCGAAAGAAAGGATTTTAAAACGCCTATGAGGCCTAGAGACCACAGTTCTCCCCCAAATAACAACAAATAGGCGAAAATAACGCCATCTTATATACATATGTGTTATTGACAGGACCTAATTATAATTGGTCTAGCATGGTTTTGATATCTGCGGTGCACAAACCCCCCTCTCACTTCCGAATAGTGGCCAAATCAATGGACCAATCAAACTTGCGCGCCCTCTCGTCAAAATGCTAACTTCTTGATGTTTTTTGTTTCCTTTTCGCTACAGGTGATCTCTGTTGGGGCACTCAACGCCAAGGGTAACATGGCATCCTTTTCGAATTACGGCCCCTGCGTCGCTATCTACGCCCCGGGAGCAAACATATATACCGCCACCAATGAGGGCGATGATCAAGTCAAGAAGATGAAGGGGACATCGTTCGCTGCCCCGTTTGTCAGTGGTAAGATATTCGTACATTTTTAGAAACTATTCGTTCGAAGCGGGAATATCGCATGGGAGCATCTAGCGAAGAGCGATACCGATAATTGCAACATGTCACGATATCGTAGTATATTGTCACTACGATAATCGATATATCGCGGACAGTTGTTCTGTGTAACGTCATAAAACACCAGGTGTTGCGAGACGATATTGTCAATTCTGAAAATATATCCCCACCCGCTTAACATATTAGGTCAGTTAGGTATAAATAAACGTGACAAGATGTCAGCACGATGGACAAGGGGCGGGGGAAAGGTACAGATACCCACAAACCAAATGATGGGTACGAAGTGGTTTCGATGACATCAACCACGTGGGAATTGCTTCATTCGGTTGGTAAATCTCTGAGTCCCGCCAGAACACAAAAAAGTATTTACGCTCCGGTGCCAGCATATCGAGAACATACTTCCACTGTCGTCATGACTGGGCAATAGACATGTAGCCAAATGCTCACCGTCTTTCCGACATGTGAACGTGTGAGGTGGTGCCCTAATATTTCCACCAAGGTCTGCAACTGCAAGTGCGTACGGTATCTAAGTACGCACCCTCGCACTACTATTTAATCCTCCACTAGCTGACATGGCAGCGTGTGTTTCATCCCAGAACGTACATTAGAGCAAACTGGATGTCAGGAAACTTTCAAGGTTTCAGATAAACTCAAGTGATCGAAAACGGGCCAGCGGAGCGCCCCTATTCCGGGAGAATTGAGGAGCCGTTGATCCCGTGAGGATAGATAAAGGGGAGAATTTTGACTAGACGTGCGTGTTCCTGAAATGGCATGCAGTTGACGGACCTTTGTCCTCAGCCAACCTGGATGAAAAAAAAAATCCCGTACATGCCGGTAGATGAGAGGTCTTCTTTTGTTTTTTTTTTGTTGACAGGTCAGCGCAATCCTCATGTCAGAGGAGTTCCTCATGAAGAACAAAAGCCATTAATCGCTGATTCGACCAAGTCCGTAGAAATCGTCAATCTAGGGCCGTACTATCACAACCGGATTTTAGGACGTGGAACCCGAAGGTCAATTATTAGCCTACCGTAGAGTGATGCTTTGAGAGGGAGGTCTATACTTTACCGACCTCCAGGTGAGGTTACAAATGGAGGACGGATGGCTCGTGGACCAAAGACTTATTATCTCTGTGATGGGACCATGAATGCTGATCGTGCCGGAGAAATTGCACACGCGAAGTAATAGGACACAAACAAACACAAATAAAAGTTTCAACCCCAATTGATCCCAGCGGGTTGAACATTCTGACAGCATCGTGTAGTAGAGGCTCAACTTGCTTCGGGATTTTTTTTCTATCTCGTGCTTACGTGTATGTAGTTTGTAACTGACAGAAGTCTATCGGACAGGTCAGAAGGTGTCCACGTGTGCCAGACGTAGTGTGACGGGAACGTTCATAGCTTAAAAAAGCCTCACCTATAGGCCAAGCAGTACAACTTTTTTCTTCTATTTGGGCGCTGTGAAAAACATTATTTGCGTTTGGATTCACAACCCGCTTGGTCGAACTTATCATTTATTACTTATTTATTGTTTCCAATGTTCCAATGAAAGGGTCATGGGTGATACTAAATGGGCAGTTGGTGTTACAGGAAGTTAAGTGTAGGACGTGGTATAGGCATAAGTTGCAAATTAAAGATCTTCACAAGAGTTTGGTAATTGCTAGTTTTATACGTACATCATGTACTTGAAAGAGATGACCCCAGAGCGGTACATTTCTTGTGAAGTCCTGAGAGAGTTACCTGACTCTGCTCAAAGAGAGCCTGGCGGATTTCTTCACGGAAGCCAACAGTAGTTAGTGAATCAGAACGAAAAGCGCTCAAAACTCGGGCTGACGGTAAACCTCTGGTTGAATTCTTCATGGGCAGATGGGAATCACGAATTCCGGACTTTCAAAGTATGTAGAGGGGTTTTGAGTGGTGAGGCATGCTACGTTCCACGTTTAGTTGGACCCCATTTAACGTATAAACGGAAGCAAAATGAAAATATTCGTATGATATCCAGGTTACGTTGAAATTTTTCCTAACATCCCGGGCCCAATAATGAAAATTTCCCTATAGGCAGCCAAGGCTAACTTTGAAAAAAAGGTTCCTTACATCCAAACGGTCACATTGGAAGTGTTACTCACCACATCAATCAAAGGCTAAACGTTGAAAATGAAATGAGTATGTCTACCTGCTATGTTTTTTAGATTCTCCATCCTCCTAAAGCCACAATTTATTATAGGCCTGAAGCGGTGGTGAGAAACTTATGTTTAAACGGCAAAAAAAACAAACAAAAAACAGAAAATTTTCTGTGAAAAAAGTTGCAAATTGTCAGAATTGTTTTAACAATGCACTATTCAGTTATTCTAATTGAATCTCAATTGATTCGTTCCTTCACCTATTTGCAGTAATCATGAAGTCTGTATGCCTCAATCAGGAATGCTTGTTCAATAGGGGATTTACCCCCCCCCCCTCTCCGTCGTGCAATATAGAATGCAACAGAAAAGTCCAAAACGTCACACATGTTGACGTTGGGCCAAATCCGGTAACAAAACTGCATTGCAAAACATTGGGCGAAATTACCGGTTACTAAGCTAATTCTATCAAATCTATCACTACTGATTAATTCTGACGGTAGGGGCAAAATCCCTTCTTGCCCATCAGCTCTCGTGAAAGGGTCATGGGGCCCTAAATGGGCAGGTTGGGGTTGGTTACAGAAGTTAAATGTGTAAGGACGTGGTAGTTATAGCATAAGTTGCAATTAACAGATCTTCACAAGAGTTTGGTATTGCATAGTTTTTATTCAAGTTACATCCTGTACTTCAAGAGATGACACCAGAGCGGTACATTCTCTTGTGAAGTCCTGCAGAGAGTTACTGACCTCTGCTCAAAGAGAGCCTGGCGGATTTCTTCAGGGAAGCCAACATTAGTTTAGTGAATCAGAACGACAAGCGCTCAAAACTCGGGCTGACGGTAAACCTCTGGTTGAATTCTTCATGGGCAGGATGGGAATCACGAATTCCGGACTTTCAAAGTATGTAGAGGGGTTGAGTGGTTAGGCAATGCTACGTTCCACGTTTAGTTGGACCCCATTTAACGTATAAACGGAAGCAAAATGAAAATATTCGTATTGACATCCAAGGTTAACGTTGAAATTTTTCCTAACATCCAGGGCCAATAATGAAAATTTCCCTATAGCATCCAAGGCTAACTTTGAAAAAAAGGTTCCTTACATCCAAAGGTCACATTGGAAGTGTTACTCACATCAATCAAAGGCTAACGTTGAAAATGAAATGAGTATCTACCTGCTATTGTTTTAGATTCTCCATCCTAAAGCACAATTTATTATAGGCTGGAGCGGTGGTGATGAAATTGGGTGTGATTTACCAGTGCTACAACAGGGTGTTTCTTTTCAACTCAATTCTATTCATCCCAAGTTTTCTTCTTTTCAACTCAATTTTATACATCCCTATATATTCAATTTTGTTCAGCTAATTTACATCTGGAATCCAGCATGCTAAACTTTTCACTATTCAGCAGTGTGTTTGTACTTCATTTTAGGGTTGTGCCGATCGTGAATGAAGTTAATGTTTCAATGAATAGCAACGAAAGTATTATAAACTAGAAAAAACCCAAAGGCATAGGATAATTCCTTGACTGATCCCGACTTGATCAAGCTCGGTCAACTTCACATGCTTACAATATTTACAATAGGTATCATTTAGTAATCATTATGGGGAACTCACATACCAAGTATTAACTTCAATTCATCCATCCAGGTGAGGTCTTCTTAGCAAGCTAGAATTACCCCGAATATCAATTTTCTACAACCCCCCCCCCCCCCCCAGTTGGCCCTGGACTCCACTGCCAACAAGAGTTCATGGACCCCCATAAGAAATACCCAAAATGGGGTTGCTGATGTAAATTCCCACAATATCCCCGCCCCCAAACTGGCCGGTTCTACACTAAAAACTAGAGTTCATGGGCTCCCCCCATAAGACAGCTGGCATCCAAAATTCCAACCCGATTTAACCAGGCATTCTGGATTAATTGTGTAACAACATTTTCAGGACTTTTGAACTCTTTTGACCTCAGAGACCTAGATCTGACCCTAAGACAATAGGGTTAGTACTCACTATATGGGAAAGCCGAATACCAAGTATGCGCTTCCTCCCCAACCATTGGGGGTTAAGTTATCGTGTTAACAAGCTAAAATTGGCCACAAATAATCAGTTTTACAACCCCCCTCTTCCCTCCTGGTCTACACCCTCCTGGTCTACACCGGTAAGCATAGGATTCTTATCATCCCCTAAGGAAACTGCATACCAATTTTCAACTTGATCAGACCAGGCATTCAGGACTTATCGTGTTAACGACATCTTCAGACTTTGACCTCTCTTGCCTTTGACATGACCCCAAAAAAATTGGGATCATTGAATCATTATGGTGAAATGGAGTCGAGTTGTCCGTGTCAACAAGCCAAAATTACCCCACAAATTTCGATGCTCTCACACCGATTTCCACATTTTCTCCCAGAACTGAACCGCCCAGTCTATACCAAACATCATAGGGTTTGTGTACTCCACATAGAAACCGTATAACCCGAATTTCATCCTAATCGACCAGGCCTTCTGAGTCTGACTTATCGTGTTAACGACATCTTCAGACTTTGACCTCTCTTGACTTCGATCTGAGATTACATTTGACTTTAACTCAAAACAATATGAATCATGTACGCATCATGACCCAGATACCGAATATGAACGTCATCCATCGAGCAGGGGTCAATATATTGTTCATGATCAGTATTCGGAGTAATCTGTTTCGTTTCCTCCCGAATCGGCCGGATGCACTGATTTGGATGGTTTATTTTATTTAGGCACCAAAATAATTACTTTCTGATTTAACTAGCAACATCCACATCATTCTTCAGTTTCGTTCTCTCCACTCCATAGTGATGCTGCAGTTAGATATAATAGTTTCATGCATCAGGTTTTACCCTCCTTACTTATTCACACGACCTTCATATCAGTACATATCTGCACAAAGGCACATCCTTGATTACGCAGCGCTCGTCACTGTTATTTTGCTATCCGAACGGGCGCAACATTGGAGTGTTGCTCATGGATTTGTCATGACATCAACGCCACGAGTGTTGGCACGGTGCCATTTGATAAACTCTGAGTTTTCGAGTTACTTTTGGAAAGACAGAGGGTCAGTGGCGCGCATGGGAAAACGCTTCCTGCCTCAAAGGCTTACTACATACCCCAGTCAGGAGATATCTTGCACACACATCCGTCTTCATTCACGCAGCGCTCATCACTGGTAGTTGGGGGTCCGAAACGGCGCCACTTCGATTGATGCTCGTGGAGCTTGACGTGACTGCTGCAAGTGTGTGCACAGTGTCATCTTATCCCCGAGTTATTTCTGAGGTGTCACTGTTGGGTGTGTTAAAGTGCTCCGGACCCAAAGAGTGAATTAGCAGCATTCACAGCCAACTGCGTTTTCAGACAGCTATTCCAGGCCAGTATCAATTCCTGAAGATTCTGAAGTTACCTTTACCTGTGCAAAAGAGCACTGGTCAATCTCCCTACTCATAAACTAGCAGCCTTTACATCATACCTCCAGTTCAGGAGCACAGGTCTTCTGAACCGCTAGCAACATTCCCATAGCATTCCCCCAATTGTATAGCACGGTGTCCTAAACTAGCACATTCACGCATACACATTAAATCATTAGATTCAGGCAAGTAAGTATGAATTGAGTATGTGCCTAACTTCCATAATTTATGTACGTTTGGCAACCATGACAGATCATTATACTGGTCTACAAAAACTCAGAAGAGGAACAAAAAAACATAACAGAGGAAGGATAAATATCTATACATATCTCTTCCCTCTCTTCTCCTTTATCATTAATCAAACAAGATTAGTCTTTAGCATAGAAGGGAAAGGACAGATATACCAGAATTACAATAAAATTTAGAGATATGGTAAAGCAGTTTTGAAGAGACCGATTACGTAACTCGATCTTAAGTACCAAATATTCTTAATGCTGTTAATGGTGCAGTGTTCCACAACCTCTATACATCTAATGAAGTCTTGACATATTCAAGTGCTGAATAACGTAGGGCGACATCAGAAACACAACAAAACCTGGAGATATGACAACAGTTTGGAAGGAACAAGTTATGAGGGCGACATCAGAAACACAACAAAACCTGGAGATTTGACAACAGTTGTAAGAATCAAATATATTGTGATGTTTGGTTGCAGTTACATACTTATGACGCGCATTGGCGGTGCGATGTTAAAGCTGGGTGCAGGATTTCACAGCCTCCATATACCAACAATGAAGTCTTGGCTTACCAAGTACTGAATAAGTGAGGCGGCACCAGAATCACAACAAATCTGGATATACAGCAACCTTTTGAAGGGAACAAGAATATTTGGTAATAAAGTTCCAGGTAGCAGATATTACTAAGCTTGTCAGCGGTGCCATTTCAAAGCTGAGTGAGAGCAGTTTTACAAAGTGCTGAATAGGTCAGGTGACACCAGAATCTGTTTTGTGATAAGGCAACATTTCAAGAGGCTTACCGTCTCAAACATCTCGAGATATATAACAATGCTGTTTGCCTGAGTTTGAACTTGAGATTGCAGCAGATTTTTTTTGAAACTTACATAGATGGAAATAGCATATTTAATGACCCCTGAATCATACATTTGGAGCTTCAAACTATTTTCCGTCTTTTTGTGTCTACTATCTACATTAGGAAAGTAATGTTCTGTCGCAACACCTGAGAATATCAGAGGGTTTTGTTTGCATGGAACTACAGCCCCCAAAACTGTCTCGAGTATTGATGTCAATTGCAATAGAGCTGTTTTTTGTCATGACATCATGTAAAAGAGGCAGCCGCATGTTTGCCAGTTGGCTACCCAGCTACCATAAGACATGCCCCTTTCAAGGGATGGACACCATATTTAGGTATCAAGTTTAGGTATCACAAATCTGTGACGCTCGTCATTGGTGCCGTGCTGTAGCCAGGGACAGAATTTCAGGATTTTCAAACTTGCAGTGAAATATAATGGATTACCACACTACAACCTTGAATGGGTCTGAGGCCATCTCTATAACATCAACAGTAAAAGTACTAGACTTGCTGATGGTTTATGTATGCTAATACAGGTTTCTAGACTGAGTGTAACAAAATTAGGTTAGGATGCCCAAGGTCTGTTATGTGGACATTTACAGTTAAAAACAACTCTCTGTCCTGTCCAAGAACTAAATCACTAATTAAGCCTCTATCGCATTACCGCTGTAGTGGTCACTTCGAAAAACTAGAAATGATATGACATAAACTTGGGCATGACCATTTCCAATGAATTCCAACACAAAACTATGAATCATCAATCCTATAGTCATGGTGCAAACAGGCTGTGACCATAAACCCATTGGGTTGAGCTATTGATTGGTTCAGTACAAAAGTATCCAAATTGGAAAAATGCAGACAACATAAAAGCACAACTTTCTTGCATAGCCACAACTAATTTTCCCCTAACAATTTGGGGTAGACCATGCAGAAACTAAATAGTAACGTCCGCGATTATGATAAAAAAGAGGAGCGAAACCAAGCAGTGACAGAAAAACCAGGTGGAATTAAATACCTATGTTCATTCCCTGTTCCTTTGTTCTAGCGGACACTTGTATACATACTAATCTAATAAACTATATAACTGGCTCAGGACGGGCATTTTTCTATACACAATATAGCAAAGTATTGTAAACAACTCCTTTCTAACTGAATGCTCAAATGTCCAGGATTCTGGTCATATGGAGCAGGTGAAGAAGCAATATCGCCACACAACCCCTGCTAAAAAATGAACGGCATCGTTTTGTAATGACGTTTAATTACTCATTGGAGCATAGTGCCTTGATGCACCTAGCCCATCAGATCACCGTCTGATTCGAATCACCCATTCCTCGGAAAGCGACCAAGCCTGGACCTGACCCATCTCCCTTCAGTACAAACAGAGTTTCGCCAACCATGAGCTACGGGGACGTCTCAGTGCCGGAACGGCCCCACGGATCAGTTCCAACAGGACACGATGGGTGGTATCACCATACTGCCACACGATATGCAGTTGACACTGGTCTAATCACAGCGAACCTTCACCATCTCTACCTTTTTCGGGAAGCCTGGTATTAGACACACGGTCCTGCCGATGGTTGCAACAACAAAAAATGTCCCACGGTATAGCTGAAGTTTTGTTGTATTGACCAATCGCAGGGACGATAAACCGTAATCCATACCAAATTGCAGAGACGGGTTTCCATTGAGATATAATGCAAACATCACGGTCGCCTCTCAAAGTTCCATTCAGCGCTTGAATCATTTGACAAAATGAGCATCAATAATATTGAAAATGAATTCCATCATTTGATACTTCATCTGAAGAAGAACCATCATGTCAAAATCACAGAAGTCAAATTGTCTCTATTCTTCGAGTAAATAGTGATCAGTCCGCAAATTTTCAAAGAAAGTTGGCCGGTCGCAACAAATGTATATCTTCCCAAAGGGACCTTGCCTACAAAAAATGTTCAACATATTTTTTGCTAGTTTATCGAATAGTCAATACAATAATTACTAAAGTAAGGGTAGCTTCATGGCTGAAAGGAGGACAGAAATAAAGGCTGGAATGGAACTAAACTCGTCTCTAATTTTTAACTCACTCACAGCTGGCTGTTGAGGGCTGAATGCTAGGTGATGCTACAAGCAAGGCCGATCTCCACTACCAAGCTGTTGGGAACCGAACATATTATACTCCTATGCGGAGTGGAGAAATCGATGAGGAAGTAGAAAGCCATATACTTTTACAAAACTATTCACCCCCTTCATCAATATTATGATGAGGCAAACGTTCAATGAATAAACATCAAAAAGTGGCTGCCAAATACTGCCTTCTTGCAGCGGGACAGAACAAGCCACAGCTCTTAGCCAAAAGCTGCACAAATTACCTCTAACCTTTCCAATAAGAGCCACACAGATGAACAGTGATGGTAAGTACATTAAGTCCTGGCATACTCTGCACTTTCCCCACTGAAAATAAAAAGAAAGTTGCAACCCATGGAAGCAAATCCACCTACTTTGAACCACTGAACAATATATTATGTGCATAAGGATTGTCCAGGCAATAGTTCCGCTAGAATTTCCTGTTAATTATTCCACCATATTTCTTTAACGATTTACGTCCTTTGGGGCGCTTTCCCTCCTAGCTATTAGTTTAGTGTAATCAATGTACTAGCTACTTCCCAGCTGTGCGTAGTGCAATTTACCAGGCACACATCCAAAGCACAATAACTGGCTGCTGCAAATGTCAATGCGAGCCCTGACTAGGATCAGAGCAATTTTTTGTGAACATTTTCTTCTGGACATCCCTAATGAAGTCCCACTATCACTGGGTCATGTAGGATTGGTTTACTATCTACTATGAGTGTATAAGGAGGTAGAAGTCCTGATGAGAAAACCCCTCTTACAGACGTTGGCAAGTAACACAAGAACCGCGGGGGATGTGGTCAAATTGAGTAGATAATGTGAGCTCACATGCACAAACCAACCAATTTTACTCATCATGTTTATAAGGTTTTCAGATTTTAACCTCTTTGTCTACGGCTATGACTTTGGCCTAACCCAACTACAATTCAACTAACCAACCACCCGGGAGATCAGGGTTCGAATTCTGGTCGGGTCATACCAGACTTGAAAATGGGACTTGTTTGCCCTCTCGTGTGCGCTCAGCACAAGAGATGGGAGCAGGGAAGGACACTGCTGTTTCAGGCAGCACTGGCCCCGTCCATCTTACATTCACGAGCAGGTGGGCTCGGGCTGAAGTGCCCTCTGCTTTGGCTAGGCCGTTGTTCACGGCGTGTGCTCCGAACTTTTTTTTCCAGCCCCTGGGGCTCATGTTACTCATAGGGATACAGATGCCAAGTAACAAAAGCGACCAATATTCCATAAGTTATGAAGTAATTATGTTATTAACTGTGATGAATGTTCAGAGATTAATCAATTAACCTTTTAGCACACTTACATTCAGTTCTTCACCATTTCATAAATTCCATTATCCAGCTCAATGAGCTAAGCATGCTTATTGTAAAGTTCTTAGTAATACTGCTCAAAGCTCTCATGCTTAAGGCATATCTGGCATCATAGCCGGTAGTGTTCTAGTTCAGGCGTGGGCAACCTGTGGCCCTCAGCCACAGATCTATCTCTCTCGACCCTAAGAAGAGGCTCCTTGGAAACTACCGTGCACCCTCTTAACCGGCAGCAAAAATTTTTATTTTTCAGAAATGGTTGGTCTATTTTATCTTGGTTGCAAAGCACTTTGCATCTGGCGCGAAGACTATAATAAGTTGCCCATACCTGGTCCAGTATTATAACGCATTTATATTCCGCTGAGAGTCTGCTGGATTAGAAGGGAAAAACATGGCAGAGAGTTCCGATAAAGGTTGAACAATTTTCCGTACAAAATTCAACTGTACGGCAGTAAACTGTCTGCTGGGGTTTCGATTTGGATGCTAGTTTCTCTGCAAAATCTCCAGCGAGGAGATTCCTCCAACACACCTACCAGGGTACACTCTCACCCAACCACCAGGTGTCCTAAAAACCTCTTCTTGTTGTAGTCTTGTTTGCCTACGAAGACAACTAATCCAAACGATGAGACAGACTAGAACCCCCAGTATTATGCAGAAGAACGGGGCAAGAGGAACATCTTTCTCCAGATAGTGTTTTACATTCTTTGAGCACCCTGCGGGTCATCGACATGACTCTGGAAAAATAGTAATAGTGGCACCTATGATCTCAAATCTGGCATATCCGCCAGTCCTCCCAAACTGGCCCCATGACATCTGTAGCTCCCAATCACAAGGACCAGTGCGCTCTCTCCGCAATCCTGGAGATATATGTTGCTGCCATTGTCGACCCAGTTGTACTCAAATTCCTCACAGGTTCCCAAGCATCTCCTGGGTGGGGTGAGCAATGGAGACAAGTTTCCTGCCCAAGGGTACCTGGAGAGGTCCGACGGATCATGGGATTCAAATTCGCAACCTTCCCATCACCATTCCTTTCTCTACCATCTACCAACGGGCTAATATTTTCCGACTCCAAGTATTGGACAAATTGTAACTTTGTCGAATAGGTCCCTGTGACAAACAACTAATTTCGCCGTCTGATCACAATTTTCTCTCCAAAATGTGCCGTAATTTTGACTGAATACTTCTCGTAGCTGAGGTATTAACTGATGACAATCATTTCCAATACATTGATGCTTATTTTCCTCGATATTTTTCGACAGTCCTGAATGGAGCTTTGAACAAAAGAGGCATATTGTCAGGTAGCAACTGTTACATAACTACTGTGTGTTTGCCTGATCTCAAAACAGTGATGTCTGCAGGTACGTCACTGGTGGGATAGTCATCCAATATAATTTTGATATAACCGTGAACGGTTTTCGACATCATGAAGACAGCACGTTTTTTTTGCCAGTGTTGCCAAGACAACATTGAACTCTAACCTTCCAATGATTAGCAGATTTTTTAGAAGTGCAAGAAATAATTGCACTGGAAATTGAAACACCCGTTAAGCGTTGTTGGGCGATAATGTTTTATTATTACATGGAGGTGTGTTTCAAAACATGCTGACCCACCATAATGTGATAGGGACAACCATCGTTCATGTAGTGCAATTGGTGGGCGCCTCATGGATAAAACCTCTTGGAGGGAGCGAGAACATCAGCCGATTGGACGCGGATGTTTAGCGTAGTCTACCGACTCGTCCTGTCCTCCCTCTAACGTCCAGTATATACTTTAATAGACATTATATCGTGGTTATCTGTGAGGATATAGAAAAATATAACTGTTTAACCCTTCACACATTTTTTGAAGGGACTATTTATCTGACGAACCTGTACAGGGCCCAGTGGGGATGAGGACCCTGATAGGGATTGTTTTGTAGATACAAGTCAACAGATACAGTATATCGATGCCCCTCGTTTTTCTCTGTTCAAGGAGTGCCCAACAAAACGCAACAGGTACATTTCCAGTTGGTATCAGCACCAGGATTTTGGTTATGACACAGACATCAAATTTAGCCTTTATAGCAAGGAGCGCATCATCTGGTGCATTTCATCGCACTAGCCTGAATTTCTAGGGATAACAAGAACCCCATGTAATTCCAGAGGTGCCATTGGCAGCAGAGGGAGGGGGGGGGGAGAGACAGGGCCCCACTGACAGAAGGGAAGCCTTGAAACCAGAAAGGCCAAAAGGCCCTTAGTGATTCCGTGACTTTTTCTGACAACCGATAGCCAGACACAAGGACAAAAGGGAGATTGCCCCAGCTCATAATGGGAACCATAAGTCTGACACATGTTCCCATTTGGTTCCACAACCAACCAATAGCCGGCTCCTATACTCTTGATGATTGAAAGCTAAACACTACATTTCAAGGTTTTCAGACTCTGACCTCTGGTGAACTCAATGAATCTGACCTGACCCAAAAAAAACAATAGGGTTAATGTACTCATCATGGGGACTCCCCATACCAAGCATGAGTTCATCATCTGGTGGAGTCGAGTGATCGTGTTTACAAGTTCAAAATTGGTCAAAAATATCACTTTTCAAAAATTCATATTCTTGACCAAAAATCACCTCTGACCTGGACCAAAAACAATGGGTTTTCTGTACTCCCCCATAAAAAGCTACACCAACACACCAAATCTCAACCTGATCAACACAACATTCATGGACTTATTGTGTTTACAGGTTTTCATACTTTGCCCTCTGTTGCCTCAATTGACCTCTGCTCTGACCTGCGCCAAAACCGTAGGGTTCAGGTACTCTCTTTATGACACACTAACGCAATTTATGAGCTTCATCCATCCGATTGTGGGTGAGTTATATCGTGTTACCAAGCCAAAATTGCCAAAATATTTACTTTTCCAATTGTTCTATTTTTTATCCACATTCACCCTGACCTGAACGCAAAAACAAAGGGTTTCTTTTCTCCCCTAAGAATCGTACACAGATTCATCTGATCGGACACCATTCCGGACTTATCGGTTTATCAAGTTTTTCAAGACTTGACCTCTGTTGACCTCATATGACCTCTGACCTGACCCCAAAACATAGGGTTTCATGTACTCATCATGGGGAACCCCATATCAATATGATCTCATCGATCCCTGTGGGGTAGAGTTATCGTGTTTTACAAGCCAAATTGGCCAGAAATCGACGTTCCACATTTTTCTCTTTTTGACAACTCAAAATTCACCCCGACCTGGACCAAAAACAATAGGGTTCCTGTATTCCCCATAAGAACGCTATACAACCAAATTTCAACTTGATCAACCAACCATTCTGGACTTAGCGTTTTACAAGGTCTTCAGACTTTGACACCCTCTGCGACCCATATGACCTCTGACCTGACCCCAAACAAGGGTTCATGCACTCATCATGGGGAACACAACTACCAAGAATGAGCTTCATACATCCCAGGTGCATGGGTGTTGAGTTCTTGTGTTTACAGCAACTTTGGCAACATATTAACTGTTTCTCTATTCCCCAAATTTTGACCAAAATTCACCCTGACCTGAACCAAAACAATAGGGTTCCTATCTCTCCACAAGGAAGCTCTCACTAAATTTCACTTGTTAAGACAACCATTCCGGACTTTGTGTGTTTACGATGTTTCCTTTCCGACTTTGACCTCTGCTGACCTTAGGATGACCTCTGACCTGACCCCAAACAATAGGGTTCATATACTCATCATGGGGAACACACCTATCAAGATACGAGCTTCATCCTCCCAGGTGAAGTAAGTTATCGTGTTTACAAGCCAAATTGGCCAGAAATCAACTTTCACGTTTTTTACTATTTTTGACCAAAATTCCACGCGACCTAAACCAGAAACCACAATAGGTTCCTACTACTCTCCACAAGAAAGCTCGACACTAAATTCAACTTGTTACGACCAACCATTCCTGACTTGTGTGTTTACGAAGTTTTCCCGACTTTGACCTCTGTGACCTTAGATTACTTTTGACCTTACCCCAGAAAAACAATAGGGTTTTCATGGTACTCATCATGGGGACACACATACAAGTATTAAGCTTCATCTATCCAGGTGGGTAGAGTCATCGTGTTTACAAAGGCGCGTAAAATTGGCCAGAAAATCGACCTTTCCACAATTTTTCTCTTTTTGACTCAAAATTCACCCCACCCCGACCTGGACAAAACAATAGGGTTCCTGTATTCCCATAATAAAGCTATACCCCACTACACTAAATTTCAAACTTGATCAGATCCAACCATTCTGGACTTAGCGTGTTTACCAGGGCTTCAGACTTGGACCTCTGCTTACCTCAGATGACCGTCTGACCCTGACCCCAAAAAAATAGGTTCATGTACTCTCATGGGAACCCATATTCCCAGTATTAGCTTCATATCATCCAGGGGGGTCGCGTTACCGTGTCACAAGCCCAAGATTTTGCCAAAATATGACTTTACAACACATTTTTCTATTATTTTGACCAATTTCACCCCCTGAACCAGAACTCAAAAACAATAGGGTTCCTGTACCCTTATAAGAAAACTATACACCAAATTCAACTTGATCAGACGAACCATTTCGGACTTAGACGTGTTTACATGTTTTTCAGACTCTGACCTCTAATTACCTCAAATGATCTTTGACTTTACCCCAAACCAATAGGTATCCCTGTCTCTCATGGGAACACACATACCATATGAGCTTCATCCATCCATGTGGGGATGAGTTTCGTGTTTACAAGCCAAATTGGCAGAAAAAAAATCGACTTTTCCACAGATTTTCCATTTTTGACCAACATCCACCTTGACCTGACCAAAAATGAAGGGTGGTCCTGTACTCCCCATACGAAGCTAACACCAAATTTCAACTTGACTTCTGACCACCCCTCTGGACTTATCGTGTTGAAAAGGTTTTTCATACTTTGACCTCCTAGTGACCTCAAAGAGCCTCTGACCCTGACCCAAAAACAATAGAATCATGTACTCACATGGGGACACACATACCAAGTATGAGCCTGTCTCACTCGGCCCTATCAATTATCGTGTTTACCAGCTGGGGGCCGTGCACACACACACATACACACACACACCCATTCACAACTTGACTGCAGAGATTCCTGACCTCGTCAAGGAATAAAAATCGAAGGGTTTTCCCATGGACAAACAGAAAATAGGAAGAAAAATTTGGTCAGTTTGCAGGAAAATTTATATTATTATTAGCAACATCACTTGGTAATATTGCAGTACGCCTCTCCCCCCCCCGCCCCTTACCATTCACTGCTTTGGACACTGAAAAATGGTATGAATTATAACATAGTGCCAATGGCCCAGTAGCTCATTTAAAATAAACCCATTCCTGGTAGTCAAATTTTGATGTGAATGTAAACTTTCAATTTGTTGGAAGTCCATCCATCCGGTTATCTTGAACTTTGAGCGGCTATCAAGGTCTGCATGAGTGATGCAATGTCAGAAATTTTATCAATCTGTGCCCAGACCATGACTAACAAATTTGCCCCATGGATGACCTTTGACCTCTGATTCCTAGCACCTCATATTGCCTATTTTGTCAATGATAACACTGCCCACTTTCACACTCATAATGCAGCTATTTTGTAAGAGTAGAAGTTTATGGCCCATTTTGAACAAAAGTCTGGAGATTGAACATAAGACCTTGACCTCCACTTCAGTGATATCCTGTCCAACTTTTTATTATCCTCCCATCTATTCTGTAGGAGTGAAAAATGTTTGGCTAGTCAATGAAATGGATGAAATTTGACCTCAAATCCTGAACCCCCTACTCACCACTAGTCCAAATAACTGACCACTTTCATGATCTCTGATCTGGTTTCGGTAAAGCTGAACCACTTCCCCTTCAAGGAAACATGGCCAAATGACTCCTAATTACCTTGACCTCAGATGCAAGAACAGTCATATGCACTATTCGATCTGAGTTGTCTGAACATCAGAACGAATGGGCTGGAATTGATGTGACCTCTGACCCTGAAATTCAATAGTCAATGATGAAACTGATTAACTTTAATGAGCATCCAATCAATTCTTCAGGGAAAAGAAGCTCTTAAAATTACCATCAAAACAAATTTGTTGAAAGTGACCCTAGGAATGACCTTTTGACCTCAAATTGATGAACGCCCCATATTTAAAATTTTGTCAAATATTAATACTGATAACGATCATGATCAACCAATCAATTTTTTTCTGTAAGAGTAAGCAGCAGCTTGACTGTTTGAGACAGAAACCCCAAAATTACCTTTGATTTCAAATTCATGAAACACCCTATCTGTACCATCGCTGATGCGAGGCTGACAGCTCTCACCATCATCAATCTACTAACTTGAAGTAGAAACCATTTGATCATTCAAATGACATGGCTGAATTTACAAACCCCCTAGATGACCTTGACCTCATGTTTCCTGCAACACCCCAATACGCCATTGGTCGAATGAACTATCCATGTCACCCAATTCAATCTGTTGGAGGAAGCATTTTATCATATGACACCAAAATGATCATTTTTTTGTCTAGATGACCCCTAGATGACCTGACAACCTGTATGTAGCATGACCCTGATGATACTGATGAACTTTCTTTAAACGATTATCCCTTTGGACACATTTTGCAATTTTTCACAAGAGGACCCCAAGAATGACCTTGAACTCTCAATATTTGAACACCTCAGATTACCTCCTGTTTAGTCATGATTACCCATAGACGTGTCATTTGAAGAAGTATCCTGCCTCTGTTGCACATAAGTATATAAAGAGTCGCGCAGGGCATGTTTACCTTAGGCTAGGTCCTGGTTACACATTTTCTGTGGTAGAATGAGTAATTCGCTCACTGTGTGAGTTTTGGCAAATGTTTTTGTGTACTGCTATAGCTGTAACTGTCTAAATGACGTTTGACACTTCACTTTTATCCAGAAACCTCTATTACAATCATAATAATTCCTCTAACCAGGAACCGGCATCGTCATTTGAATATTTGTTTCTCTGTGATATCTGATAAGATTTATAACGGCCAATTCCCTTTTGGCAGCAGAGGCTCCAAGTAGTAGCCTGTCGGCAGCCTGATACCTGCGACATCTATGCACTCCTTCCAATTCTGCTGGCCATTCGATATCAATCATTAACCTGCGGAAAGTAATCACAATGAGCACAATTCTCACAAAATGTAGCATTCATGTTGATAGACCCAAAAGACATGAGGCTTAGCGATCCCGGGCTGCAAAAGATGACTTGAACTGTAAATCATTCAGAGCAAACTTCATTCTGACAAGGACTACATTGGAACTTACTGTTTTGCAGGTTTTGTTTTAACTTCAACCGGTGAATTTTGGTCAGACCCGCAATACCAATAGATTTATTTAAGATGCCCTTCACTATGGGGAACCACATACTAAAAAATGGGTCCAACCCAATCAGGCATGGTTGATCATGTTCGCAATTAGTTGGATAGAGCCAGATAGGAATTTCACGCCCACAAACATGTTAAATAGTAGTGTCCACCAGTGCAGAACGTAGAAACGGTTACCGGCGAGGTGTCAAGGAAGTTAAGGGGAGTTACACACAAGTGGATTCTGGGCAAGATGAAATACCAGGTCTTTATTAAACCAGAAAGCCAAGAGGCTTGGTGATCCTTGACTGATTTCCGAAACATTTGACCTGATGCATTAGGCATGAGGTACCAACACACATACCAAGTAGGAGCTTCATCCACACAGGTAGGCGACATAAAGGCTGAATGCCCAAAAATCAAACATGTCACAAATTTGACCTAAGATGCCTTTGAAATAATCCCCCCAAAATAGACTTCAGATTTCATGTACTCCTCAGTTGAACCACACATGGTCGTGAGCTTCATACTCCATGCATGTTTAGAGTTATTGCTCAGAAAACTCAAAATAAAGCCTCAAACGATCACATATGATTTTTTCCTCATAAGAAAGCTCCACACCAAAATTTCAGTTGATTGGAAAAGCATTCTGGAATTATCATGTTTAAAGGTTTCAGCCTTTGCCATGACCTGACCCCAAAACAATAGAGTTCATGGGAAACAATACCCAGTATCATCCAGGTGGGTGTCGATTTATCGTGTTTACAAGCTGAAACATCAGTTTTTCAATAATTTCCCCCCCCCCAAAAAGGACCCCATCTCTACTAAAACGATCGGGTTCCTGTACTCTGATAATGGACCAAGGCGCTGCGGTTCAGGTTTACAAGGATTCAGACTTTGACTCTGGTGACTCCGATGACCTCTGACATGACCCCAAAAATAGGGTTTATGTACCTATCATGGGAATACACACATACCAGGTATGAGGTTAATCAACTCCGACATGATCGAGTAATGTGTTTAAAAAAGATGAAATTGGAAACATACAGTTTTAAGATTTCCAAATTTTCCCAGAAATGAACGGTCTCTACAAAAACAATAGGGTTCCGGTACTCCTCATAGAAAAGCTACACACTGAATTTCAGCTTGATCCGAACAAGACCTGGACATGGTGTTTAAAAGGATTTCAGACCTTGACCTATGGTGACCTTAGATGACCTCTGGCCTGACCCCAAACACATTAGGGTTCATTGTACCTCATTGGGAAACACAATACCAAGTGTGTGAGCTTTACAATCAGACTGATTTCAAGGTATCTGTAGGCCACCGGGGATTTGCGCGAACTCGCGCAATCGCGCAAAATCATGCATTTCTAGTCTTTTGTCGAGCATTTTACAATCCATCGCGCATTTATGGTTGTTTTGGTGAATAACCCAAGATTTTTCATTTTAAAAAAAAATCCCTAAAAACGAAGAAACCCATTAATAATCCAAAGCACCACGAATGATGGTGCTAAGTACCTAAAATTACACAGCGCAGGCAGGTAGTCTAATTAGTCACCTTAACCGGGGTAGGTAGTTGCAGTTCAAGCAGTTCGATGTCAGTTTTTAAAGTTTCAATAAGCGAACGGCATATTCGCTTGACTCGCAGCCTCAGTACACACACGCAGAACAATATACAACAGAGCGTGTTCACTTCCGATAATTTTTGTGCGACAATAGCACGTTTAACATTCATGCACAGATCAACGCCCGCAGGATGACGGGAGCGGGAACGATACACAGGTGAAACCGACACTGTAGTGAGGACTATTAATATTGTTCTCTGTAATGTTGTATTGCGTGCACAGGGACATGTCCTGAAAGTGCGTGTTACTCCGTTGAATTCTATCACTGTAGTTTACACTGAAACTTTCTGTATTACAGTGCACTAAAAAAGACATCGGTGATCCCCGGTGCGGCAATTTTTCCATTGGTCAGTTTATTCACCCCGCTTAGACAAGAAGTGCTGCTGATTAGCAAAATGCCTAATTTTAGTGATGTGAATCGGATCACAGAGCTGGCCTAGCCTGCGGTGTACGTACTTGTGTTGTAAATCGCAATATCGCTAATAATTATAATCGTCGGTCCCTAATCATAAAGCATGGGCATGTTATTTGCTGTATGCCTGATCGCTCGCTGTTTGCAAAATTCCGTGACGTGTCGTCTTCGGAGTAAGTTCAAGTTCTTTTTTTTCATATTCCAATTTCGAGATTTTCCAAATATCGTCAGAATTTACGTGACCTTAAAAATGATCTTTGAAGAATCGCCTTTTTTTAAATTCAACTTCCAGATTGTATGTTGTTACTGTAAGATTTGAATTTACATTTTTTCTTCGCAAATTTTTGGCAGAGCATTATTGTGAATCTTCCTTTCTCCACGAAGCGTGTGTTTTGTCATGTGTTGATTGGTAAATCATGTACTTTGAATTCCGAATCGCAACCGACATCATCGCGCATTTTGCCTTTTTTTTTTGCAATATCGCGCATTTTGGGAAAAGGTAGAGCGCATTTTGCCGTTCAAAATTGCGCAAAAGTCCCGTGCCTGTATCATGTTTTACAAGCTGACAGTTGGCCAAAATATCAGTTTTTGCACTAATTTTCAATTTTTTCCCCCCCCCAAAAATGACCATTGCCCTCTACCAAAAAACAATAGGTTCCAGTGCTTTCTCATAAAAGCTACACACAATGTGCTTGATTGGAACAGATTTTGGACTTATCGTGTTTACAAGGATTTCCGGCTTTGAGCTTTGGTGACCTCAGATGACCTCTGACCTGACTGACCCCAACACCTAGGACATGTACTCACCCATGGTAACACACATACCAAGTATGAGCTTCATCACTCAGACTGATCGAGTTGTTCGTGTTTACAAAACTGAAATTGTCCAAAATATCGTTTTGCCTAATTCCATTTTTCTTTTCCCCCCAAATGTCCCCCGATCTCTACCAAAAACAACCGGGTCCCTGTACTCCTCATAAGAAAGCTACACACAAAATTTCAACTTGATTAGTCCAACCATCCTGGATCATGTTTACAAGGATAATCAGACTAAAAAAAAAAAAAAATATGACCTCTGACCTGACCCAAAACATATGTCATTCATGTACCTACCATGGGAACACACAACCAAGTATGAGCTTCATCAACTCAACCTAATCGAGTTGTCGTGTTTACAAACTGAAATTGTCCAAATCTCAGTTTTTCACTAATTTCAAGAACCAATTTTTTTCCCACCCAAATGTTCCCCCACCCCAAAAACAATATGGTCTGTACTCCGAATCAATAAGAACAGCCCTCTGTACACAAATTGCAGCATGATTGATCACAACCACGCAATTATTGACTTTCGTGTTTTACAAGATTTCAACTTGACCTACTGCTGACCTCTGGCCTGAACCCCAAACAACAAATTAGGGATCAAGATACTCATCCAATGGGAACATACATAAACAGTAGATCTTCATCCCTTCATGTTGGGGTCAATCAAAAACTATTCCCCGATTATAGTGTTGAAAGCCAGGACGTCACATCCCCCACAGACAAAAAGAATCCACAAACACACACACACATATACACCATACTACATAGATTATCTGATTTGTCATGTGGAAAGGAGGAATAAACAAAACTGTTTAGAAGGCTGCCGCTATTTCTCAAATTACAGTACTCTGTGGTTTTTTCTGTGTATGTATATATACAGGGGAAGGTTTTTGAGGCCTGTGCCAGGAGTTTATTAATATATAAATGTCCTATTTGGGGGGTAGTAAGACCTGCGGTAAAATGAAAAAACCTGCCTGGACTTGCAACCACAAAACATGCATACAACCTTTGTAATCAATTTCTACGGTTCCAGGAATTCCAAATATAATGTCTTCCTATTTTATATTGTATCACTAGTTGAATGTTGACGATAACTCCGCTTTCTCTTCTCGACTAGTGATTAGACAATATTGAGCTGCAGGGTGTAACCTCCCGGGACCACCATTTTAACATTTGCCTGGAAGGCCAATCAAACTAACAAATCCAGCATATAGCCTTTTTTTGTTTTTTTTTTTCCTCAGAACCTGGAGAAGCAGAAGATGCACGACAGCGTGACGCTCGCAGTGATAGGCAGGTGGTCCACTCATTTTTGATTGACAAAGCTTGATCGAGGGAGACCAAGTCTCAGAAATGTGGGTGGAGTTATTCAGTTTACCTCCAGTTTCCTCCTGTAAAACTGATGATGACTAAAGGATCAGGAGGCCAGGGGATGCAGGAACCTGGAATCTGAGCAAAATACCTTCGGAAGAGTACTCACTGTGAGTCTGTTTTGCGTATATCTCATGGCTACGTGGTGTCCATGTGGCTTATTCCTGAATGGGGCATGAGCACCCCGCCAACTCCGTATGGGTGCCACTCTGCGTGTCGTAGTGTGTTCCCGTTGTTTGATCTGCGCTGCATATGAATAATAGGGATGTTGGTGCTACATGGGGGGGTAGAAATTGAAATATCACTCAATGACTCCATAATTGAATGACTGCTTTTCTGGTAGGAAGGTTTCAAGTTTTCTGGTTACTCTTCCACATGACAAGCTATTTTATTTACATTGGGTGCTCCCATGCGCCTATTTTGTCATACAAGCTACTTTTCAAAGTTTTTGTATTCCCTGAAGATTTTACGCAAAAGAGCTGATGCAGTCCTACAAAAGAAGGGTACCATGATTTGTTCAGATCCGGATACTCTTTGTTTTGCACGGAGAGGTCATCCTTCCCCTCCCCCTCCAATCTTCCAACACGTGATGGGTATAGCTGCCACTTTTCATGTTGATTTCAATTGTTTTTTTTTTTTTTTTTTTTTCTTTTCAAATGCAACTCCTGTCATGTTATATACTGTCAGAGAAAGATTTTGTTGTCAATCCTTCCCAATGTTGATTTTTTCTTATTTCATTATTATTATTTTAATCGTTGCGCCCAAACTGCTAAGTCCAACTACATTTGCCTATGTCGCATCCCAGAGGTAAATGCGATCACTTATTGTCGCCTGTGATTGAAAGAGTTTAGACCTCTTATTGTTGAGTCACCCTTATTGTTTCCATTTCTGCACACGGCAGGTGGGGGGGGGGTCATTTCTGGTGATTTGAAATGCCGAGTGAGAGTTGAACTTCGATCCTCCTAGCGAAACTGGTTTGGCCATCACCGTGTGTTCCAGAACAGCCAGTCTTCTGCAGTGGAGTACTTCAGAATCATGCATATGGTGAAAGAATCCACCTATACAACCATTTAGCACTAGTTGATTTGTTTTGGCAGAGATCAGGGCCTGGCTGTGAAGTTTACCAACCTCCTGGTCGGCGAGTTACGGCCTCTTACGAGAAGCTTGCTGACCGGCGAATAATTCCTGCTGTTACAGAAACCCATTGAAAAGTTAAAAAGTCATCAATATATTTGTAGAGTAACAAAATTTCGTTTGAACATGTAGATTTTGTGACTGCTGCAGCCGGGCCTAGCCCTGGTATTTCCCTAATCCCCACCAGGTGGGCTGGACGGCTTTTTACCTCTCGATCAGCGATGTTTTATTCACAACCTTTGTAACGAATTTTGATGACTTGATAAGGATTCTATAATTGATCTATGAATAATTGCAGAGTCCCTGTCCAATAGCAATGTTTCCAGTTATTAATGGGTATGATCTGGTCTCATCTTGTCCAGGATTTATGGGTGGGGTAAATCAAGTGCCAAATTACTGCATTCACTGATATACAGTATAATACCTCACATTGTGTGGGCCCATTGTGGTTGCCTATAGGTATCAAAGAACAGTCCGAGGCCAGTGTGATAGGCAGCAATTCCAAAAACGTTGCCTAATGAGGACAGAAAGAGGTTGAAAATTGAATTCAAAATTATCATGCATAGATGCAAGTGTACCTTCGATACATGTATGCTTATTTGACCTTCTATAGCTGTGTAATTTTAGGGCACGATAAGGTCGTTCTCACCCACAACTTGCACTATTTGTTTGCGTTATGTCCCTCTTAGTACAGCACAATCCAACATTGAGCGGGACCAATTTCTGAGGAGGTTTGGGGGGGCTCCTTTAAGTATCTGGATGAATACATATGGCGAAGTAAGTTTGTAATTATCGAAGGCACTCCGAATTTTTCCTCCGGAAGCCAGGATATCCCCTACCTATTCTACCGAGGACGATACGCAGAAGGTACTACTGTACATTCACACAAAGTATGATCACTCCCAAAACTTTCCAGTCATGAGTACAGGTATAATGGGCCCAGAGTACTAGTCACAATTTACGCTGTGTCAATGGAACATTGCTGGGATCCGTGGGCATACGCATGTGAGTAATGTGAGTTCATTCCAGATTGCAGGAGTACCATTACAGTATGTTCCTCAAATTATGTACTCGGTACAGAATCACTACAGTCAAATGGGACAGTAGCGTGCACAGTAACTTGTGGAGGTGTTCTTTCCTTCTTCTTCCATCGTTAAGTGCTCCTGTTACAATGTTGGTTGGTGGCAACCTTGAGGCTTGGTATGCAAATGCTTTAGGCTTCTCCAGCCAATACAGTAGCTGTTCTGCAGCTCCTCCATGGTTGTCCTTCATTGGGTTTATACCGAGTGTTTTGCGGGGTTGTCTAGAATCCCCTGATTTCTTTTAAAGAATCAGGAAATAGCATTACGACGATGTAGTGTTGACGTCCAGTCCAGGCCTTCAGTTCAGTTCCCGCCACTGGTAGGGCGGGTTGCAGGGGGGTTGCAGGGGGGGGGGAAGGTCCAGCGCACGTGGAAATTGCAAGACATTTTGCTTCCCCTGTGTGATATTTTGATGTGTGTTTACATACACAGTTTTCCAATTTTGAAGTGGTAAATGGTTGCAATTCTGTCACCACATGTGTTATGGGTAATACACGGTATCCCGTGATCAAAACTGATAGCAATTTACTGAGTCCTGATACTCGATCCGATTATGCCATGATCAAGCCGATCCCGATGATCATTTCAACACTACCATTCTGATGACTAGATGGATCCTCTCACTCATGCATTTGCAGCATATGTAAATCCAAGCAAGAAACTCACCGATTTTCATCCGGTCTTTCGCATACCACAGAGCAAAACCATCACCGAAGAGGGTCCGACCTTGTCCATGACCTTGAACGACATGCATCTCCCAGTTGGGGCTTCTGTTGGACTGTCACATGTAAACAAAACTTTACTAGCACTTAGGATGATGAATACATTTTCGCTGTCAACATTCAGTACTGATACTAACATTGACCATTATTGATAAAATCATGCACAATGCATATACATTTGAGATGGTGAATAGAATGAAATGAAGAACTGCTATCTGTAGCTCTCAAACCTCTACATTTAGCATACTGGGCGTTGTCTGTGTGTTCAAACTTCACACCAAAATCTGTCACAAACAACACTGCACAAATGGCTGCTATTACCAGTTTATTCCCAGATAGTCTCCTTGTTTTACTCTGCTTGTCCGGTGTTATCTTATGTAGGAGTTGGTCACCATTGTGTTGCCCTGTATGTCCCACATCTGCAAGCTAGCACCACACCTGAAAAATTAAAAAAAAAACCCGATTTCATTATCAAAGCTCAAAATGAATCAGCTATAACTTGCATTGAACTCCAGGTGATGAAACAATCGCACAATTGGTGCTTTAGCTCAAACTGCACTTGTACCAAGACGAATGTACAATTATGTGTTTCTAATGGTTCAAGATCATGAGGCCCAGAAAGACAGTTTATCAAGCAATGACCTATTGTGCCCCTGTACAACCTTTGACTGATCTTTGTATGGCCAAAATGGCTTAGCAGGTTAAATGATGACAAAACGAATTGATTTTTTTTTTTAGAAGAGGTTTTCACTGATAATGCTGGTCTTGATGACATTGCCCTCACTGTTTGTGTGATCAAACGATTCATCCGGTATCCCTCTGTGCGTTATCTTGGTGCACAATTTGAATCAATTTCCTTGAAATGGACCACAAGTCTCTGCTATCTGAAACCACCTCATGTACCATTCAGAACTGTATCAGTCAAATAAGGAAATTTCTGGACAAAGCGACCACTGAAAAACTTGTTCATGCAACTATCTCCAGCCGAAATGTGACTATTGCAACTCCCTTTTTAATGAAGTCATTTGCCCAGTATCAAAACTACAAAAATACAAACATTGCTGCAGAATCATCACGCAGGGCTGACAAACATACCCCAATGACCCTGATTCGCAGGAGCTTCTCTGGCTACCGATCCATGCCCGCAGTAGATTATAAATCCTATTCTTGTATTCCGGCCATCAAGTTTCGGCAAACGCAGCATACCTGCTCGATGTCCTGGATCTCACACTAGTACCAGGCCCTTACGATCATCACAGCGAACCAATCGTCTTCAACCCCCAGTAACAAGATTGAAATCGGTTGTGCGACCACAGTTTCCGGTACGCCGCCCCCTCTGTTGACCGCCTCTCCCAGCATCTCCAAGTGCGATGAGCTCTTTTGACTCTTTCAAGCGTGACTCAAGACTCATTTTTTTTTGTGTAGCTGCTGAAGCTTTTACTCTTGTAATGTATATATCTTTTTTTCTTTTTCTTGTCCCCCGAATTGGCGCTTTGAGGCAGCCTTGGGGTGGATTCCGCGCTATATCAGATGTATAATATTATTATTAATTAAACATTGTTACTTTCCTTCATCACATCCATCAAAATACCTCAATTGAGGGCGAAAGAAGCAATTTCACAGTCGATGAACATTGGGCCAAATTGGGCAATAACATCCACAAAGATGCCAGTTGTCTCTTCTTTTCAAGAGATGTTACTGTTTTAATTCAACGACACATTATATGATGATGCATCCAAAATCTGCAAACAAGCGGAAAGAGGCACCGCTAAAGGAATATTTTATTCAAATACGTTCGGGGTAAGTTGATAATCCCGGTCGCGCATGCGGCGTCAGAACGTTCCTGGTGCTTTTGCAGTCGGCCGTGGGAATAAAATTGTTCAGAATTTTCCGTTCGTATTGTTGGATTACTTTAATTCCTGTGGAATCTTCATGGATATTCGTTGATTTTTCCTTGGAGTTTCCCTAGTGCCATTTTCGTGACAGGATATTATTTCCCAAGGATTCGGATCGATTTCCGGTGGTCCGGAAACTTCTTCTATTTTTAGGGCCTAACGTTACCGCTTCGCAGACTGCGAGTGCGACTGGTACACTGTGCAACACAACACGCCGACGGGTCCTAGTGTTAAGAAATCTAGTACTATACTACGCCGCCAGTGCCAAGGAACGCGCTGCATACGAACTGATCGCAAATACTAGCACCCTCGTCGAAAATGCTGCTCCCCAGCCGTAAAAGCTCAAACCCGCCACGGTTACTAACAGTAACAAGCCTGGTAACGCCACCTCGCCTGTCAACCGACAGAAGTGGCGATAGATTGGATCGATTGGAACGCCATGGAAGGCTTTCTGAATAGTGTCCGTGCGCGGGTGAGGTGATTACGACCAAGGAAGAGGAGATTACGGCGATGTGATCCGATGCTGCTGTTGATGACCCAGACATTGGAGGTAATGGTAAACCTGAATCACTGGGCCCATCTTGTGCTTTGCAGCAAGATTTGCAAATCAGGATAACGTGGAGGGTCCGTTTCAGAGATTTTGGTCCTCTAGCGTAAATTACCTCATTTCCTCAAAACTTGAGGAAAACGTTGAGGAAACTTTGGGGAAATACCCTCGACCGCTAACTGCCCCCACCTCCTTGTTCCCAGAGTAACCCCTTTATTTGTGGAACACCTTAATGTGAAAACTAAAGGCTGGCTTGAAACTACAGCTATGCCAGAAACCCCTTGTTACGGTAACGGCTTTAAGTGGCGTCCTTCGCAATGCAGGTTGTCGGAGGAACAGCCAGACCCTGTGGCCTTGCTTTGGGCAAGCCTCCGTTCGAATGACAACGTCCCGAAAAGACATGATCAACCGCGGACCTCAACCCGCGGTATTCGCTCTTGCAAACAAGCCCGCCGACTACAGAGGGCTTTTTGGCGACGACCTCTCCAAACGTGTAAGAGATGGACGAAGAGCAAAAAACTGTTGTGAGTTATGCGCTTTTCCCAGGGAAAGTATGTACCCCCAAATACAACCCGGAGCATGGGGGACGTGGGTCAGGACTGGACAGGACAGGTATCACCGAGCTGGCTGGTTCTCCATGCCGCAAACAGGGTCACGCCTCCTTTTTAGGTGCTCCTCGGCAGCAATCTCAAAAGTTCTACAGACAGCACGGAACCCACAAAGGACCCAACACGCTACAACAGCCAACAAATGGGCACGGAGCCAACAGACGGCTGTAGAAACCGTCACCTGGTCAACATTCACTTCCCAGGTAGTGTCTTTCAGGAAATTTCTTGACGCTGTGATAATGCAAGTCATGCATAGGTGGTCGTCTGAAAATGTTTGTCAAAGTGGGAGGATTCCAATGATCATTGTAGTCTATCAGCCGTAAATGGTTATAAAGACAAGGCTTGAAATTGAAAATGATCAAACCACCTGAATCATGTGGCGAACCTGCCCCATATAGTGTGAGTCAGAAAGAGGCAAGCTGTCACATAGAAATTGACAGATAGCCCTAACAATGTTACTGAGAATGTCACCACATCAAATGGTTTTGTATCGACATTTTCACTCGACCTAAAAAAGATGGTGGTTTTAGAATGATTTTAGATTTGTCGGTCCTTACTGAGCATACAGTAGCATCATTTTTAAATGGATACCCTAGAAACTGCACTTCATCTCATATCCCGGTTGTTTTCATGACATCATTGACCTAAGGATGCATATTGATTCGGTGCCAATTGCTGCAGAACGATAGAACTAATATTTTGTATCAAATTTTTGTGTGGCAGAATAACGTTTGGCAATTCAAGGCACTACCAAACGGTTTGACATCAATGACCGATAATCTTCACAAAAATACTAAAACCATCCACTTTCTTCTCCGGAAATGGGAATCACAGTGGTAGCATACATTGACGACACATTGAAAATTTCAAGGTCCTAGCAATCAAGCTCACGAGATGTGGCTACAACAGCCAAACTCGTCTGAACTGGGTTTTATATTCATCCAAAGAAGTCTGTTTTGATGCCATCTCAAGAGATCAAATTTTTGGGGTTTATTATAAACTCGACTTAATCAGGTACGTCTCACCAGAGGGTGGAGGAAATAAAAGAGATCTGCAAGATGTTAGCTGGCAAATGGCCAACTACAATACGGTTTGTTGCCGCTGCGTTAGTAAAATGGTAGCAGCATGCCCTCCGTTCATGTGGCAAGATGCAGTATAGGGATTAGAGAAGGACAAGATCAAGGCAATAAAGTCACCGTCATGGCCATTTTTTATAGAACAATGGTTTTATTAAAGACAGCTTCGCAAAACGAGGATTTTGTGTGGTGGTTTCACAATGTGGAAACACTTTCAGATGCATTATCCCAAACAACACCAAATGACTCATCAGCCAGTGTTCGTCTGGCCTATGTTGGGGGCAACTGATGGAACATCCCGAATAGGGGGAAGGTGGAGCCCTAATTGAGGCTTTGTCGGGCTGGAGCTAAATGAAGATCAATGTTTTGGAAATGTTGGCTGCCATTCGCTTTGAAATCCTTTTGTAAAGGAAAGGGAATCATTCATGTGCAGTTGAAATTAGAAATACACCTGCGGTATGCAATACATTAATAACAGGGAGTTAATAAATGTCCTTGGCATGTAATCAGAATGGCAAAAACTATGTGGAATTGGTTCTGGCTCGAACATTTGGGGTTCTGCAGTTATTTCCAGTAAAGATAATACAGTTGGCAGATAGACCGTCTAGTCGATTCAATGACAACCTAACTAGGAAGCTCAATCCACAAGCCTTCAAACAGGTTTGTGCACGTTTGGGTGCTCAGTCATTGATCTTTTTGCTACAAGACTTCACACCCAATTGCAACAGTATGTTTCTTGGGACCTGACCCTGTGAGCAGAGGCAACTGCTGCTTTTCTCTATAGACTGGCCATGAAGTACCTTTCCTTATGCCTTCCCCCCATTCACACTTATACTGAGGTGTTTGCGAAGATTGAGCTTGATAATGCTGAAGGGATCATGACGTCCCAATTGGCCCACCCAACCATGGTTCCCTTTGTTGCTTAATATGCTTGTATAGGAGCGTGGCAACCTTCCAGTAGGTTAGGGCCTCTTCTGCTGCCAGTTTTCAGGACAGCGCCACCCTTTGCATAAAAAATTTTCTCGTTGGCTTGCAGATTATCAGGCGATCAATTAAAGACACAGGGATCTCAGTAAACAAGAGGCTGGCAACACATCATGTTGGCAGCATAGCGAACCTCAACAAAGAAACAGTATGAAGTGTACATCAGAAAATGGATGGAATTTTGTGATCAACGGAAAATTATTCAGTGCAAACTCTGTAGCCACCATACTGGATTACTTTACAGACTTGTGTTCCAAACCAGAGGTTACAGTGCTCGTAACACTGCCAGAGGCGGCACTTTACAGACTGTTCCAAACCAGAGGTTACAGTGCTCGTAACACTGCCAGGGCGGCACTTACAGACGTGTGTTCACCAAGGTTTACAGTGCTCTTTAACACGCCAGGGCGGCACTTTCCTTCACTAGTGCTTCTTGAGTGGATATCCATCGTACACCTCCGTTATCACAAATTCTTCAAAGGTGTCTTCAATTTAAACGCCTCTCGCCAAGGACCATCAGGTCTGGGATTAAGGATAGTCTTGAACCATTTGAGGAACTTCCCCAAGCCAGCAGTCTTAATCTTAAGGACTTGACTTTGAAAACTATGGGCGCTAGCACTCTCGACACTCAGCGACAGCAGACCATTGTCGAGTTTGAAGTGTGGGTGACATCAAGGCAAATCGCAATCAGTATTTTTCCAAGTCAATTCCCTCTTGAAAACCAGGTAAACCAGGTCACGGCAGGGCGGGTACTTGACTCCATGCAACCCTCAGCAGAAACTCGCTTATACACTACCTAACGGAATACCTTTTAAGTAACTTTGCCCTTTCGACAGAAAGAGAACAGCTTTAGCTCATAAGTTTCAAGAACCCTTTTCAAGTGTCGAGTTAGTACAGACACAATTGCGAGATGGTTACGGATAATCATGGAGCAAGCAGGCTTAGATATTACACAGTTCAAGCCGCATTCTACGCGTTCGGCTCCAGTCTCTCATGCGGATCAAGCAAATGTACCGATTTCTGATATCATGCTGCATGCCGGTTGGCAGAGCTGGCGCACTTTTCCAGAAGTGGCTATAAGCCGCCTTTGCTTCCCAGACTTCTGAGGCATTCATTACCTCGCTCTTCCAGTATGTAAGGCGAGACTTGTACATAGTTTTACTGTCTAGTCATGTACAGTGTAAATGAGTTGTTGTTCCTTGTACATATGTTTGCTGTTTTGTCTACAGTATACTTGGGATACTGTCCTGTCATTTTATGACGTAATCGGAATACCATGCAAATTTACTAATTTAGAAGTGACAGATGCACGCCAACCACTGATAAGGTCACGTCTGCTTACTTTCACATGAGCCAGTGTTTGTGCTTTGAAGGTCTACACATTACCCGAACGTATTTGAATAAACGAAAGATTAAACGAGAACTTACCTGGTTCGAAGTTTGATCTTCATTTTATAATTAATGGTGAGTGAGAGGTAATGTGCCCACCTCTCCCCCAGGTTGATCATGTTTAACTGTAATTGCAAATTTTGTGTGGCTCTTAATGTGGCTCATTTTTCCCTGTCCCATGTTCTTTAAAGGCTGACTGCGCATGCGTGAAACGGGATCTCACATTACCTCTCACTCACCATTATTCATCAATGAAGATCAACCGTTCGAACCATGTAATTCTCTTTATTCTGTTCCATTATGACAGTTTCACGAAAATCTAATGTACTTTGTGGAGGAGATACATTTTCCAATTTTACACATAATAGTCTACGTTAGTGCCCCTTCATTACTTTTTGACGCCGGACCTTCACAAGTCAAACATGTCCAATGGGTCAATTACATGTCAATTAAAGTTTGGTCGACCTCCATCGACAAATGACTGTTTGGGGGCCAAAAAAGGCGATTGTTGACACACTGGATAAGTTGATAGCCGGTAGGGACAGATGGGGGCTCCTTGGACAAAGTTCTTAAAAGGCCTGTATGTATGGCAATTCCATCATTATGATCATGCATCAGCACTGTTCACCAAAATGTGTAGGAGAAGAAGCATTTTGCATGAATGCACATGATGAGCCCTCGGGCCCACACTGGCCTCAATCCAAAATTCCTGAGAACCCTGCAGGTACAGTTAGTTAACTGTCATTATGACCTAACATCACATCTGACCTGTGCATCGAAATTTGTAGAAGCATTTTGCATGAATTTGACATGATGGGCCCTATGCCCAAGTGGGCCCCTGGCCAAAATTCCTGAACGCTCCCTATGGCCCTCTACTCAAGACCATTACATATAATTTTGAAGAAAATCAATTGAAGATTGTGGGAGGAGATGCATTTAAGACCAATGTGGAAATTTCCATGAATTTAATCAAATGGGCCTCAGGTGCGGCTATTAGAACCATCCGTGGTTTTCACATAATGACCCTATAGCCCAAACCGGGCCCTGGGCCAAAATTCCTGAAACACCCCCAATGGCCGCGCTATTCAAGGGGCATTACATGTAACTTTGAAGAGATTAATTGAAGCTTTGTGGGAGGAGATGCATTTCAAGTACCATTGTGTGAATTTCCTAAAATGTGCCCTCTGTCACAAGTGGGACTTGGACCAGAACTTCCTGACAACCTGGAGGAATGGGCTGCAGACAATCAATTTCACTAAACATCAGCCTTTGCACAAATTTGTAGGAGAAGTAGCGTTTCAGTTTTCCACTTAGTTTTTTCCACAATACAATTGTGACCAAGTTTGGGCGAGATTCATCGAAGGCACGACATTTGTGGCCTAAGCCTTAGGTGTTCAATTATGACCCATCATTCAATACATGTGACCAGTTTGGGCGAATCATCGAAGCCGAACATTTTGGTGGCCTAAAAAGCAAAAGTTCACAGACTGGATGGATGGATGGATGGATGGTGGATGGATGGGAGGCTGGCTAGCTAGAATCGATGATGATAGATCGATATATAGTAGAAAAGATCGATAGATAGATAAGATAGATAGATATATAGATAATATATAGTTGACCTGGGCATCACAATAGCTCAAACCACCCCCCCCAACCCATAGCTGGTTTGAGCTAAAATAGGCAATGGATGCATGATCACAGAGCCTTCCATCCATGCCATATCGATAACCCAACTTTGTGGAGAGCGTTCATTCTCATCCAATGATGAATTGACACGCACTAACGTGGAAAATTGATGACTGCAGGTAATTAGATTTTCATACCGACCTCCATCCTAGCCCCCCATATAAAGTTTTGGTTCAAACTACAGGTAGTTCTATTCCCACTAGGCATGTACTGTTAGTATTAATTAATTCCAATGGGCCAATCACCTCTCCGAAAGTTGGGGCGATGCTAACTGGTGCAACATTACAGGGCAAGCCCATGAACCCACCTACAGACCATTCCTTACTGCGTATTTTTGGATGGAGTCAAAATCTCCTGTCACCTCACCAGGGGTAGTTTCTGTCCTGCTTGTTCACCAGTGCCATAAATCTCTGACAGTTCTACTTGAGGCTGCTACATTAGGTAGGTATTTCTGCCAAGCATAATGAATCTGCCGTTTTGTAATCTAATACAGGGGGAATTTTTCTGGACCACTTGTACTGACTTGTCCATATTTTTGACGCAGCCAATTGATTTCTGGTCCTGTGTAGGGCCAAGGGTCCCCTGGACAAAAATTCTTGAAAGCACATAGTATGGCTATTTCCTCATTATGATCGAAGCTCAGCACTGTGTACCAAATTTGTAGGAGGAGAAGCATTTTGCATGTTGTCACATGATGGGCAAAATTTTCTGAACACACTGAAGTACATCTATTATATCGGGCACAATTCCTGAACAAACTGAAGGTACAGCTATTAGATGTCATTCTGACCGAACATCCGCACTAACCTGTGCATCAAAATTTGTAGAAGGCATGTTGCGTGATTTAACATGAAAGTGGGCCCTAGGGCCCACATTGGGCTTGATCCATAAGTTTGCAAACACCCCGATAGACCACTTCATGTACTGTAAAGCTAATTCAATTGAACTTGTGGGAGGAGATAATTTCAATTACCATATGGTATTTCCATTGATCTCCAAAAATGGGTGGCCTCGGTCCTAGTTCTGGGACGTGGATAAAAATCCTGAACACCCCGAATGTATGACTATAGACCATCATCATCATGACCTAAATGTCAGACTGTGCAACACAAATTTTTGTGATTCCCACATTATGGGCCCTCGGGCCCACACTGGCCCGTTTGTCCTAAATCCTGGGCACCCTGAAGGACGGCTATTAAGAGCATTATGACCAAACATCAGCATGGTGCTGAACCGGGTAAATTTGTAGGAGATTTTGTCAGATTTTGCATATTCATATAATGGGCCCAAACTGGGCACCTGTGACAAATTCCTGAACAACCCCATGCCCTCTAACCAAGGACCATTACGTGTAATTTGAAGAAAACCAATTGAAGCTTGTGGGAGGAGATGCTTTCAAGCACCATCGTGTGAAATTTCATGAAGTGGGCCCCCGGGCCCCAGTCGACCATGGACCAGGAAATCTAAACAACCCAAGGGTGACAGCTCTTTAGACGCATTATTAATGACCAACATCGCACTGTGGCACGTGATTTGTGGAGATAACCATATTTTGCGGTATTTCACATATGGGCCCTAGTGGACCATACTGGCCCCCTGGGCGCAAAATTCTGAGACCCCACCAATGGCCCTCTAAACCGCAAGAACCATTACCTGTAACTTTGAAGACAATCAATTAAAGCTTGGGATGAGATGCATTCCAAGTACCATTGTTGAAATTTCATAAATTGACCCTTGGACCAAAAATTTCCTGACACTCCGAAGTAGCGGCTGTTGACCATCAGCATCCTGAACATCCAGCACTATACATTGAAGTTTGTATGAGGGATACATAATTGAAATTTTACACATGATAAGCCTAATACTGCCCCTTTATGACCTTTGACCTTCACAAAGTCAAACATGTCTCATGGGTCAATAACCCTTGTGTCCAAGTTTGGTCGACATCCATCACAGAATGACTGTTTGGGGGCCAAAAGGCAATTGTGACACACTGGATTAGACAGAGTAGATAGATAGATAGAGTAGTGACATGCAGATTCCAATAGCGGCAACAAGCATAGCTGATTTGAGCTAAAAAGGGACTAAAATCTAATGCCGCGACATACCCAACCGCCATCTCATTATACGACCTTAGTTGTGAAATTTTGTAATATATGCTTTGCTATCGACTTCATGGATCACCGTTGAGACGAATACATTCCCCCCCCGCCCTTCAGCACATGGTTTGTGTAAGCAAAAATCCACTGTTAGCCAACTTCTTTTCACTTATTGACTTATCAACTCTATCACTGGATTGCTCCCGCTAGATGGTATATTCACTTGATTTTTCCAAGGCATTCGATAAGTCTCTCACAAATATCTGTCTGCAAACTGGAATTCTATGGTCTTATTAAGGAAACCACCGTTCAATGGTCTAAATCGTTTCCTGTGAACCGCACTCCAATAAACTGTTAATCGAGGGGTTATGACGTCGCTCTGAGAGTCCCCCGTTTTTTTTTTTTCACTGTTGTGTTTGTAACGGCCTTTTATCGTCTGTATCGTCCAGTCTGTGGATATTCGAGAGAGATTACTAAAATAGGCACGTTGTCGTTTTGGATCAGATCAGTTTTAATAGTGCATTTTTTTGTGTTTCTCTGGCCTTACCAGACAAACTACCGAATCGGCAGCCTAAGCCTAAGCGCAAGCTTGTATCAGGTGGCAGAACTGGTAAGATACGTCGAAGCCATACAATTCCTCTTTGCCCAGTATCATCCGGCTTAATGTTTCAGGAGTTTAGGTACAACAAGTAGGGAGAGTTGTTCTCAAGATTGGCGAGTATACGAGATTAACATGATTTGTAACGTTTTTTGCTTCACTGAAACCTTGGCTGTCCCCGAGCCACCGCCGATCGATATTACAGCCACAAGGGTTCTCTATTTACCGACCGCATGACTGTGATCGTCAGATTACAGGGAAGTCCCAGGGATTATGTGTGTGTTTCCACATTAACGACAAGTGTGCAGTGATGTAAGTGATTTCCGGAGGAACCTCGCCCAATTTTGTAAATTCATTACATATTAAAATGCCAAGACCGTTCTAATCTACCCACGGATTTTTCATCTGTGACAATGAACAGCTGCCTATATACAACCCACGTGCAGATACAATTGGGCACTTGCAGAGTCTCGCAATGTCCATTTCGACACGATGTATGCCGACCCAATACGCTTTCCTCCATTGTTGCGTGTGACTTCACCGTGCAAATCTACGGAGCTCAATGCCAGAATTTAGGCATTGTTACCGTCCCACGCGTGACAATGCAACCTGGAGTCACTGTTATGTAAACTGAAAAACGCATACCAAAGCCGTCCCGCAGCTACTCTTGGAATTCTGACCATGCTACAATTCTTCTCATCCCTGTGTACAAACATAGAGCTCAAACAACAAAAGCCTCAACCAAAACGGTCAAGGTTGGTCCCCGGGTAGCCATGGAATACGCTACAATCCTGTTTTGACATTACGGACGTGGGATATTTTAGGGATGGAAATGAACCTGCATACGATCAAACAGACACGCGTGGATGCATTCCTAAAATTTTGTCCAGGACCTTGTCATCCCTGAAGAGATTGTGCACGATTACCACCCCGAACAATAAGCCGTGGTGCGACAAGTCCATCAGAGATAAATCAAAGCAAAAGACAGAGCATATCATTCGAGAACGACTAATCCTCAACTGTTTGCCACGCTTAAATCGGAGTCTCCAAAGGCCATCAAGAACTCAAAGAAGAGTCAAAGGTCACCATATGACGCATTTTTTCAGAACGCGTAAGTCGCGAGAGGCCCCCCCTTGGGATATATTGGTTTGATCACGCATTACAAAGGTCTTAAATGGGCGACTGTACATGGAGACCAACACTACCAAGATTAGCGAAACGAGTGTAATGCAAGGTTTTGAAAGCCAACACTGATCACCCTATCTCACCAAGTGAACCTACTAACATTTCCGACCGATTTGTTTCGATGAGTCATCAGTGAAACTGTAACTTCACACAGATTGAACGGTGCGTAAATCCGTCGTGCCTGACGGTATTCCTCCGAAATTACTGAGACATGCGCCGATGCAATCGCATATGTATATTCGCATATCTTTAATTGGTTGCTGCAATCATGTACGGTACCATGGTCGTTCAAGGACGCGCTAGTAATTTTCCGATTCCAAAAAAAGAGGCACACATTTCATGTTTGAATGACTATCGACCTGTAGCCTCTCACATCAGTACCATGAAATATTCGAACGTTAGTGTCGGGGGTCGTTTCTGAAAGTCTTTCTCTTACGCATGCTAACTAACTTTCGACCAAATTGCAATTCGCCTATCTTTAAAACATGTCCGTATAAGATGCCATTTCTACATGGAGGCATAATATTGTTCACTTATAAGAAAACTGTTCCTATGCCCGTGTCCTCTTCCGTTGACTCCAGTTTCTGCTTTCAACACCGAATTGTTTCCTTCCCGACTGCATCTCAAACTGCTGGAATCATCTTCCATTTCCCTGCCTCTATTTGCGATTGGATTTTTGGACGTTTCCTTCTTAACCGAAACAAATTGTTGGGAAGTAGGTACAAATATCTGACGCTCTTGTTGTTAGTACGGGCACCCCACAGGGATTTGTCTATCGCCCCTTTTGTACTCGCTCTTTACTTACGACTGTATTACCGCCAACCAGGACACTCGTATGATGACGATTTGCTGACGACACAACGGTGACAGGATTGATTTTCAACAACGACGAGATGGCTTATCGCTCATGAGTGAACAGCTTGTGTGTGGTGCAACACTAATACTAAGTGCACCCTGAAGGGTGAACACAACTAAATAACTGGTGGTGACTGTGCATGCTAAATCATAATCCTAAGACCCTCTCATTAATTCATTATACTGTTGAACAGTCAAACCATAAAATTTTTAGGTACACACGTTATGGATAAGCTTTATCATGGGTTCGCGAAAACTGATAAATCCTAAAGAATAGCCGCCAAACGAGTGTCTTCTAAGATCACTCAAAAAATCTTAATGGGGTCACCAGAGTCATTTTTAGTCAACTTTTTAATCATTCTCAATCATTGAACAGCGTTATTAACTACTACATTTTAGCTTGGTTTGATCGCACAACTCCAGAAAGGACATTAGGAGATTGCAATCTTTCATAGACTACCGAACGTAATATTGGTCTGCACTGCCCTCGCCTCCATTCTCTCTAATTATCGGGAACGGCCTTACAACGCACGCCCAAAATTCGGAAAAGATGTTTCCGCACCCCGCCGCAAAGTACTACTTCCCGTTCTTGCCTTTCCGTGTAAAGACTGGCTCTTTTAGAGGTTCTCAGAGACTCATGAACAGTTTTTATCACTGCCGCTAGATTTATAATGCAGCCCTGCCACTGTGTAATTTGGTGCTATACCCTCCCTTATGGTTTTTAACTTTTGATTGGTCTTATCCTTTTAAGTCTTGATCGTCTTAGGCCATTTGTACAATGTCCGGTATGTTAGTAGATATTGTTCCCTATTCACCGCGGTCAATGGCAATATGTATAGTTCGTTTTATATCTTTTAAAGGTTCAAATCCTCCTACTCTGCTTATTGTTCCTATATATTTCTTAGATGTCTTTAATCATTTAGTGTACATTGTTCTTGTATCAAACCTTTCCATTATTTATACGTTTGGCTGAATAAATGATCTATCTATTATTCTATATTTCATATTTTTTCTTGTTATATTAATGATCTCCCTACGCCCGTGTGTCTATAAGGTCCCCAACTCTGTTTTGCAAATGAACGGACGGAACAATTCCTGATAAAAGACAGATTGAACTCCCCGACGTAAAAGAGCACTCAGGCGACTCAGACTGTGCGGACAAGTGGTCTAAAGATGGTGGATGTTTTGAATATCCATCTAACTGCTATGTACTCACCAGTACTCTAAAAACTAACGCGTATAAGTTTGGTTATAATCGGTCGGGGCACCACCCCATCGACAAGTCCCACTAATAAAAGGGGAGCTATTTAGATTCAGGTATTGTTGTCCTAGATCATATGGATCACATGGCTGCTAAGGCTTCCAAGTCATTGAAATTCCTCTCCAGCCAATTTCCAAGGTGTCCTAGCAATGTTAAAGAAGCTGCTTACAATATTTATGTGCATCCCGGCAAATAGAATATGTCCCAGTGGCCCCTTATACTGTACGGCGTTAAAATGAAAAACGAAAAGGTCAAAACAGAGCTTGGGCTTTTGCACTGGCCGTACAGCATGAGAGCATGGATATCATGTCATCTCTGGAATGGGATTCGCGTGAACATAGAGAGATTTTGATGACATTTAAGGGGGAAGTGGCAGCTCACAACAGTGCACTTGCTTGATTTTAGTTCTCACTTAACTCTCATTTTAGTGTTTGTTTTGTAGTGACCTTTACATTGGAGAGTACTTATCTTGTTTGTACATTGAACGTGCCTTTTTAGGATTGGCTGTTTCTAGTGTTTTTGGTGCATTTCATTGGACTTTCATAAGTGTACAGCTTTATGGTCTTTATCCTTCCATGGATTTATCATTGTGGCCTAGGCTACTGTAGTTGTAGCATATTTCAGCTTAGGCGGTTTGGCCTTTGTTCTCTCTGGTGGCCATTTTTTATGAGTTCTAGGTTGTCAAGTGTTTACGCCTTATTTCAACTGGAACATTCTCAAACGGGTTAAGCATGTGTTTCAACACAAGGGGGCGTGGATTGTTACTTATTCAATTCTGTTGTTCAGTCCGTGCTAATCGCGCCTGGCTGTGGACATTACAGCTTAGCCCCGAAGCTTACAATGTCCACCAACCAACATGGAGCTGTAACATTGTCTCAAACCAACTGCGGCTTGCTAGACTCCAAAACCATACAGTAGGGTGAGCTGTTTTCATCTACATATGACACTGTTGGCCCGAAACCTTTTTCGGGATATCTAAGACTCCTGGGAAGGGGGACAGGCAATTTTAATACTAGTATTGATTGTCGGCAGGCGATGTGCCACAAAAGCTGACCCATCCCTACATCCACCGACTAGACAAAGATCAAAGGCTAAGCTGAAAGTCGTATGGGAACTGTCAGAGTGTCAGACTAAGGGGAACTTTTGCAGACCTTTATGTGATTCTGAAGATCCAGAAATACTTACGGGACAGAATCACGGTAACCCGAACAAACCTCACCGCATTCACATGAATATTTTCCGGAATCTTAAATTGCATTATAGACTAAAGGACAGATTAGGAGACAGTCATGGTGGCACTTTCATCGCATTGAAGAATACTCTATTTTACGAGGTAAATTCCGACTCAAAGTAGTGACAATGAGATAGCTGGGTCAAAGTGGACCAAGAACAGTCCCCCAATTTACGTTGGTGCTTTTTTCGGGCACCAGACCTAGTGCTTCATTCGTTGAAGTACTTTATCAGTCCATGTGCAATCTACCAAGCACATGCAATATCCTTTTATGTTGGAGATTTAACCTTCCAGATATTAATGGGCAATATTCTTTATTAACTGTGGGCGGTATCTGCTCCAAGCAAGATGCTACTGGACATAATGCAGAATTCAGTACTTCTCCCAACTGGTTAGATCGCCAACAAGAGGCAATTCAGTCCTGGACCTCTGCCTTACAACCATACAGATAGGATAATAAATACTCAACTAAAAATGGAGGATCAGCGATCATGGACATGGCGTTTTTGGATGGACTCAACCATCCCACTCGCTCCAGACCAGTTAGAAGGAAGATTTTTTATCAAAGGGCAACGTCGACGGATTTCACAGAAGCTCGCGACTTAACAATAAATCTTTTCCAAAACTTCGGAGACTCCACAGTCGACGATGGCATGGCTTTTATTTAAACAGCAATTTGTGGCAATGGATGAACTAATTCCGAGCAAAAAACCTCCATCATCTAGATTTAACATCCAGGATTGTTGCCAAATTACGTCGTCAGGTGAGAAAAAGCAACGCCTCTACAATAGGCTAAGCGTTGTCAAATCCAGAGGATCAACATTTGTTTCGAAGCTCAGTCGAGAGCTGGACAGATCTATTAGGCAAGCATATAGGATTGTATTCTCCATAACTTATTTGTAGCAGCAGAGACAGTAATAAACACTAAGCCTTTTTGGAATTTAACAAGTCAAGCCTATTTACGTACCAGCCAAACAGTGGTACTATAATCAAGGGGAATATTACTGCCACCTCTCCTATTGAGAAAGCTGAAAATTAAATGAGTACTTCGGCTCAAGGTTTTTACTAAGGAAAATACTGACTATTGCCATCTTATTCAAACTCCTGGGGATCATTCAATTCGGCCAATGAATTCACGGAACATGGTGTGAAGACGCTTTTAGATAATCTTCAAGTGAACAAAGCAAGTGGTCCTGATGATGTTTATCCATACACTCTGAAATGTGCTCCGCTTCAATTGAACCATTCGTAGTGGACATCTATAGAAACTATGAAATCTGTCATTGCTTCAGATTGGAAGACTGGGGTGTTACTCCCGTTTCAAGAAGGGGAACCCGTCAGACCAAAAACAATTACAGGCCTCTTTCATTAACTTCAATCCCATGTGAAATATTGGAACATATTGTTTATTACCACACAGGCTGAACTATATGGGACACTCACCAGCTCATGACCAATGTTAAACATGGATTGAGAAAACGTACACTCTTGTGAAACCCAAACTGGCTAGAACTGGCAATGATCTAGCAGAGGAATCTAGACTGGCAAGCTCAGGACAGATGTGTTTTAATGATTTAGTTTAAGCTTGACAAGGTTCCACAGAAACGACTTGCTCGTAAGCTTCAACATTACGGCATTAGTGGTCAAATGCTCACTTGGATAAGATTCATTTTTGAACCATCGTACCCGGCAGTTGTCAAAATGGTTGGAAATTAGTCTCTTGGAAGTGTCTTCAGGCGTCCCACAAGGTACAGTACTAGGTCCATGCGTTCTCTCTGTACATCAATGATCTTTCCGATAATGTTATAGCACCACTATCAGAATGGTTTGATGATGACTGCCATAAACAGCTACGGACATCAATGGCATCAATGAAAGTTATATGCTCCAGCAAGATCTGGATAATTTTTCGCAATAAAGATGGCAGATCGACTGAATGCATCAACAATGCAAAAAGTCAATGATTGTCACCAAAACAAGAGCAAGTGTACCGTCCAATATGTAATTGACGATACCCCTTGAACTGGTGGAAGAAAAGCCCTATCTGGGAGTAAACCATCACTGTCAAAGCTTCATGGTCAATCATAAAAATATAGTTGCAGTAAAGCAGTTAACAACGATCCTCAATCAATCCGTAGACACCCTCTGCTATGACTGTGATACACTAACAACCGAAAGACGTGCTAAAGCTCTGGTACGTCCCTGTTTGGAATACGCTCCTTAGTTTGGGATCCATACAAAGCTGTAACAATAAGGAGCTGGAAATGGTTCAAGCGCAAGCTGCCAGATTTGTTTACAAGGATCACCGTCGGTCACCAGTGTCGCAGGCTCGGCAACAGTGCTGGCATACTGTGCAAGGAGAAAGGTGCAAGGCACGACAACAGCTGTTTCATAATTCAATTAACGAAATATGGGCTTTACCGGTTCCGATGTGTGGAGTTACGGACTAGCTATCGCACACGTGCATCATCAGTGAATGGATCAATATACTGGTATGGTAATACCGACCGTCTCTCTCAAGTGGTCATTTTGGCCCAGAAACAATTCCAGATTGGAATGCATCTGGTCACATATGCAGGGAAATAAGTAGTCCTGTGGTTGTTTTTCTGGTGTGGTGTAAATCTTCATCATCATCTCCAACTCAGACTCTTCAATTAAGTTGTGCCTGTTATGTGCTGTCCTCTATGCAATGATAACCAATAGTTGGTGTTTGGCATAAGTAACAGACAAGACAAGACATCCCCTGCAAAATTCTTCATGGCAAATTAGAAGTTCACACGATGTATTTTTTGTTCCCCTACTAGTTAACTCGCCCCCCTCGAAAACCCAACCCCACCCCCCATACTCCGACAATATTACAATAACCAATGCGCTCAAATTCGTACCTCATAGGCGCAATATCACAAAGAGTACCAAGGCGCTTCACAGAAAGAAGAAACGACCGCTCCCTTAAAAGAACAATGAAAACAGCAGTCAGGAGTGAAATACGAAAGGAAGCCACAAAGCTAAAGGGTGAAAAGGCCCCTAACGAAGAGAAGGTTTGTGAGATTGAATTTGAAAGGATTCACACTATCCGCTGACCCTACGAAATAGGAAGGCCACTGAATAAACGAGCAGCAGCATGAGTAAAAAGGATATTTCACCATAGATGGCAAGATTAAAAGGAGGTACACTTGGTAGAAGTGTGTAGAGGAACGAAGGAACGTCCAGGATATATTGGTCAATTTGTCGCTAATATACTTAGGGACCAGTTATTGAAGTGTCGGAAAAAAGCTTCATAAGCAAGAAACAGCAATTTGAATTTGATTCTCTCTTTAAAGGGAGCAAGTGCAAGGCTTGAAGGGTCCGGGCTGTGAAGAGATGGCGAATTTCCTTGCACGAGTGACTTAACGCTGCGCCGCAGAATTTGACAGTTCGCAAGCTGTTAATGTCACTATCGGGAAACAACCGAACAGAAGGCTATACACAGTCCAAATGAGAGATGAGGGGACGTATGGAACAGATATTCCGTCAGCAGACTTCGTAAGGAATTTCTCGAACAGCCAATTTCCTTAAATGACGTTTGCCGAGTGGCAAATAGCAAGAAAGTGCTTATTCATATTCAGTTGAGAAGCCAAAGAAACACCCAGGTTTTAAAAAAAAGAGGGAGTGATGACGGTACCACCAATTTTGATTTTCAGAAGATGATCGGGATCAGCACTTACTGGAGGGGAAAACCAAATCGCTGTCGTTTTTGCGTTATTAAGCTTAAGTTTGTTTGTACGCATAAGATCCTTCTACTCAATGCACAACTCAAAGTTTACTGCGGCTTCCAGGGCCTAATGATGTCAGTAGGATGGAAAATGACATAGAGCGTGTGGACATCCGAATATGAATGGCATAATTCCATGAGACGCAGTGTCACCCAAGCTTCCATATAGAGATGTGCCCCCACCCCCCACCACTGTCGGTCCCATACAGATCCCTGTGGAACACAATACCGAAGCGAAGTTAGGTGCGGATGCGCCATTGAGAGTGACATACTGAGTCCTGTTACTCAAGTATTGAACGAACCAGTTCAAGGGCAACACCACAAACCCGTAGGGTGCTAATCTGTTTTGTTAAACGTTGTGATCTATGGTATCAAATGCTGATGACTAGTCAAAGCAGCACCCAGCATGACGGGAAAATGACGCGTTGTCCAAAGAATTTAAAGATATATCCTTCACTGAGGGACAGAGAATCAGAAAGGTTCGGCCCATCAAAATAGTTCGAAACATCCGTCACGTGTACATTTTTCAGTTTGAAATCTTTCGGACTTTCTGAAGCTGGCTCTGGTTTGATCCACATTTCTGTATCGCACTAGACAGATATTTGGTTTTTGCAAGATGTGATCTTGGCATCACAACTTCATGGGTGGTTGAACATTTCGTTGTCATTGAGTTGCTCGCACAACGATCCGATTATGCCGCAAATTGCCTCGCTGCAGGGATGGTCCTGGTTATACCACGAGTTAGAATGCGTGACTTGACAGTTTTTAACAATCATTGGGGGCATGCTATCAAGATGGACCTTAGGATGGCGTTATAATTTTCCACCAGTCTCAAGCTACAGACAATTATGTATATTTGCTCGTTTGCCCCACTGCAGTTTAAGTTCAGATGAAGGCTCTTGCGTCAATATCATTCACTTCCGAAACGATATATTTTTCTTCTAAATAGGTGGATATTAGAAATACGGTATTCGCAATTATGCAAAAAAATGGTTGACAGCCCAGGATCGTGAACCTTAATTGAATGTACCAGGACATCGCTTGGTCAAGAAATTACGGGATCCAAATATAGGGCACAATATGAGTAACTTAATTCCATGTTTTTAAGGTTCAACAAATTAGAGGTTTCAAGAACCGTTGGCTCCCTCATTTGTCGTCCTCAAGTGAAAGTTAATGTCCCCAACTAGTAGGAGACGACCAGTTTTGAGGTACAAAAGTTATGAATAAAAGCGTTCGAATTAATCGAGAACATATTGTATGTGTAATTTTCGTTGATAACGAAACAGTCGTTATATAATAAGAGCTACAGGCATTTGTCTTCCACAGATAGAGAACATCCATTAAGCAAATGTTTTGAAGCGACAGAGGAATTTGTTGTAACAACTTTTAACAAGTTCTTTGTATACAATACCACACCCCACCACCCCGTGAGCCGCGGGGGGGTACAGCTTAAAGCAGTAACAGTGGGGTGTCATTTTTTTATTATGAAGTCAGAATCCCTGCTCATCATGTTTCAGTCAACGCCAAAACATCTATGTGCTTGTCAAGGATCATATACTGAATTAATTTTGTTTTGTCTTATCGACGCGGGCATTGAATGTAGCTATTTTCAGAAGTTGCATCATAGTGTTTACCCCCGGGCCGGTTGAAGCGCGAATATAGTATAAATTCACCTTGATAACACCCATTTGAACCATTCGGAAACGGGTTATGGCGGCGGCCATTGGATTACCGGTATGGTGTTTAGGTGTTCAATACTTGGCTGCCTAATTTTCTGTATGATGGGATAGAAGTTAGCGGAGGTTTTCCTTCAGTTCCCCTCTGCTCCCTCTAGGCCGCTTCAATATACCCAGAGACTAGATAGAGTAGCCACGTGGTTTATGGGGAGTTTGTAAATGAGTGTTTCTCAAGCCAAGCAGTGGGTCACGGGAATAAGTGACGGAAATTACGGGGGGGGAGTCCTAGTAGGGGTTCTATATCGTGTAATGTCCGCGTAGTGCTGTACCAGGGCCTGGGGGTGATCAATGTCCCTGAGGAGTGAGGCGAAAGTGAAAAGTGGCATCCACAGTTAGTGAATATGACATCGAGTTGAGCAGAAACCTGCCGATACAATATGCGTATAGAGGCCTGGTGCTAGCGACAGAGGTTAATGTTCGCATCTTACAAAATATGCCCAAGGAAGAGGTTTGTAGGTAGAAACCATAACACAACAGAAAAAAGCGGACTTCCCGCACTAATGCGCCATCACAACAGGTGACCGGGCTGACTAAAGCCAAGTAGTAGCAAACAAAACAATGTCTGGCGGACCAGCGGTATAATCCGATATCGCCCACGTGTCCAAGTGTAGGCTAACCAGTAGTGCTGTACTACTATAAGCAAATCATGCATTGGGCTAGGCTTCGTAGCTGAATGAAAAACAAACTTACGAGTATAGGAAAAAGAAAAACACACAAATGGAACAGTGAAGTAGGGAAAATAAACAGACGAAAGTTAAATCAGTACACCAAAACGCAAACCGTACAAACGATAGGGCGCCAAAACAATCCACTGAAAGTACACGAATTCAACGAAAAATGAGAAATGAAGAGAGCACAAGAAATAAAGCGGCCACCACCAAGGCGCCAAGTGTAGATACCACAAAGGGCCAGTGTGATACCACAAAGGGCAGTGTTCGCTGAGGCCGCGGCGATGCGGCCAGAATCCGCAGTGAAATAAATTGTGGCGGGAAATTCCGCACAGGATTTCTCAACAGGGAATTGCAAAAATAGTGTGTATAATCGGGTTGCGCGGGGTACCTATATCGATCGATATCTGAGAAGAATTCAGGACAAAGTACGTCTGGCAAACAGCAAATGCATGTGACCACTGTTGTGCTGGTAGTACTAGTAGAGGCAGAAATACGGGTACAACTACATTCTTTCATACAAAGCAGTATGTACAGCCCAGCCACGAAAAATGAAAACATCACTAGGTGATGCAATTACCAGTAAGCCCTAAACGTAACTGTGATTATTTTCAGCTAGAAAACTGAAGAAAGGCGCGATCTGAAATGATTCCTAAGACCACCAAAGCAATGCTAAATCCTTCATGTATGATTGTTTATCCACCACACTGTGAATATTCACGTTGGTTCAATCAGAGAATTGTAGGCTAACGCAAATTTTATTGCAGTATCGTGTCGACGATCATAAATAAATCAACTCCTAATGTCATAGAAGTCAAGAGAGAATCCTACTGAAAGTTAAGTGTGTCGAGAGGTTAGTTGCCGTTCGGTCTGTTTAGACTTGGTACTCGTGGTGTAGCGGTGCCCCCAGGGGGGAATTGGGGAGGCACATGAAATGATTCGTGAACATCATAGGTGATGACAGACATGTCCCAAGCAGGGATATGTTTAAAAGTAGTTGCACATCATGGGCGGAGGGAGCTAGCAAATACAGCTTGCATGTTACGTCAAGGGGGCAAAGCTGCAATGTCCGCAGCGGCTGGGATATTCGGCAAATAATTGCATAAACAGCTTGCCAATTGCAACACACGTGGGGCAGGTTTATCAATTTTAACAGATAGCAGATGAAGTTGCGATGTACGCAGTGGCTGGGATCGGCAAAAATAAAAGTTGACAGCAATGATTTGGTTAATTTCAATTAGTACCGGGATTGGGTAGCCAATACGGTAAGTTCGCCAGTACGGTAATAGTAACTGTGCATTGACTGTCGGTACTGGGAGTACTACCAGGGCTGCGAGTACCGGTATAATGATAACGATACCAGTATACCGCGCAACCCTCGTGTATAGTCCACAATATAATGTTGAACGTCGATCGCGGATTTAGTACTGCACAAGGTTTGCATGCAACATCGTTCAACATTGCAGGACATGGGAGGAGAAAACATGGTTACCAGCAGTCACGACAGTATGAACACAGCATGTGGGTATTATGATTGAGCAAATAGTGCTTCTCGTTGACATTCAACAGAACTGGGTACAGGTAAAAATCTATTAGACCATGTGCTCTGGTAGCAAATACTGTTTGCCTTTCAGTGGGATAGGACATTGGGTGCTGTAGGATTTGAAAAAGTCTCAGACACCGGGGTATTTAGGTCTAATGGACCAAACACAAGATAAGGCTATAGGAGCTGCATGAGTTAGTTAAGGAGTAAGGGATGATAGGATAATGTCGTTACCACAGCGCAGTATGAGGTTTAGTTACTAAAGTTATTTTTTGTTGCGCCCAGGGCCGCAGAATTCGCGGGGGAACTTGTGCAAAAAAATGGCCAGAAGATAAGGGTCCCTCCTAAATTACAAAAATCCCTCCCAAAAAAAATCTTGGGAGGGACTCCCGTCCCAACAATTATCTTAGCGTAACACCGTATTAATAGACCAAGCTGCTCCTAGCAGTGTTGGACGGGATGAGAGAATGCTGTAAAGAGGGAGTGATACAATAAATAAATTTTTGTTTCTTGCACACCAACTATTCCTCCATTCAAATGCCGAATGGGCGCTTTGGAGTAATATGATGAAGATCTAAAGAAATAAACAATGTGTCGAAGTTGGGTAACACATAACAGATGACTGTTCGGGGGCCAAGAAGGATTTTTTGGTGACACTGGATAGAGAGAGTGACATTGCAGATTCCAATAGCTCAACCAGCAAAGCTGGTTGGAGCTAAAAACTAACCTGTAGGACTCAATTTATGTAATAGGCTAAAATAATAGGAACAATTGAATCAAAATATTTCGTTTGCCCCTAAAAAGTGTGGGTGAATTTGCAGCCTCGTGTGCTCAAAAGCGTTGTAGTTCACTCAGCCTAACAACCCTGGCAAATGTAACATTGCATTGCTCTCTGAAATTTTTGTGGGCAACTTTTAGTTTGTACTGCAAAAAATGTTATTCTGGATTCCCTACCATTCTACCAACAGGAGTACCACCAGGCCTCAAACCAGGTTGTCAACCCCCCGCCTCCCCTTGTAGAAATATAATGTCTTCAGCTAACGGACAGATATCGAACGCCACTACCAGGTGGAGGGACCTCAAGTCCAGGGGTTCTGTCTTGAGAACAGTCTCGAGAGATTTTAAGGAATCAGGATTCATGACTCGGCCCTCGGCTGCGAGACCGGTCCGAGTCAGGTCAAGAAACCGCTCAAAAAAATCCTTGGCAGAATTAATGCAAAATCTAACAGTGATAATAAAAAACAATGACATACTGTGCTGCCTTTTTTGTCAATGTCCAAATCGCTCATGTACAAAATTTGGATTTAGCAAATAGGACTGTGCCTGCTGGAACGACCAGCAGAAAATGTGTCACATGCACAGCGCGGGAGAACATGCAGCACTTGCCGCACGGTCTGCAAGATGGCGGAAAGGACAAGTGATGTTCTTGAAAGGCAATTGAAAAACACTTTATGCCTAAATACTGTCTGGAAAATTATTGCTTCAATTGGTAGGTAGGCAGGTGGAGGTCACGTAGGGTTATAGTTTAGGTCATGATTTTGTTAGTTTTAGCATTTACATTTGCAATTACATGGCCATTGCTATGAACTTTCGTGATGAGCCCTCCAGATCTTGGATAGGAATTGAGTGTGGAGGAAACTTTCACTATTGAATTCGCATTGGGCTGATTGTGCATAATTATCATATAAAGTCTCGGTGTGATGCCAGCATCTAACTGAAATAACATGCTCTTGAATCACTAGCCTAGCCTAGGCCAGGTCCATTAATTTGCTAAATGCCAAGTTTTATTAGGACTCGGGGACTCGGTCTTGGACTCGGCCTGGCTGCGGACTCCGGTTTGGACTCGGACTCGAATGGGGACTTCGACTCCCAGTCAACAATGGCCACAATCCAAGTACCTGAAACTTTGCCAATGGAATACCGTAGATAAATTACAGTGCGGCACCAAGAAAGTGTCGACTGGAAACGGTGGCACTGATGGTGTGAGTTCTTCAACAAGTATGGATTTCATTGAGGTTAGGGTGTATGAAGAGTTCCAATCCATGGGTTGACCTGTCATTATATCTCCCAAGCATGGCACTGATTTGGACAGCAATTCAATAGACTAAAAGTTATAATGTGACATACCGTCCCTCTATTGAGTATCGGTAGGAATGGTGGAAAAAATTAGGCGCAAAGTTGATTTCCATTATTTTAAAATTGTAGCTGGTAAAAAATAAATTAACGGTGTATGGTCGCATAAGTGAGGTGTTCTGTCTTCAAAGTAATCTCTCGGATTTCTTGGTCGGAGTTCATCGCCGAATGTTAACTTCAACAAAGTTATGACGGAGAAGAAAGAACTTCGTGGTACAAAAGGAGGCTGCCATTTTTGAATTTCACGAAAACTCACGAATATGCTGACGTATGACTTCGATGGTGTAATTGCCGCGCCTCTGGCAAATTCTGCATAGCGCCACTGCTCATATGGATTAGTAACGGTGGTGTGTGTGCGTGTTTAGGAATCGTTGATCACCGCGCGCCAACGTCATCAACTTGAACGTGTATTCTTTGAAGAAAAAACAAGTACTTTCAAAATTAATAAACTATTGAAATTCATGTAACAAGCAAATCGGAAGCGGTAGCTTAGCGACGTGTAACTTAAAGATGTCTGTGCAGGTGTGAAAAGAGAATCCATGAAGTTCCGAAGGGAGGTGTCCCCGGCATTGTGTTTGTTTCCTGGGGCGACTTGAATCTGTTTGTCTATCTGGTCCGCTGTCTTTCCCGGTGTTTTATAAGAGTGAGTGATTAAATGTGGACGTATCAACTGGTGAACATGGGCCATTTTAGAGAGACTCAGGTGTGAATCAAAGGATTGGGTAGTGAGGTAAACATCATACGTTTCTTAGTCATTTGTATATAAAAAGGTGAGGCAGTCTCATCAGTAGAAGTCTGGAATGCCTCATTCTCAAAAGTTGCCATTTCGTGGAAAATAATGGTTTCACGTAATAAATATTGACATGAGAACAGTTTGAAAACATTTCGCTATTCTACTCAACTCATGCCTTGGGATCAATTCAAGGTGTGGCGTTTGGGTGCTGTGACATCTAAAATTACCATGCAAGTGAGTTACGTCTTGAAAGGAGCAAGGGAAATGGGCAATGGAACAACCAGTACGTACGTTCGCGCGAAGCGGCGAGATTTGCAGAACCAAATTTGACCAACGACAATGCACTTAACCCTCTTTGACGTTTTACTTAGATAGGCCTGATTTTTACTCAAAGATTGCGGCCCACATTTTTATCCGATTTTCGGACCACAGGCGATGGGAGGGACACTTCAATCAGGGACACTCAATTGTGGGCGAAAGGAGCAATTTCACAGTCGATGAACAATGGGTCCAAATTTGGTCACTTAACATCCATCCAAAAGACAGTTTTGCTCTTTCATAAGAGTTACTGTTTTAAAAAAATTCTAACAACACTATAGATTAGGCATCCAAATCTTGCAACAAGCTGGAAAGAGCCCCTCCAAGGAATATTTATTTCATAATACGTTCAATGTAATGTGAGATCCTGTTCGCGCATGTGCAGTCCATAACGTTTCCCTTGCTTGTTGCAGGCGGCCGGGGAATAAATTGTTCAGAAATTTTCTGTCGATGGCAAACAGCAACATCATGTGACCACTGTGTGCTGTAGTACGTAGTAAGCAGGCAGAAATACGTGTACACCTACATCTTTCAACAACGTATGTATGTACCAAGCCCAGCCCACGAACACACTTACCAAGTCACTAGTGCAATTTACCATAAGAGCCCTACGTAACTGTGATTTCTTGCATCAAGAACACTGAAGCAGGCACGATCGAAATTATTCTTAAAACACCAAATCAATGCTTAAACCTCATTATGATGTTTTATCCACCAACTGTCTAATTAATCACGTTGGTTCAATCAGAGAATTGTAGGCTACCGCAAATATATTGCAGCTCTACCCCTTATAGTATTCACTCATTTGCGATGATTCCGACCCTTCACCACTCTCTGTGCTTTCTTCGCGCCCCCGAAGCGGAACAATTTTGTGTCTACAAACAACCGTTCCCTAGTTGCCATATCCGCTGAACATGAACTTCATTCTATTTTGAACTGGGCACTGCTAATCTGGTTTACCTTCAACCATTAAAACTCAGAACTTGCGATTTCTGGTCCGGCGTGTTTTCTGATGCACCACTATTTTCATCATGGCTGAAAAGATCCTCCCTCAGTCTACCTCTCTTAATATTCTTGGTATGGAAATTCAGCACAACCTGTCCTTGAACTCCCATATCAAGTCTATCGCTACTAATTCTTCTAGAAAGTTGGGCTTCTTATTCCCACAAGGCAATACTCACCGCACAACAGCTCCTTCTGCTTTAACACCAAAGCCCAAATTCCGCTCCCTAATGAATAGGTTGCCCATATTTGGGGTGGGCGTCGCCATCCTCTCTCAGTGTCCTTTATCTTATTCCAGAGAAAAGGCCTTTGTGTCTCATCAGCGATGATCATCTTACCTCCTCACTTGAATCGCTATTCCCTCGCAGATCTGTATCATCTCTCTGGCCCTCCTTTACCGTTACTTTTACGGTCATTTTTCTTCTGAGGCTTGATGCTGTTTCCTCCTTTACTCGAGGTACTCGCCATACTCCTCTTCTTCTTCCAGCCACCCGTTTCAGGTTCGCACTTCTTCCACGTCATCGCACCGACTCCTATGCTCGCTCTTTTTTCCGTCGCACTTTCGCGTGCCTGGATAGGCTTCCTCGGGATGTATGCCCTCCGATTTGACCTCAACGGTTCAAGAGTAGATCAACAAGCTGGATCTCTCCTCTTCCATTTAGTTTCTTGTGCTTGGGGGTTCCTTTTTGTTTAGGCCAATTAGGGGTTCGCCCTTCCTCATGTCCCTATTGGTTTAAAAAAAAAAAAAAAAAAAAAAAAAAAAAAGTATCGCTGATCGACGATCCTAATAAATCCACTCTCAAATCAAGAGTCAAAGAGAGAATCCTACTGCATTAAGTGTGTGCGAGAGGTTCATTGCCGTCCGGTCCCTTAGACTTGGTCTCGTTGTGTAGCGTCAGTGGGATTGGGATCACATTGAATGCTCGTGAAAAATCATAGGTGATGCACCACATGTCCCAAGCAGGGCTTGTTTAAAGTAGTGCACATCATTGGGCGCGTGAGCTACCAACATACAGCTTTGCATGTTACGCAAGGGTGAAGCTGCAATGTTGTCTCCGCATCGGCCGGGATATTCGGCAAATAATTCAAATACACACATCTTGGCAATTGCAACACACGTGGGGCAGTTGTGATCAATTTCAACGAGTGCAGATAAAGAAAGTTGTGATTGTAACAACGCGGCGGCTGGGATCGCAAAAAAATACAAGTATGCCAGCACTGGATTTTGGTAATTCAATTAGTACCGGGCCTTTGGTAGCCAATCCCGTATTTCCTCTCTCTCCGCCATTACCACGGTAATAGTAACGGTGCATTTGACTGTCTGTACTGCGAGTAATACCAGTGCTAGCGAGTCCGTACTAATAATACCATACCATAATACCTCCAACCCTAGTTGTAATAGTCCATATCATGTTTGACGTCAATCGCGATCTAGTACATGCACAATGTTTGCATGCCATACATCCGTTCAATCACCATTGCAAGACATGGGAAAAACACTGTGTACCGCAGTCAAGACAGTATGAACACAGCATGTGGGTATTATGATTGAGCAACAAGTGCTTCTCGTTGACATTCAACAGAACGTACAGTACAAATTCTAATTAACCATGTGCGCTGGTCGCAAATCACTGGTTTGCCTTCCGTGGGATATGGTACCTTCGGGTGCTGTAGGATTTGAAAAAAGTCTCAGACACCGGGGTTTATTTTAGTCTAGACCAACACAATATATAGGCGTATTAGGAGTGCATGATTAGTTAAGGTTGTAAGGGATATAGTATAATTTCGTTACCACAGGGCAGGCATGAGGTTTTAGTTACTAAGTTTATGTTTTGTTGCCCTCCCGCCCATGGGCCGCCTGAATTTCGCGGGGGAACTTGTGCGAAAAATGCCCGGAAATAAAGGTCCCTCCTAAATTACACCAAAATCCCTCCAAAAAAAATCTTGGAGGGAATTCCCTCCCCAAAATTATCCTAGCGGCTAACCCCGTATCTAATTAGAACAAGCTGCCTCCTAGCATTGTTGGACTGGATGATGAGAATGCCTTCAAGCGGGCAGTTGAATATAACAATAAATAAATTTTGTTTCTTCTGCACACCAACTATCCTCCATCAATTGCCGAACGGCGCTTTGAGTAAATATATGAAGATATAAGAATAAACAATGTGTCGAAGTTGGTCAACATCCTAACAGAAGACTGTTCGGGGGGGGCCAAGAAGGATTTTTTTTTTGTTGACACACTGATGATAGAGTGACATCCGATTCCTAATTGCTTCAACCAGCAAATCTGGTTTGAGCTAAAACCTACCTGTAGGACCACTTTATGTCACATAGGCATAAATCCTAGTAAACAATTGAATCAAAATATTTCATTTGCCCTGCACAGTGTGGGTGAATTTGCGTTTGCTCAAAGCGTGTGTAGTTCACTCCACTCCCGCCTAAAACCCTGGCAAATGGTAACATTTGCATTGCTCTCATGAATTTTTTTGTGCACAACTTTTTAGTTTTTTACTGCACAAATTTATTCTGTTCCCTACCTTCCTCCAACAAGGAAGTACCACCTGCCTCAACCCCGGTTGCACCCCCGCCTCCCCTTGTAGAAAATATAATGTCTTCAGTAACTGCCAGATTCGAACGACACTACCAGTGGGTGGGGAGGACTCAGTCCGTCCCTCGGTCTTGAGACCAGTCTCGAGACCGATTTTAGGACTCAGGATCATGACTCGGCCTCGGCTGCTGAGACTCGGTCCGAGTCCAGGTTCAAGACCGCCAATCAAAACAATCCTTGGCAGAATAAAATGCAAAATCTAACATGATAATCAAAAACAATGCCATAAACTGTGCCTGGTCTTTTTTTTGTCAATGTCCCACATTCGCTCCGTACCAAATTTGGATTTAGCCAATAAGACTGTTGCCTTCCTGGAACGACCATCCGCAAATGTGTCCCATGGCACCACACAGGATAACATGCAGAACTTGCCGCACGGTCTGCTGAAACTGGCGGAAAATGTGATGTTCTTGAAAAAGGCAATGAAAAACACTTTATGCCTAACTACTGTTCTGTAAAATTATTATGGTCTTCAAATGGTAAGGTGGAGTGGAGAGTCTACGTATGGGTTATATGTTTTAGTAGGTCATTTATTTTGTTTGTTTTTTAGTTAATTGCATTACATGCCATTGCTATACTTTCTTGATGAGCCCTCCAGCTCTTGGATAGAATTGAGTGTGGAAACTTCAATATGAATTTCCGCAATTGGGCTGATTGTGCATATTATCATATAAAGTCTAGTCTCCGGTGCTGCAGCATCTACTGACATACTTGCTATTGAATCCACTAGCCTACATAAGGCCTAGGTCCTTTATTTTGCTCAATGCCAAGTTTTAGTTCAGGGACTCGGGACTCGGTCCTTGGACTCGGCTGCCGGAGGACTCGGTTTTGACTCAGACTATCGAATTGGCTGTACCGACTCCCAAAGTTCCACACTGGCACAATCCACGTACCCCTGAACTTTGCCATGGATTCCGTCGATAATACATGCGGCAACCCAAGAAGTATCGACTGGAAACTGTGGCACTGATTGTTTGAGTTCTCAACAAGTATGGATTTCATTGAGGTAGGTGATGATATTCCAATCCCATGGGTACTGTCATTATATCATCCCAGCACTGTCACTATTTGGACAAGCAATTCAATAGCCTAACGTTATAATGTTGACATACCGTCCTCTATTGAGTATCGTTGGCAAGGTGGAAAAATTTGCGCAAAGTTGATTTCATTTATTTTCAATTTTAGCTGGTAAAAATAATAAATTACCGGTGTTATGGTCTCATAAGTGAGTGTTCTTTTCTGCAAGTAATCTGCTCGGATTCTTGGGTCTGTAGCGTTTCATCGCGAATGTTAACTTCCAACCAAAGTTATGACGAAAAGAACTTCGTGCTACCACAGGAGGCTGCCATTTTGAATTTCACACGACTCCACGATATGCTGAAGTATGACGCGATGGTTGATTGCCGCCCTCTGTGCAAATTCTGCAATATCGCCACTGCGTCATATGGTTATACCGGTGGTAGTGTGTGCGTGTTTAGGAATCTTTGATCACCGCGTCCAACGTCCATCAACTTGACCGTGTAATTCTTTGAGATGAATAAACAAGTACTTTTTCAAATAATAAACTATTGAAATTTCATGTTAACAAGCAACGCGGAAAGCGGTTTAGCCTTATTGAGTACGTGTTAACTTAACGATGTCGTTGCGGTGGGTAAAAGTTAATCCATGAGTTTCAGACAAGGGAGGTGTCGGCATTGTGTTTGTTCCTGGGGCGAACTTGAATCTGTTTGTCTATCTGTCACGCTTTTCTTTCACGTTTTTCTAAAGAGTGAATTCAAATGATGGAGGATCAACTGGTGACATGGCGCATTTTAAGATGAATCAGGTGTGCATCATTGATTTGTAGTGAGTAAACATCTACGATTTTCTTTAGTCATTTGCTAATATAAAAATGGTGAGTCAGTCTCATCAGTAATTCGGAATTGCCTCATTCTCAAAGTTGGCCATTTCGTGAAAATAATGTTCCTCGTAATAATATTGCATGGATACATTTTGACAACATTTCGATATTCTACTCAATCATTGCCTTGGGCTCAATTTCAGTGTTTGCGTTGGGTGCTGTGACATTTCTTTCTAACTACCATGCAAGTGAGGTTACAGGTCATGAAGCGCACTGGCAATGGGGCGATGGCAACAACCAGTACGTACGTTCGCGCGAAGCGCGAATTTTGCAGATCCAATTTTGCCCAACGACATTGCACAGAACCCTCTTTGACCTTACACTTAGATAGGCCTGAGTTTTTTTACTCAAAGATTGCGGCCCCCCCCATTTTTATCCGAAGATTTTCGGACCACAGGCCATGTGATGGACACTTCCCATCAGGACAGAAGGTTCTGCCAAAGAGTATACACAGAAGAATCACAACGTCACGGGCAACTGCGCGGAATCGTTCACGAAAAATTTTTTCACTTTTTGGACATCCATCGGAAAAGTCAGGCAATCTTTGGTATAACTCATCCTCGCCTGAAATTCTGATTCATGGTCTTTGTTTCGCACGATGTTGTGGCTTTCCCTGGCCGAAATATTCGATGGCTATTTTATTGGCTTTAGTAATTGCACCGTGCATGCACCCAACTTTCAACAAGTCGCCCCCATAAATTGATCGCTGAATACTCGTTTCAATTTTGGGCAAATTCAGTGCGTCAACCGCTTTAACAATACGGGGGAGGAAGCATAAGGGGCTCAGACTTTTTTTCGCGGTGGCGTGAGAACACTATCTAAGTGGAGGGCCACCATAGGTTGGCGGCGGAGCGCAGAAGAAAATTTTTGCGCCAGCATCCGATGGCCGGGAATGGATCTCTCTCGGCGTTTCAGGCTGCATGTATAACTTCAATCTGGGCCTTTTGTGATCACAAATTCTGTCATCAGTGGGGATTTGAACCTTTTGTCAGACTCGGTCTTATCGCTGCCCCGACTTTAACTTTTTGGCCTGAATATCCAACTATTTGACTCATAGATGAAAAACAGATCTCCCCCAAAACTCTGGGACCCAATTTAAATAGCTTCAGCTCAACTGTCTCAACCATGATATGACGTCATGCCCGAAAGGAGCACGGAACTTCCGAGATCATTTATCTGGATAAAACATGCGAATTCCAGCATGCCTACGAGGCGACTGCATTCCATGCGGTGGTCGAGGGAGAGGAAACGGACCGGAGGCTAATTAGTTTAGTAAATCAACAATAGGTTTATGTCAAGTTTTCAGGTCATGATAATGTTTTTGTCTTATTCCACCTCACAAATATGTATTAAGTTATGGGGCCAATGAAGGAGGTATTTCCATAAGTGTGCGGCGATTCATGGGAAAGCAACGGGACAAATCGCGTTCGCACTAGTACGCTCGAAACACGAATTTGTTCACTTTTTAGTGCATTCGAGTCGAATTTGAAACCATTTTTTGTCGTCACTTAGGAATTCTTCGAAAATTCAGGCAAATTTGACTTTTCTCCACTTGAATGTTGAATCATTTCTTTCTGACAACACAATTTTTGTGGCGTTTCCCTGACCGCATTTTCGATGTCCCACCGTATGCCCCCATAGTGATAGTACCGGATGTGACGGTGCACCTAACTTTCAACGACTGGTCGCACCCATAATGAAATTCAAAACATCACGCTTGCTGCCAGATATGAAAACTAAGGATTGGAGGAGAACCCTCCTTTCTTGATAATCAAGACCACCCTGAGTAAATTTCAGCATTTTCGTTAAGGAACTCAATATGTTTTCACAAGGCCCATCATATGTCCTGAAGACTACTGGTACTAGATACCTAAATCGATATAAGCAGCAGATTCACTCAACTAATTATTTAGGTTATTATGCATTCGTTAAACACGGTTGCTGTTGGATATGTCGGATACAGTGTCAGCGAAATAGTAGTCGGTCTCAATATTGGGGTGACAAAATGCAATTGCGGCCCCGAAACCAAAATATTGGGGGGGGGGGGGGACGCGTTCCCCCCGTGCCCCACCCCCACCCCTCAGACCGCCGCCCTTGGTTCATAAGCGCCATTCCAATTTCAATAAGCATACTCATAGGTCTCTATTCCGTCCCCTGTACATAGTACAGGGGACATGAATTTGATTTCTCACAATAGTTTCATTTGGGACGAGCTGGAAGGTTGTTAGCCTGTATGTTATACTGAAACTACGAAGACAAAAAAGACGGGAATGAACTCGAAAATGGCAATGAAAAAGTGTTTTTGTGTCTATCAGTAAGTTCACAACGTAATTTTGAAAGAGGAAAACGAAAATGAATTCCGGGCACGTTATTAAGAATAGTGGAAACACATGCAGTGAGTGACTGCGTTACATCGGCAGTGCGACCGAAACACAGTGCCGGCGTACAAAGAAATTGAGTATGTGCGTGTGAGCGTGCGGTGTGTGTAGCAGTGTGAGGGGTGGGGAAGTCGCGACGTGACTGACATGGATGGGGGGGGGGGGAGGTATAAGTGTCCCCTCCCTTTAATAATCATTTGGGTGTCGCCCCAGCATTACATTTTAGGCTACAGACATGATCCACTCCCTTCCAAATACAAACACACAGCAAATGTCCTTTTTACGCCACTGTGTTCGGTACACTGCTGATGTACGCAGTCACTAATGATCCATGCGTTTGGGAATAAAGTTGCGATTCTTTCCCCCGTGGTTAGTTGTTCGGGAAAATTTTGCAGTTCTGTGGGCCGTTGCCTCAAACACTCTAAAAATGGTGGGTAGGCTATGCCATGCACCTGGGCCATTGGCCATTTGTTTCACCCAGTCTGGTAATATTTTACCCATTTTTAGGAACGTTGAAAATTGGTAGAGAAAAGCCCAGGTGGTATTTGTACCCAACATTTATTTTAGAGTGTTAGGGGCAATATAACACCAACCCACGCCCACTGCGTTTTGACAATCATTTTTCGTTTCTACGTGGTCTGAGTATCTGGATGAATTTTACATTCTAGGTAAATATAACTGTGATTGCAGTTGGTTTGCCTAAACAGTTGTTGGTGAAATTATTTTGCGGTTCCCTTGTCTATAGGCATCGAGAGAAAAAAAAAAATCAATTTTTTTCTCAGGTGGTCGCTGTGGGGATTTGATACAACACATGGCATCAGCCCGTGGGGAAGTGATCGCATTTCAATCGATAGGCCGCTATATCCTTAAAACGATAATAATATAATAATGTGTTATTTTATGTAGAGCAATATCACCAAGAGTACCAATCGTTCACAGAAGAAGAGAAGAGAAAACGAAGTCCTAAAAGAACTGACAATAGAAACAGCAGTCAGGAGTGAAATACGAAAGGAAGGAAGCCACAAGGCTACAATGTGTGAAAAGGCCCTAACGAAGAGAAGGCGTTTTAAGCCTTGTTTGAAAGAAATTCACATATTCGCCTGACCTTACAGAATAGGAAGGCCATTGGCTGAAAAACGAGCAGCAGCACTGGAAAAAGATATTTCACCATAGCTGGCAAGATTAACAGGAGGTACACGTGAGAAGGTGTAGAGAACGAAGAGAACGGGCCAAGGGATTGACTTGGTCAATTGTCGTAATATACTTAGGACAGTCATGACCGGTTGTCGGGAATAATATGCTTATAAAGGCAAAGAGCAACAATTTGAGTTCGATTCTCTCTTTAATAGGGAGCCAGTGGAAGTCTGAAGGGTCGGGCTGATATGGCGAATTCCCGTTGCCACGAGTGTTTGATAACGCGCGCCGCAGAATTTTGTACAGTTGCAAGCGTTTAATTTGAATATCGGGAACACCGAACAGAAGGCTATTACAATAATCCAACCGAGATGAGATGGACGCAAGGACCAGATAATCTGTAGCAGACTTCGTAAGGAATGTCCTAGAACGGCCACGTCCTTATATGATAGTTTGCAGATGGCAAATCGAGAAATGTGCTTATTCATATTCAGTTGAGAATCAAAGTAAACACACAGGTTCTTAACAGAAACAGAGGAAGTAATGGCGGTTCACCAATGGAATTTTCGGAATAATGCTTGCGAGCACGATACAAGAAGATCACAAGAATAATGAATGTCAAAGTAGGATGTGGGTTGCAGACATGGAGGAGGAAGACAGAAACCCTGCTGTTTTTGGGACCAGTTCAAGGTATCCGAAGGTCAAAAGAGGTCCCAAGAAGGCAAGCATCACTCGACCTCATATTGGGTATGTAGGTTACAGACGTAAGGAGGTAGAACCTCAATATTTTGGTCACACGCTCAAGGTCATGCAATGTCATGGGCAGTCGAATAGTGAAAAAACCAACAGCGATATATTACAGGGGGTCATCGCATGACCAGCATATCAGAGGGTTGTCGGCATCACAAATTTCCCTATTCACGCAGCTCTCGTCAACTGCCAGGCTCCCATGCAACTTCCTACTGAGATAACAGCAGCCGACATACTGATATAGGCCTACGTATACCACGGAGGTTCAATTTGTGCCAAATATGAACGTTAACGTTCATGCGCAATCAACCATTCCTTCTTTTCCAAAATGCAGTAAATGCTCCTGTCTACCAGAAAATTATTCGATTAATGATATCTAGAGCTGTATTATTACTTTGAGCCTAATATTTGAACCATTGGAGACCTTCTTCTTTATTGTTCGTGTTTTGGATGCCAGGTAAGTAAGGGAGACCACGCATAATTTGTACGATAGGCAAACAGCCTGTCCGCAATAATGTGTGTTACAACCTTCACGACCAACTTGAAAAAGCTGAAAATCATGGTACTTCGATGGCGACTCTCGACCCTTTAAAGGACCTGCAGGCTTGTATACAACAGAGGTTATATTGGAGGGAATGAAAACTATAATTATAGGTCCAAACCCCATTTCAATACGATGTCCGGATAGACTAAATGCTTTTCGAAGTGAAAATAATATGTGAATTTCAATAGAAAAAACAAAGTGTTTGCAGGGTTGTTCAAGTATGACACAATTTATTATAGCATGATGGGATGCTTCCGATCTTGTGCGCAATACACAATTCCCAAACTTTCAAAGAACTGTAATCCACACGGTCTAAGTCAGACGAACTTAGGTTTGGACTGACGCATCAATTTCTCCAGCTAATTATTAGCCTCTTTATAATTTCAGCCTGCAGTTTTCCTTAAATAGATTGTTTCGGGAGGACACAAACAGCATTTAGGCTATGTAATGTTTGCTACATTGCTCCAATCATTCATTGTTTTACTGTTATCCAAGGTAGGCAAAAGTACACTTGAACCCAACCCCTTTCCTCAAAGAAGTCCATTGTGCCCGAGCCCGTACCGACTTAGGCTCCTTTGTACTCGTGCCCATGTTAAACATTTCTGTTGGACTCTTACCTTAGCTGTACTTACTGACCAGCATCCGTATGCTCATACACATACTCATTACCTCGTACCGTTCACGTCTAGAATGTGCCAAAATTGATGTCGCACTGAAGTGGTGGCGCTATTGGCTTTTCACAGCCACAGGAAGTAGGGCTAGATGGCTGTAAACAACAAAATAGCTGCGTCCATGGATAAGCTGTATCTCAGTCTTTAGTGCATAAAAAGGTGGAATTTTCGCTATTTTTATCAACATTTTTGTGGTGCTAGTAAAAATAACTATACCGGAAGTAGCTGAGAACGGTGCACCACCCCACACTGTGGACTTAACCCAAGCATGGTGCTGAAACAACTTCCCAAAGTTCTGGCAAAAGAAAGAGTGGCCAGGCAACTCACCAGACTTGAACCTTATTGAGAAACTTTGGGCTATCTTGAAAGAAGCCGTGTATGAAACTCCATACTGCACCACAAGGGCCCAACTGAGGACCGTGTGAAAAGGTGTTGGGCGGTCCATCAAGCCATCAATTTTGAGGGCGTTTGTCAATAACAACTGGGTAGAGCAAGTCCGAAAGGTCTTCGAAAAGATTGCAACCAACCTTTTTGAAGGACAGACGACACATGGCACAAAAGGTATAAGCCATAATAACTTCATTGCTGTATGTGGTACCATCAAATAAGGTAGGTGAGATATCAACTCTGGCACACCCTATATATACTCGGACCCTCCATCCGTACTCTGAAGCATAGGATGCATTTCTGTTGGTTTGGTTTCTAATATGGCAAGGAATCACTGCACGTCGTTATGTTCTTAACACAGCGATGTAAATTAATTCGGAATGTTAAGTTGACTGGTAACAACGAGCGCCGATTGGCCCCAAGCAGGTAATCCGCAGGAAGTCGACACGTTTCTGATTAGAGGAACTCAGAAGCCTATGTACTGGTAGCCAGTTCAATACCTGAATAAGAAAGTGAGCAACAAAATAGTTGACGGTAATGCATTACTGTGAAATTATACTACTGTAATTTCATATTACTGTAAAATGATGTTATTGTAATTTTACTGTGAAATTTACAGTAGTTTACGGTGAAATTTGCAGTAAATTACTGGCAGCAGAGTGGCCAGTAATTTACTGTAAATTTTACGGAAATTGTCCGCAGTGTACAATTCCATATATCTGGATAGCAGGCTGCCCAGCTTATTAAGAGCACAAGTCATGTGACTGATTGTATAGAGAACAGTGAACCAGAGGTTGAGGTCAGGTCAGGTAGTCAGGTATAAGTCACCGTGGTCACCGAGGTCAGAAACTGGAAAACTTGTAAACATGTTGATTCCAGAATGCTAAGAACAAGTGGACACTTGTGTATAGCTTCATTATGGAGACTAAAGGAACCCTATAGTTTTTGGTGTAGATGGGGGTCATTTTCGGTGAAAATGCGATTGTTGTGGAATTTAGACATCAGGTCGGAAGTCAGCTGAGGTTAACAGAGGTAAAGTTGAAAGTCATTTTAACCCGCCAGTTCCTATAGTTTGGTTCGATCCAGTTGCATATTTAGTTGTGTTAGCTTTCTTATCAGAGTAATAGAAAATTATTGTTTGTCAAGATGGTGTCCAATTTGGTGGAAAATTGGAAATCGGTTGGAAATGCCACAACTGCTTACAATGGCTAGTACATTTTCCTATGTGCACTTGTGGTGTTTGGACATCAGAAATGAGTCAATGAATGAGAGCCTATTCACTTTCTGGTTTTTGAGAAAACAAGGTGCATGCATACACTCTTCCATCCTAAACAGTACGCAACGATTCACTGTCATTGCTGTTATTGCTCAGCCTACTGCTCAAGTATGATGACATCAAGAGTTCTTATACTGATTGAACCAGCTCTTCTACTGCCGGTGTAAACCAGTGCGATAGCACCCTCCCATCCCCAGAGAACTTCCGCCGGACGTACTTCGCACACAAAACCTGCGGAGTTATAATTTATCACCTCGTACAAGATGCCGATTTGGCTCGGCCATAAACATCACCAATAAATAATAGGTAGTGCAAGGGATATGAGGGACGTCCAATCTGTAGATATCAACTCTGAGATCCGTGCAATTCTTTCCTCCCATGGAGCGGTGATGAGAAGGGCCGACGGGGTTAGGCTCATGCAGTATTTAACACGACGAGCTTCTGTGACTGAGCTAGTGAGCTACTATTTTAGGCATTAAAGACAATTTTAGAAGGGCTCTACAGGACATCGTCATATTACCTGACGTCCATCACATTATTCCTTAACCTTTTACGCAGCTGCATCAGAGTGCCAAGCGGCACTAGACAAATTCGAGGTTTTCACTGCAAGGCATGTCAGTTTTCTGTGAGACATCAGCCTACATACTAGTGTAAGTGTGTTTTACGAGAGAGCGGGTAAGGAGGAAGTAAAGCTTGGGGCGGAGGGAAGGGAACGATCCGGTTGCCAAGAAAACGAATGAATCCAAAATCAAAATCAGTGAGCCACTGACTCAACTCACTAGGAAGTTCATGCTGGAAGGCCCTAACCACATCCGTGACCTGCGAAGATCCGATCATCGGATAATACAATTCCAGTGCTTCGGAACCCAAGTTTCATGGTGTGCCCTTGGGGTTAGTGGAAGAATGGAATGGAAATGCATTGCCCTGCTGAAACACGTGAGAACCACACTGTATACCCCATGAGCCAGTGTATAGTGATTGTAGTGGTTGAGAGTTGGGGAGGGGGATACAAAGCAAGTTGATCATTTGGTATGCGGGCCAAAATTGTTATGTATGGAGGCCTTCTTAAAAGTTGGGGTCACGAATGGCCGACGGATGTACCCTTGATTCAGTTAGGTGCGGACGAATGGCCGAATGGCTGTACCCTGAATCAGTTAGGTGCGACGAATGGCCGAATGGCTGTACCCTTGATTCAGTTAGGTGCGGACGAATGGCCGATGGCTGTACCCTTGATTCAGTTAGGTGCGGACGAATGGCCGAATGGCTGTACCCTTGATTCAGTTAGGTGCGGACGAATGGCCGAATGGCTGTACCCTTGATCAGTTAGGTGCGGACGAATGGCCGAATGGCTGTACCCTTGATTCAGTTAGGTGGCGGACGAATGGCCGAATGGCTGTACCCTTGATTCAGTTAGGGGCGGACGAATGGCCGAATGGCTGTACCCTTGATTCAGTTAGGTGCGGACGAATGGCCGAAGGCGTACCTTGATTCAGTTAGGTGCGGACGAATGGCCGAAGGCTGTACCCCTGATTCAGTTAGGTGCGGACGAATGGCCGAATGGCTGTACCCTTGATTCAGTTAGGTGCGGACGAATGGCCGAATGGCTGTACCCTTGATTCAGTAGGTGCGGACGAATGGCGAATGGCTGTACCCTTGATTCAGTTAGGTGCGGACGAATGGCAGAGTGGTATCTGTGACGCTTTGCAAGAAAATATTTCAGCTTCGAATTCCAGCAGCCATCGGACGTTTCTCCTAGGTGGCTGAACTTGCAGTTGCGACGGGCGAGGTCATGGTGTTCACTCAATAGTTCCGCTGTAATGCAGATGGATTTTCTGGGGTTACTGGGGTTTGTTACGCGGATATCTGCTATAAGTCCTTCGGTCGGTCGGCTGGTAATCAGTCACGTTGGATTGAACTTCCGCTCAACCGGGCTCTGAAAAGTGTCGGGTCCTGGAGTTTACTGATCGCCCCTTCGGATGGGCCGTGAAATGACAGTCCCAGGATCAGGTTGGGGTTCCATGGTCATATCTCTGCCTCGATATCATGTGAGCCCCATTGGCTTCCTGGGTCCGTAGAATTCAAATCAAATGTTACCAGTTGGTTGCCCAACTGCGTGTACTGTTGTTTGTGTTAAGGTCTGCCGGGTCACGTAGAAAGGAATCATACTATCCACAAATAGTCAGCTACTGCTCACACAGTACAGACAATAATCTTGGAAGCCAAAGCCCGTCCCCGGAGTGCCGTGTGATCCCTCACATATGTATGTACACGTGTTCAATTATCCCCCAAATTATCAATAATCAGACTTCAATATTATCCCCACCCTGGCTTAGCCAGGAAGAGAAGATGGTGATTGGCATATCATCGTGTTTAAACCCCCTGTCACACCACTAACACAATCACAAAGTGAGAAAATAATGCATGCCATATGCAACATCCGCTGATCTGATTTTGTCCCACCTCCTCCCCGGAATAAAAATTCTGGCTACGCCACTGGCAGGATGTTATACCTAAAATAAGGATGCCACACCTAACTAAGCGGATTGCTGCTAGGACACCTTGGGGGCTTATGATTATATAACACAATAAAAATATAATTGCAACGCCAGTGGGCATCAGCCCTCCACGGAAACCAAACGAGTTTCACAAAATGTACATTAGTCGGCCCCTAACAGTTTTTTAGAAATTTCTATAGACAACAATAACAACTGACATAAAATGAACACACAAACCTTGTCTTTATTATAGTAATTTCCTCAACACTAGTATATGCAGCATTATTGTATACACCAAAGCAATATCCTCATATTGATATTGAGACTAGTGTCATGATAATTCTCTCATAAAATCCACTTTCTCTCAGCAAGACTCTTACTACATGCCACTGTTGTTAGTTGTTACTAGGTTTGCGGATGGTAGTGCAGATTGCGCCAATCCAAGCTATTATGCGGACACCCCCGACTACAGTTATAATAAGAGGACTTCAGTGGGTGCAACATTCGCAACAGAACATTCGCTCTATTGATGCTAAGCATTCCCCGCCAGGTGAATGTGCCGGATCTATTCAACTGATCATACCTACCCAATTCGATGGAATGAGGGCCGACTTGTTATTTGAATGATCTGATTGGCTCCAAACTGGTAAACAGCGGGTAGCCGACACTTGTCTATTATCGAACCCCATACCCTGACGCAGGTTCAGGAAGGCAAGTAAGGCTCATCAAGGAACCCCGGTCGTATTTATCGTGGATGAGCACGGGCGATAACTCGCCTTCTCTTTTTTCAATAATACTGCTAGGATGATATCGCGGCAGAGGGGGAAACCAATTCTAGCCTGCTAACGGTATCGCCATTTCACATCCCCTTCAAAAGGACAATCAGTAAATTCCAGGATCCGACCACTTTCTCGTGTAGTATAGAGGAGCGGAAGATTCACGTCCATGCGTTACTGCTCACATCCGATTCAAACTCGGAATAATTGCGATATGAATGGTAGCGTTCTGCCATTGTTCTTCCTACCAAATGTTGCTCGTAATGAGCTGGTAAAAATCTTCCATTTAGTCTTGTGTCTTGCAGGTCGACAGGATCCCCCCCCTACCGGAGTGACGGTTGACGTAGAGTCGAATGTTGTAAGGAAATATCGGGACAGAGGAAGATGTAGGTAGTTGCGCTAGATGATTTAAAACAACAAATCGTTGCTCTCCCCAGAAGAAAAAAAACACGGGTGAAGATATAGAAAATTTGAGTAGTTGACCAGATCATAGTGACCGAATGGGCTTATGCAGTTCACCAAAATCGAAGGAATGTAGATGTCTTACGATTGGGTGTCATGCGCGAGCAGTTACGAGCCCTGCATTATTTGACACTCCTGATTCTCCATGAGGCTGTTCCAGGCGGCCCTCCATAATCTATTATATCACCATTAGTCCATTACTGCTTGATTAGCTCAATTATCTCCGATCAAGTCGTTCCTCGGTTTGAAGGTAACTTCCCCGGTTTGAAGGTAACAGTGGAGCGGAACAGACGGGTTTCTGTGATGCACTGAATAATGGTATGGCGCTCAGCTGATAGAAACGCATCAGGGTTTCTCCCCTCACTGACCCTAATTCGGTCAGAGATTTTAGATAGGCGGCGGCCCGCTCATATTGAATCTTATGCCATTTGTTGCCATAATGAATATGTGATACGTATTGCTTCATGTTGGAGATGATTTTCAGTGACGAGCGCCGCGTGACCGAGAAAGGACGTGCGTGAAGACAAGTCTTTGACATGCTGGTCGTGTAATCAGCCCCCTGAGGCCGGGAAGCATTTGTAGTGACACCTCTGCCTTCCAAGAATAACCCAGGACGGGAAGAATTGAGAAATATGATAAAATTCCTCGTTGGAAGATTAGTTTACGCCATGTTAAAGACACTAGTTAAGTTGACAGGTGTTGGAAAGTTTAATTGTTGTTTCGAGCAACCCCTTCCACTGATATGGTCTTGGCCCCCTGCAGTACATCGTTAACGTCGCACATAAGTCAGGAGCCCTACCGTCCATAGCGTAGGCTACGCAATCACTTCCGTATAGTCTCAAACGTGTAATAATTATCAGTAATTTCTACGATGTATAGTGCTGGGCAGCTTACAAGACTGCAACGCATGCACATCATCGAACAAGACTACACTTCTTCCACCCTAGGAATGTCTTATATACTCTTGCATAATCATTTTTTTCTCACAATTATGAAACCTAACGGGAAAGTAAACCACTGGCAGGGCCCTCTCTAAGACCTAGCCTCTCTCGGCAACGCGGCCCTTCTGGCAGGCCTGACCCTTCCCCAACTCATAGGTATCCGCAAAATGAGCCTCGCCCACAAACAAGAACAAAAAAAGCATCCAATAGTGGCCGTTCAGCAGGCGGGCGGTCGCAACCTACCGATCCGTACCGAATACTTGAATATATCTTTTACTAGATTATATCATTCCTGATCCCGATATTCCTAGCGAAGGCTGTCACTCATACGACAACCAATGAGTTTTCTATTGCTTCAATTTGCCTCTCCGCTAATTTTTAAGAAAAATGTAGCCAAGGGAAATAATTATCAACTTGGAATAAAATGTTCATTATGTGAGTAGTTGGAGAAATGTATTTCTACGAAGTTATAGTTTCGCAGATTCGCAATTCGTATACTCAGTGCGTGATCTTCTACATATGACAGTTCTGAACCCTCATAGCTTCACTAAATACTCGCCAACTGTGAACAGACCGTGGGAAGAAAAATGAGTGTCATCACGAGCCAGCAAGGGTGGGAACGAACGGATTCCGCGGAACCTGTCCCTTTTTTTTTTTTTTTGGTTTTCGAGCCGAGTTTAAATTCGAAGATATCACATTGTCACACATGCAGGATGTCGGGTCGTTCGAGGACATCATTACGGTAATCTTCTCTTCAACGGAGATTTACAAATTATTGTCTCAAGGTTTGGAAGTCGACGAGCTCCCGAATTATTGCCGGTTGACATTTGTATTTGAAGGCTGGGTATGAGGCGACCTATTTTCACTTACGTGACCCGACCTTGCGATCGCACCGTTCGCAAATTGGGGGGGGCCAGTACTAGTTTGACTCCCATCAAACAATAATATCTATTATCTATAGTCGTTCGATAAAAATAAATGAAACAACCGTGACACAAGATTAATTGACTGATAATAAAATCAGCCTTAATCATTTTTGGGGGATTTTGAACGAAGTTAATAAGTTTATGCGGAACATCGAAATTATTACAGCCGTTGGTCAAATCTCTCTTTTTTAATTTCGAGATTCAAACAGGTAATTATACAAAATAATTACCGATGATACAGTAATTACAAAAAATTGTGCCGCGTGCTTATTTGCATAGGCTCACTATCCAATGCAAAGCGATAAATACTGTACTCAAAATGTTACCGCGACATTCAAACATTTCTTAATGGATCCGGAGACAATTTTATTGCTCGAGGCGAGAGGAGGGCTTTCTCAGTTCGCGCAAACAGAAAGTGTCTCTGGCCATACTGCGAGAAATCCATCCAGATTAGCAACTTGTTTATATTGTGTGTTGGGTGAATTTTAACAGTCATGACAGTGTTGTTGTTTACGTGTACGGGTATGCGTGCGCGCGCGTTTGTGTGACGTATGGCTTGTTAACACAATTAATTCGACTTCTACCTGGATGAATGAAGCGCATACTAAAATATGGGTTCCCCATGAAGAGTATATGTGGGAGCGTGGTGGCCTGATCGGTAATACGTGAGCTTATAACCCAGAGGTTGTGAGTTCGAGTCCACGTTGTGCCCTTGAGAAAGGTGCTTTATCCCGATTGTTCTCTCCACCCAGGTGCTAAATGGGGACCTGTGAGGTGCAACTGTTCGAAGCGCACTTCGTTGCAGCATATACCTACGTTTGTGTGGGACCAACCGGTGGTGCAATGACCAGGGTAATATTTGTGAAGCGCACTTGATACAACCCTGTGTAAGTTGCGCTATATAAATTCTCAAATATATATATATTATTGTTTTGGGGTCAGGTCATGTCAGCAAAATCAGCAAAATTCAAGAGAGGTCAAGGTTTGAAAATCAATTGGTAACAAGTCCAGAATTGCTTGATTTTTTTTTTTTTTCATCAAAGATGGAATTTATATACAGTTTCTATTTCTTTTAGTAGTACATGGCCTATGGTTCGTAAATGTAGACCAGGAGTCATTATTTGGGGACATCGTGACAAATTGATATTGCGGCTCCAAAGTTAAGCTTCTTAACCGAGAACTCGACCCCGGCCTGAATGAGTGAAGTTCATACTGCTCGTATTGATGTATAGGTCCCCATATTAATCGCATACAAGATACCTATTGAGGTTTGTGGGGGAATGGTAGGGGCAGTCAGGAGAGAAGTCTAAGTTTCAAATTCCACGGTAAGTCCATGAATGCCTTGTCCGATACCAAAATTAGTATATTCCCAGCTTTTTTTTTTTTCTTATGGGATCCGTTAATTGGTTTCAGTGTGAACCCGGTCGCTCATGTTCGATGGCAAATGGGGAAAATGGTATTTTGGTCAATTATTATCGATTAGAGCAACGCTCAACCAACGCAGAAAATCTTACAAAATTTGCGAATTGATCCAAGAACATACTCATTTTTCTAGAGGATATACCAGTTTTGAAGACTGAGGGAACATGAGATATTCCTGTCTTTATCACTTCTGATTCATTGCCAAGCATGAGGAATCATTCAGCCATGTAAGTATGTGTGTGGATGTTTGTGTGTGTATGTAGCACTTCTTGTTATTATTTGTCAACACTATATCTGACGAACCCCAGCAATGTACCAGTTTCAAAAGAGGCATATGCGAGTAGCACGCTGTAAGAAGACAGATTATATAGGAATATATATCTGACCAGTAGAAGGTTGTTGTAATTATCAGCAACTTGCGTCACGAAAATTGTGATTGCGACACAGAAACAGGTTAGCTATCGGCGATTAACCGGCCTACGGTACGGCAAATCGTACGGTTCTATAGGCACTAATATTTGTCGAGCTCGGAGGACTGACCTATGATTTACCTACGTCGGTTAAAGGTTACTAGTTTGCAAACTCCAGGAAAATCAAAGACCATGAATAATCACTCGAAGAATATCATAAGATCGCTGGAGGTCAAGCCTGGGCGAGCTGAATAAGGTCCGGTATATTAACGGACGGCGTGAATAAAAACAACCGAATAGTAATCCACGTAATGGTATCTCCAGGGTTGATCGCCTGTTAGAAGAATTCCACTAGACTAGCTGTCATAAACGGGATTGCGTTCGTCGTCTTAATATTCAGTACAAAATAATTAAGGCGGATGTTTTTCGTGGGGTGTGGAATCACGCCAGGTGAATTATCGAACCTAGTCGATTTAACAAAACGCAAACATGGAAGTGCTCTTGATAATCACAAGGATGGAAGCCACAAGCCGCTTGACTAACATGCGTTCAATAGGTCGATGATTATATATATATGATTGCCTATGAAATAATACCAGCAGATATCTTTTGGTAAGCCTATATAGCAGAACACGGGATAAAAGAGTTGCGGAAGGGAACACCAGTCAATCGAACAAGAATGTCACTAGAACACTTTGTGCAGAAGTCTATGATCGAATCTGGGTACATTTTTCGAAATTGTGGGTATACATATCAGATCAAAATGTGTCTAATCGTTTTTTTATGAAAAATGATTTGTCCAAATGTCTCTTTGTTCAAGATATCACAGCGAACACAGTGGGATAATAATAATAATAATAATAATAATAATAATAATAATAATAATAATAATAATATAATAATAATAATATAAACAAATTTGAATATGAGGTAGATGACATCCATGTATTCACTTACTATATGCCAACGCCTGATTGATTGCAGGTGAATTGTTCAAATTATGTATGGTTCATGTCAGATCGTGAGGTGAAATATCGTTAATCAGTTAACAGAAGATGGTAAAAGTCCCTCCAGTGCCTATAAACAGTACTGATTGATGTAACGTACCAAACATTCCTAAAAACATTCACATGAAACATTCATTGTCAGCAATGTCTTAATCGGGGCATTTATTACATTGGTTGTTGTTTAGCCATATATCTGGTCTTATAAGCTCTCTCAAATAGAAGAGAAAGTCTCACGGAGATTCACTGAAAAAAAAAATGTGATGAAATTCTCACAAAGGAGTGTGACCAGAATCCAATTACTCCCGGAGTGGGCATTTTCATAGACATCTCCGATTGATTCCGCATGATGACATGTGATGTGCATGCACTCTAAAGAAAAGTTGGTGCTTACTCGTAAAACAAGAGTTACCAAAGACTGACATATGCCGTCTGACTATCACACTTATAGGAAATTTAGCAGTCTCCTACGGCGTTAACCTGCCTGACGTGGAAACCGTTATCAGCCAAAGAATATAACATTTGTTGGGAGCTCTGTACTTATGACTGTATGGGCAAACGTTGGTTGTTCCGGAAGCTTATTCGAGTCTAGTGTATGATTGATCACCTTCGACTCCGTCGCCCGACTCTACAGGAATGTATGAAACTATTTAATTAGACCAACTAATATAAATGCCAGGAATTATATGGGTGGACCATTGTGCAGCTATACTGAAACGAACGGAAATCAGTTGGAATAATCAACTCCACCACGGTGGATTCTGGCAGCCGAACAACGTATAAACGAACATTGGAGAGGGGGCCCCGATCAGTCGTCAACGATCTTAAGACCCTCTCTGTACCAACCGCGTCGCACACTCCATCATCCGACTAGCTAACTTTGGCGTCGAGACTCTCCAGCAACCTGACATGCCTGACAAGATATTTTGTCGCGTTCGTTTCAGCGGTACTCAATATACCCAAACATAATACAAAATATAGCCCCTCTGAGAACTTCACAGGTAAGCAATCACCTGGTCGTTACTGGTCGTAATGGCGTACCGCTGAGAGGTAACTCACTGCGAATCACACCAAGACCACCAAGTCTATCAACAATTTTGGTTGTAACAGCAATTAGCTTCGTCAGCTATCCAGTTAATTAGATTGTTTTTGACACAATTGCCTAACTTACGGAGTGCGAGCTCATCTAATTGAATCAGCAAAAGGACATCCCAGGAATAAACGATCAGCACACAATCAGCTTTGCGGAGGGACTGATAAACAGTTGTACTAATTAACCCCAAAGCCGCGAGTTATATACAAATCTGCTTTTGGATGCATTTGGCTATCCAATGGGTCACATGGAGCGACCGGGAAACAGTCGAAGGTTAGGTACAGGATGTATCGAAGACTTTCTAATGGGGGAGAAGGGGGGGGGGGTGCCCCCCCCCTGTTCAGTACCCCTGGGAACGCAAAGCATGAGTGATCGCGTCCTGGGAGAGGTCTAAGAGGAGGGTGCCCCCTCAGGATTTTTTTTTTTTCCGAAGAAGGGCCGAGATGCAAAGTGGTGCTATATTTGACGGTTTAAGGACTATTCCTTTTTTTGGGGGGTCATTTTTTCCCTTGACGGCCAATAGGGGGCGCGCGCCTGTTGCGCCCCAGGATCCGCCCTGCTTCTACCGCAGTGAGCTATGATACATATTCGTACTTGAATACTTCGTTAGGTCTGAAATGAATATGGTTCTCTGAGGACATGAAATATATATCAACATGACACAGTGTGTCAATGATTAATCGTTCACAGCTCCATGGAAGGAATAATATATCGGATGTTGGCAAAATGGCGGATGAAGAATGCCAACAATATTCCGTGCATTCCCTGAGATCCGATATATTATAAATCCAATGATTCAATTTCTAATTATTGAATGTAGAACAGACCCGAGTCTGATGACATGTAGAGAATTACGTCAGTTTCAGATTTCAGAGCTCGCCGACTCTCTTTACAAAATACACAAGAATACACCCTTTGCACCTTTGGAGGTCCTCCCTAATACCAGTAATGTACACAGTACCCAACGGTACTTTCAATTCTATTTGGAACAGTAGCCTATTCTACAATTTACAGTGCATTATGGAGACACTACTGCCAGTTATTTACTGGGGAGGTGCTACCAAAATTGTTTACAAATGTTACGTACCGCTGGGATGTGGCAGTTGTCAGCCACATCTCAACTGCGAAGCAGAATGGGACCACCGAGGATGTCAACGATTTTGGTTGTCAACAGCAACTAGCTTCTTCAGCTACCCAGCTAATTAGATTGTTTTTGACAGACACCCTTGCCTCACTGTATACAGACAGACGAAGGTGTGAGCTCATCTTAATTAAATCGCGACGAGGAGGCACATCAGAAATTAATGATCGGCAGACAATGAGCTTTGTCGGGGTGACTGCTGAACAGTTGGACTAATTAACGCCACATCAGTGAGTTACGATACAAATCTGCTCTCCGATGCATATTTGGCAATCCAATAGGTCACAATGGGCGACAGGAAAACGGTTGGATTAATTAACCCCACCGCGGAGAGTTAGGATACACATTTCGTGCTTGGACGCTTCGCGTGAGAATCAGGTTAAATAAGTCCATGAGTTCTCAAGAATAATGGTTGGATATCTAAATGACACAATGCTTCAAGAGTAATCGCTCACATCGTCAATGGCACATTTTCCGTCATTCTGGCAACACTGCTGGTAAAACATTCCAACAATGTTTTTCTGGTCCAATTCCATTGGATGTAAAAGAGTCCAATAACATGTTAGACATTAGTCTTTCAATTATACAGAAGCGACTTTTGAAATAAGAAAAAAAAACTCTCCCACCATCCCCGTATTCCTGGGAAGGGAAGTCGGGGCATATGCTAACTCAGACTACCTGGCAGCCGAGTTGATTCTTCTTGCCCAGAGAAGGTCTAATATGCCTCCTCCGGGATACAACGCTTGGGTTCCAAGCATAATCACCAGACCACCAGACAACGTTGGCTCGAATATATTCATTTGCAGGAAAGGTATGTTCGCATCTTCTGTAAACTTCGTGTTCCTAGGCTAAGCTGTATCTTTGCACTACCATACATAGTTTATAGATCTGGGAATGAGGGGTCGCGAGCGCCAAAAAAATCTCAAAAAAGAATACCATTTGACAAATTACCTGGGCACGGGCTGGGTGCACGGAAGTAAATACAAGTACCAGCCCTCCCCTTACTACAGCAGTATTTTTGCCAGTCTTACAGTCTTAAGAAGAGCTGTGATGCTACCATCCTATTCATTCCATAGAATTGTGTGAATGGCCTCGCAGCAGCATGGGGTTTTGAAGGAAAAAACCGTGATGAAGAAACGCTCCCAAAGATCATATGATATAGTTAATAGGAACCAGATACTCGTCTTGCCCAATCCACCGAGAAGGGCTACTAGCAATAAATGTTTTTGAGCATAAATTGACCCATCTATTATCATTTTCATGAACTGGTGTAGTGGTATTGGTCGGTATCCTGCAGCTAATGACAAACTCCGATATACCGTATGTCGCCTAGTTATATTTACCTATTGGCATCCGCATTCATCGACGTAAAAGTGTTTGCAACGCACTTATGGCGGCGATAGCTAACTGCTATTAAAAGGCATCCGGTGTTTTTCCTGCATATTATGGTGCGCTTCCGCGAAACGTCGAATCTGCCAGGACTACGCACTGTGAATTTTCGCGCTCATACGCCTTACAACCATGCTTGTTGATTATGACTTCACAGCATTTCTAATCTGGATTTAGATTATATCCCACGATTTTTTTTATTCCGGTCCGATCTGAAATGATAATCCGACACTCACCTTTCGTATTCAATCAGCTGACGAGCATTAATTTCATCGAAAATGTCCCTGCAAATATAGGTGCCTCTAAGGCTAATATTTTCGGAGGATTACGATGGACAGATGGACAGGCTAGTAGTATTGTTTAGAATAAACTGCACTGGGAGTCTTTCACTGGTGAATAAACAGTCGATACTCTGAATTAGGTAAATAACGGACGAGCCAGCCCGAGTTTCGTTATTAAGCTAAATTCAGAGTCGAGACTGTTTATGAACCAGTAAAGTCGACCTGCTGTGTTTGATTCCTATTCCACAACCCGCAAATCAAGATTCACCCAAACGATTAGAGATATCTAATCTCCTAGATCTATTCTTTGCTATCTCTAACAGTACATCAAGCTAGGGTATCTATTCTTTGTCTTCATCGAAGTAAATGTGCATTGCGTACCATACCACAAAAGATTGCAGTGCGTGCTGTGCGTACTTCCACGGAGACGCAATACAAACCACGCGTGCCAAATGGAGGGTTCTGCGCGTGTGAACATGGCGTTCTCCAATGCAACGAGCGACGCGTCGTTTCGCTCGTCTGTATTCCGTTGAGGCAGTACCCCTTCTGAGAGCGCGTATACTGAAAGCCGGATGTAAACATAAACTTCCAAAGGCTCACGCAACTTACATTCGCGTTCGAAAAGTACTGCGTTTACTTAAAACGCAGCAAATCGAGCAAGTATTCGATTGTTGGTTACTCTGAAACAGCTGACTGTTATTGCAAAAATAATAGTCCGCTAAACGGATTGGGATTAGCCAATCAGAATCCTGTATTTGCAATAACTGATGGCTTGGGGTTGTAGAAATTGAGTTAAACACCTCTGATCGGAGGATATTGCGCCAGGTCAATTGTTCAGTGGAACCTTCAACAGTTGATTTGACATGTGCTCAGGAGTAATCGGCTGATTATGTTTTTTGGTTACCTTTGATGAATAGTTCTATTTTTATGAGCAAAAGAGGATGGGTTGTACATGGATTGCAGTTGGTCAGACACAGAGTAGGGAGCATTACATTCCAGCGTCTATTCGAATACAAGGTCCGCGAAATGCAGCAATTTATTGGTGTATTCAAAAGTATATAGCGATTGACCCATGGATGACCTTCGATGATAATACTGACCAACTTCCATGATCATCGGATCTGCTTTGTAGGAACTTGACCGTTCAAAGTAGCTGTTATTGACCGCTAGGTAAATGTCCCCTTGGTCTATGATTGTTCGGAATAACTTCCATGATCCTCCAATTTATTATGTTAGGCGTAGACGCTGCTCCACCGCTTGACAAAGTAAAGTTTTCCCCCAAGATGACCTTTAATCTCAATTTCATGAGCAGCCCATATGTACCCGGTACCAGTGGTCAATAATTATACTAATTGTTTTTCATGATCCTCGATTATTTTTTGTTTGTGTGTAAGACGCTTGGACGTTGAAGGAGAATGGCTATCAAATTTACCGCCAGATGAATTTGGACCTAAAATTCATGAACTCCTCATCTGTAACATTGATTAATGATAAAACTGACCTACTTTCACGTTCATTTCGACTCATTCTGTAGGAGTAGGGAAGCCGCTTGACACCGTGCCAACGAGATGGCAAATTGAGAACCCCTCGATGACTGTTAGACCTCAAATTAGATTGGCACACACTATGTAACATGGTCAAAGATGATACTGACTACACCGACACCGACTTTCATGATCATTCCTGTTTAAACTGTGTGGGAGAAGAGGCACTTTGCGTATTTTCACCAAGATAGCCGAAATTGATGATGGATGATTTTCAACCTCAAGTTATCAATCTTCCCAATGGACGTTTACTTGGTTATTAATGTGACCAAGTTTCTTCATGATCCATAAATTTAATGATCCAGGAGTATCAATTTGGATCATTGTGAACATATAAATTAATACATAGATAGACATGCAACGATCAATTGCTCCACTATCCATGCTAGGTGAGGCTAAAAATGTGTGTTACGGAAATACAAAAGCCCTTATTTGTTTTGCGATGTATCACATTGGCTTGACAAGCACACTGAAGAGAATTGTCACAAATACGCGGAACATGTATCAGAATATACTCCGTACGAATCCATATTGTTCGTGACTACTAATAATGGTGTTGGGGTCTCATAATATGCAAAACAGGTAGATCTATATTTTGATTGAACACAGGAGCGACCAGTGTATGTGCCCTGTATTTATCACACTCCACCAATCTCCACGAGGCTCTCCCGGATTCTTCTGCGGACCCAATCACATCGTGGCCGACCGCCGGGCATAATTGATTACTTCTTGCATTGGTGCAACATGAAGGACTACACCCTGCTAGCTGCTCCTGGTCCAATAATTAGGTAACCAGGTGATGCGGAACGGACGGGTAACTGCGTTTCGTTGATTCAGAGTTCATTGCTAATGTCATGAGACATGTATTCATAATTGATTGTTTTTCACCATACGTCGGTCATGGAACTCCACGATCAGCAAGTGCATGCTCTTTCGAATCTGTTGCCGTTCACGATTATGTGTCACTTTCGGACGTTCACAGGCCAATCAACGGTTTTCCAATGATATGGTTATGATCTCTGTCGATGGTCAAAAAAAGATGGAGTAGGTCGATGGCGACAGATTATTTGAATGTCTAATTTCGGGCCTGGATACGTCTGGTTACGTAATTAAAATCACGCCAAACCAGGACGGTTGCAACGTTAGCCGCCTCTTGTGAGAGGCGAGTGATGGGCAAGACCGATGGACGGTCATTGTACCAGCCAGTCATTGTATCAGTTATCAACAGGGTCTGGTTCGTGTTAATCGGGTACATTTTTACCATTCCCTGAGTGGTATAATGGTATTTGTCAACATCAGTGATAATCTTTCAGGTTTTACACACCTTCCACAAAACGGAAGGACAACTCCACTAGGGACAGGTGTATTGACAAACTACTCATTGACACAGTAAATATAACTATTGTCCAAATGCGACAGAATCCTCGCCACTGATTATGGCCACGCTATGAATAAAACGTGGCCAGTTAACCAGGTGCTCAACAGTTTGATTGGCTATGAGTTCTACATTCGAGAGGGAAACCAGAGGGAAAATAGCTACTCATTGACACATACTTTTTCGAACTTTTCCGAATGTGATGAAATCCTCGCTATTGATTGTGACTACGCTATATTGATATTATATAATCATCAGCTTTGAGTTTCAGTTTTGATGGGGAAACCAGGGGAAGTTTTGAATGGGTCATGAATGAAGAAGAAAAATAAAGAAAGGCAAACTAAATCCACTAGTGCTAACCCCGTCCTCACACGACATTCCGTTACAAAGTATTGTACCTCGAAGTTGTGAATCGGGGATCTTATAGCACACTGTCACCAAAAATCATGATGCACTAAAACGAACAAACATATAGTCAAAATGGGTAGAATATTACGTAGACAGAGTAAATTCAATTGCCCAGGTGGTATATGTACCCAACAGTTTTTCTTAGAGTGCGTGCAATAATGTATGCCGTGTGTGCTAAACAACTGAAACAGTATCTTATGTATCCAATTGCTTTCTCTGTTTAGAAAATTGGCATTGCTCGAGTGCTCGACATGTTTTCGTCAAGAGAAAAAAACGGCACATCATATCAACAGCACAGTGAACCTGGCTTGAAACCGATTGAACAGATTATTCCTCAGAGAATTTTACATTTACATCATGTAAGTTCTATTACTCTGTAGTGGAATGTCGAATGAAATGAGGTTTGGACCAAAAGATTCAGATTGTCTCCATGTATATCACAGAACTCTCCATACATGACCCTTTCGTACCCTTCAAATAATTATATCACCCTCTGTCACAGCTTGCGCCGAGTCCACACGAACGCATGGAACCGTTTAACTAGATCGACAGAAGACACGTCAGGATTTAGTATCAGTTGACCACTCTGAACCATGTATGGCTGTGCTGCCGACTTTAACCATAATTTTTTTGTTTCGATCAAGACACTGTCAATCATGTTACATTAAAATCAGAATGCATCACCCACCATTAACCATATCAAACAAACACATCACAGACACAAAGTGAGGGAAACCTGTCGTTGTTTGAACCCAGTGAATCACAAAGTAATACCCTGTTGTCAAGTTATGTCTAACATTCAACACATACACAGTTCTTGCTTGAATGAGATATTTGAAACCGACCAACCCATTTTGACCTAATGCATATATATATATAACCTTGTAGAATTTATTTCGAAGAATATATTTATTATCTATTTCTTCATCATCAATTTAAATAACTTATGAAACTTATGAATCTTGGTATGTAGAGTGGATCGGCAGCCTGTATTTCGTTACTACTTTATCAACAATGAACGGACATTGATCACCTGAAATTTAAAATGTGTATGTGTAATTGCATATGTGCAATGTATGGTTATGATATATATGCCTTCGGTGTTTTTGCATTTTCAGTAAACTATTAGGAGAAATGACTTTTTGCTCTTGGAAGTCGATTTTCCCGAAAAATTTCTCATAGGATTTACTGATAGAGAATCCACGATCATTATTTTTGATACCTTGACGAAGTCAAGAGGAATCTATGCAGTCATGACAGTGTGTGTGTGTGTAATGTATGTAATGTATGTATGTTTTTAAGGGTTTTCAATGTATTATGTATGTATGTTCTGTAATTTATGTATGTATGTATGTATGTATGTATGTATGTATGTATGTAGTATGTATGTGAGGGCCTGGCTTGTGAACACGATATCTCGACTCCACTGGATTGATGAAGCTCATTATTGGTAGGTGGTGTTCCCTCATGATGAGTACAAAAAAAAAAATGGAAACTCTATTGCTTTTGGGGTCACGGTTCAAGGTCATCTGATGGCCACCAGAGGTCAATCTGAAACCTTGTGACACGATAAGTCCGGAATGGTTGTGTCTGATCGGGTTGAAATTAGGTGTGTAGCTTCTTATGGGGAGTACAGGAACCTATGTTTTCTGGTATAAGATCGTGGGTGAATTTGGTCAAAATAAAAATTTGTGGAACGTCAATAATTGGTCAGTTTTGGCTTGTGAACACAATACTCGACCCAACCTGGAGATGAGCTCATACTTGTTCTGTGTTTTCCCCATGATGAGTACATGAACCCTATTGTTTTGGGTCACGTCAGAGGTCATCTGAGTCCCCAAGGTCAAAGAACGTGCGAAAACCTTGTGAACACGATAAGTCCCGGATGGTTGGTTGTCCGATCGGTTAAATTCGATGTGTAGCTTTCTTATGGAAAGTACAGGAACCCCCCATTGTTTCTGGTAATAGGTTGAGGGTGAATTTTGGTCAAAATCGAAAATTTGTGAAAAGTTCAATAATTTGGCCGTTTTGGCTTGTGAACACGATACTCGACCCCCCTGGATAGGTGAAGTTCATACCTTGATTTTGTGTTCCCCATTATGAGTACATGAACCATATTGTTTTGGGGGTCCGTCACGGTCATCTCATGGTCACCAGAGGTCAAAGTCTGAAAACCTGTGACACACGATAAGTCCAAATGGTTGGCTGATCGGGTTCAAATTTGGTGGTCGCTTTTTTATTGGGAGTACAGGAACCCCGTTGTTTTCTGGAATGGATCGTGGGTGAATTTTGGTCAAAAATAGAAATTTGTGAAAAGTCAATAATTTGGCCAGTTTTGGGGCTTGTGACAACGATAACTCAACCCGCAACTGGATAGATGAAGCTCATACTTGGGGCATGTGTGTTTCCCCATGATGAGTACTGAACCCTATTGTTTTGGGGTCAGTCAGAGGTCATCTGAAGGTCACCAGCGGTCAAAGTCCGAAAACCTTGTGACACGATAATTCCAGAACTCTTGGTCCGCCGGGTTGAAATTTGGGTGTAGCTTCTAATGGGGATTACAGGAACCCCTAATTGTTCTGATATTTAGGTTTGAGGGGGGTTAATTGGGTCAAAAATAGAATTTATGAAAAGTCATTAATTTGCCAAATTTGGGCTTGTAAACTCGATAACGCGACCCCGCCTGGATTGATGGAGGTCATACTTGGTATTGTGTCCCCATGATGAGTACATGAACATATTGTTTTGGGGTCAGGTCGAGGTCATCTGAGGTCACCAATAGGTTTTTTCAAAAAAAGTCTGAAACCCTTGTGACACGATAAGTCCAGAATTGGTTGGTCTGATCGGGTTGAAATCAGTGTGTTAGCTTTCGTATGGGGAAGTATAGAAACCCTATTGTTTTTGGTATAGATCGTAGGTGAATTTTGGTCAAAAATAGAAAATTGTTGAAAAGTCATAATTTTGGTCAGTTTTGGCTGTGAACACAATAACTCGACCCCACTGGTATAGGTGAAGGTTCCTACTTTGTTTGTGTGTTCCCCCCATGATTAGTACATGACCAATTGTTTTGGGGTCGGTTCGAGGGTCATCATGAGGTCCCCAGAGGTCAAGTCCTAAACCTTGTGACACGATAATTCCAGAATGGTTGGTCTGATCGGGGTTCAAATTTGGTGGTAAACTTTCTTATGGGAAGTAGAGGACCCTCTTTGTTTTCGGTATAGATCGTAGGTGAATTTTGGTCAACATTAGAAAAATTTGTGAAAAGTCATAATTGGCCAGTTTTGGGCTTGTGAACCCGATAAACTCGACCCCATCTGGATGGAATGACGCTCATACTTGGTATGTTGATTCCCCATGATGAGTTCATGACCCTTATTGTTTTGGGAGTTCGTCCAGAGGTCATCTGAGGTCACAGAGGTCAAAGTCCTAAAAACCTTGTGAACACGATAAGTCCCGGATGGTTGGTCCGATCGGGTTCAATTTTGATGTGTAGCTTTCTTATGGAAAGTACAGGACCCTATTGTTTCTGGTATAGGTTGAGGGTAATTTTGGTCAAAAATAGTAAAATTTGTAAAAAGTCACTAATTGGCCAGTTTTGTTTTGGCTTGTGAACACGATAAATCGAAACTCGACCCCACCTGGATAGGTGAAGGTTCATACTTGTGTGTGTTCCCCATTATAGTACATGAACCATATTGTTTTGGGGTCAGGTCAGAGGTCATCTGAGGTCACCAGAGGTGAATGTCCTGAAAACCTTGTGAACACGATAAGTCCAGAATATCTGATCCGATCAGGGTTTTGAAATTCTCATGTGTAGCTTTCTTATATGGGAAGTACAGGAACCCCATTGTTTCTGGTATAGGTTGAGGGTTAATGTTTGGTCAAATAGAAAATTCGTAAAAAGTCAATAATTTGGCCAGTTTTGGGCTTGTGAACACGCTAACATGACCCCACCAGATAGATGACGCTCATCCTTGGCATGTGTGTTTCCCCAGATGATACATGACCCTATTGTTTTGGGGTCAGGTTCAGAGGTCATCTGAGGTCACCAGAGGTCAAAGTCCGAAAAAACCGTGTGAACGATAAGTCCGAATGGTTGGTCCGATCGGGTTGAAATCTGTGTGTAGCTTTCTTATTGGGGCGTATAGAACCCTATTGTTTTTTTTGGTATCGATGTGGGTGCATGTGTTAAAAATAGAAAATTTGTGAAAGTCACTAATTTGGGTCAGTTTTGGCTTGTGAACACATAACTCACCCCACCTGGATAGTGAAGTTCATACTTGGTTTGTGTGTTCCCCTGCTTGAGTGACATGACAATATTGTTTTGGGGTCAGGTCAGAGGTCATTGAGGTCACCAGAGTCAAAGTCTGAAAACCTTGTGAACACGAAATTCCAGAATGGTTGGTCTGATCGGGTTCACATTTGGTGTGTAACTTTCTTATGGGAGTATAGGAACCCTATTGTTTCTGGTATGATCGTAGGTGAATTTTGGTCAACAGTATACTTTGTGAAAAGGTCAATATTTGGGCCAGTTTTTGGCTTGTGAACAACGATAACTCGACCCCATCTGGATATGAAAGCCTCCTACTTGTATGTGTGTTCCCCAGGAGTAGTTCATGAACCCTATTTTTTGGGGGTCACGTCAGAGGTCAATCTGAGGTCACCAGAGGTCAAAGTCCGAAGAACATTGTGCCCCGATTAGTCCAGAATGGTTGGTCCGAGCGGGTTGAAGTTTGATGTGTAGCTTTTCCTATGGAAAGGACAGGAACCCTATTGTTCTGGTTAATAGGGTTATTTGAGGGTAATTTTGGTCAAAATAGAAAAATTTGTAAAAGAGGTCAATAATTTGGCCAGTTTTGGCTTGTGAACCGATAACTCGACCCAACCTGGATAGTTTGAATTCATTCTTGGTTTGTGTGTCCCCATGATGAGTACATGAACCTATTGTTTTGGGTCGGTCCCGAGGTCATCTGAGGTCACCAGAGGTGACAGTCTGAAAACCTTGTGAACACGATAAGTCCATAATGGTTGTTCCGATCGGGTTGAAAAATTCGCATGTGTAGCTTTCTATGGAGAGTACAGGAACCCCTTGTTTTCTGTAAGGTTGAGGGTGAATTTTGGTCAAAAATAGTAATTGTGAAAAAGTCATAATTTGGCCAATTTGGCTTGTGACCACACGTATCACCCCACCAGTATACTGAAGCTCATACTTGGCATGTGTGGTTCTCATAATGAGTACATGAACCCTATGTTTTGGGTCCGGTCAGAGATCATCTAGGTCACCAGAGTCAAAGGCCGAAAACCCTTGTGAAACACGATAAGTCCAGAAGGGTTGGTCCGATCGGGTTGAATTTTGGGTGTAGCTTTCTTATGGGGAGTACGGAACCCTATTGTGTCTGTATGGTTGAGGGTGAATTTTGGTCAAAATAGAAATTGATGTAATAAGTCATTAATTTGGCCAGTTTTGGCTTGTGAACACGATAACTCGGCCCCACCTGGATGGATGAAAGCTCATCCTGGTAGGTGTGTTCCCCATGAGATACATGGAACCATATAGTTTTGGGGTCAGGTCAGAGGTCATTCTGAGGTCACCAGAGTCCAAAGTCTGAAAACCTTGTGAACACGATGAATCCGAATGGTTGGTGGTCCGATCGGTGATACCAGGTGTGTTATCTTTCTTATTGGGGAGTATAGACCCTATTGGTTTCTGGTATCAGATCGTGGTGGGTGATTTTAAAAATTTAGAAATTTGTGAAAAGTCAATAAGTTGGTCAGTGTTTGGCTTGTGAAACGATGACTCGACCCCACCTGGATGGATGAAGCTCATACTTTGGTATGTGTATTCCCCATGATGAGTACGGAACCAATATTGTGGGTTTTGGGGTCGTCAGGTCATCTGAGGTCACCAGAGTTCAAAGTCTGAACCTTGTGGAACCGATAAGTCCAGAATGGTTGGTGTTCCGATCGCGGTTGAAATTCGATGTGTACCTTTCTTATTGAAAAGTACAGGAACCCCATTGTTTCTGGTATATGTTGAGGGTGATTTTGGTCAAAAATATAAAATTCGTAAAAAGTCAATAATTTGGCCAGTTTTGGCTGTGAACACGATATCGACCCACCAGGATAGATGAACCTCATACTTGCATGTGTGTTCCACCCATGATGAGTAGCCAGGAACCCTAGTTGTTTTTTTTTTTGTTTTGGGGTCAGGTCAGAGGTCATCTGAGGTCACCAGAGGTCAAAGTCCGAAAAACCTTGTGAACACGAAACGTCCAGAATGGATGGTCCGATCGGGTGAAATTTGGGTGTAAGCTTTCTTATGGGGAGTATCAGAACCCCTATTGTTTCTGATATAAGGTTGGAGTGAATTTTTGGTCAAAAATAGAAAATTGATGAAAGTCATAATTTGCCAGTTTTGCTTGTAGCACGAAACTCGACCCCACACCCTGTATGGATGAAGCTCATACTTTGTATGTGTGTTCCCCATGATGAGTACTGAACGCATATGTTTTTGGGTCATGTCCGAGGTCTCTGCAGGTCATCTAAGAGTCCAAGTCTGAAACCTTGTGAACACGATAAGTCCAAATGGTTTGTCTGATCGGTTTCAAACCATGTGTGGTAGCTTTCTTATGATTCTTATGGGGAGTATAGGAACCCTATTGTTCTGGTGATAGATCGTGGGTGATTTTGGTCAAAATTAGAAAATTTTGGCAAAGTCATAATTTGGTCCATTTTTGGCTTTGAACACGATGTACTTCGACCCCACCTGGATGGCATGAACTCATACTTGGTATGTGTGTTCCCCATGATGAGTACATGAACCTATTGTTTTGGGGTCATGTCAGAGGTCATCTGAGGTCACCAGAGGTCCAAAGGTCTGAAAACCTGGTGAACACATAAGTCAGATGGTTTGGTCTGATCGGGTTCAAATTTGGTGGTGTAGCTTTCTTAGGGGAGTACAGGACCCTAATTGTTTCTGGTATAGATCTGGTGCATTTTGGTCAAAATAGAGAATTTTTGAAAAATCATAAGTTGGCCCAGTTTTGGCTTGTGAACACGATAACTCGACCCACCTGGGGGGGGATGTAGAAGCTCATACTTGGCATGTGTTCCCCATGCTGAGTACATGAACCCTATTGTTTTGGGTCAGGTCAGAGGTCATCTGAGGTCCACCAGAGGTCAAGTCCGAAAACCTTGTGAAAACACGATAAGTCCAGAAATGGTTGGGTCCGATCCAGGTTGAAATTGGGTGTAGCTTTCTTATGGGGAGTACAGGAACCCTATGTTTCTGATATAGGTTGAGGGAATTTTTGGTCAAAAATAGAAAATTTATGAAAGTCCTTAAATTTGGGGCCGGTTTGGCTTGTGAACACGATACTCGACCCCACCATGGCTGATGAAGCTCATACTTGGTAATGTGTGTTCCCATTATGATACATGAACCATATTGTTTTGGGGTCAGGTCAGAGGTCATCTGAGTCACCAGAGGTCAAAGTCCGAAAAACCTGTATGCACGATAAGTCCAGAATATTCGTTCCGATCGGGTTGAAATCAGGTGTGTAACTTTCTTATGGAGTATAGGACCCTATTGTTTTCTTCTGGTATAGATCGTGGTGAATTGTGGTCACAGTAGAAAAAATTGGTTGAAAGTCAATAATTTGGCCCATATTGGCTTGTGAACCCGAAACTCAATCCCATCTGGATGGATAAGCTCATACTTGGTACGTGTGTTCCCCATGATGAGTACATGAACCTATTGTTTTTGGGTCACGTCAGAGGTCATCTGAGGTCACCAGAGGTCAAAGTCTGGAAAACTTGTGAACAACGATAAGCCAAATGGTTGTCCTGATCGGGTTCAAATTTGTGTGTAACTTTCTTATGGGGAGTATAGGACCCTATTGTTTCTTTTTTCTGGTATAGATCGTGGGTGACTTTTGGTCAACAGTAGAAATTTGTGAAAAGACAATAATTTGGCCAGTTTTGGTTGTGAACACGATACCTCGAGACCCCATCTGGATGGATGAAGCTCATACTTGTTATGTGTGTTTCCCCCATGATGAGTTCCTGAACCTATTGGTTTTGTGGTCACGTCAGAGTCATCTGAGGTCACCAGAGTCCAAGTCCGAAAACATGTGAACGACGATAAGCCAAGAATGGTTGGTCCGATCGGGTTGAAATTTGATGTGTAGAAGGCAAGGGTACGTCAAGGTCTTTCTTATGAACGTACAGAACCCTATTGTTTCTTTCTGTATAGGTTGAGGTAAATTTGGGTCAAAAATGGAAAATTTGTAAAAAAGTCATATTTGGCCATTTTGCTTGTGAACACGATACCTCGACCAACCTTGATAGGTAAGTTCCTACTTGGTTTTGTTGTGTTCCCATGATGAGTACATGAACCATCTTGTTTTGGGTCAGGTCAGAGGTCATCTGAGGTCACCTGAGGTGAAAGTCGAAAACCTGTGAACACGATAAGTCCAGAATGGTTTGGTCCGATCGGGTTGAAATTCGATGTTAGCTTTCTTTATGGAAAGTACAGGACCCCCATTGTTTTCTGGTATAGGTTGAGGGTGAATTTTGTCAAAATAGAAACTTATGTAAAAAGTCCATAATTTGGCCGTTTTGGGCTTTTGAACACGATACCTCGACCTTACCTGGATGATGAGCTCATATTGGCATGTGTGTTCCCCATGATGAGTACATGAACCCTAATTTTTTGGGGTCAGGTCAGAGTCATCTGAGGTCACCAAGGTCAAAAAAGTCCGAAAACCTTGTGAACACGATAAGTCCAGATGGGGTGGTCTGATCGGGTTGAAAATTTAGGTGTGTATCTTCTTATGGGGAGTAACAGGAACCTATTGTTTCTGATATAGGTTGAGGGTGACTTTGGTCAAAAATAGACAATTGATGAAAAGTCATTTAATTTGGCCAGTTTTGCTTGTGAACACGATAAGTCGACCCCACCAGGATGGTAAGCTCATACTTGGTATGTGTGTTCCCATGATGAGTACAATAACTCATATAGTTTGGGTCAGGTCCGAGGTCATCTGAAGTCACCAGAGGTCAAAAAGTCTGAAACCTTGTGAACACGATAAGTCCAGAATATTCGGTGTCCGATCGGGTTAACCAGTTGTGTATCTTTCTTATGGGGAGTATAGGAACCCCTATTGTTTCTGGTAAGATCGTAGGTGAATTTTGGTCAAACATTAGAAATTTGTGAAAAGTCATAATTTGGTCAGTTTTGCTTGTGACACACGAAATGACTCGCCCCCCTGGATGATGAAGCTCATACTTGTGGTATGTGTGTTCAAACCATGATGAGTTACATGAAACCAGATTGTTTTGGGGTCAGGTCCGATGTCATCTGGAGGTCACCAGAGGCCAAATCTTAAATCCTTGTGAACAGTCAGTCCGAATGGTTGGATCCCGCTCGGGTTGAAATTCGATGTTGTATCTTCTTATGAAAGTACGGAACCCCTTGTTTTTGGTATAGGTTGATGGTGAATTTTGGTCAAAAATAGAAATTTGTAAAAGTCCTAATTTGGCCAGTTTTGCTTGTGGTGAACACGATAACTCGACCCCACCCCATGATATATGAAGCTCATACATGGCATGTTGTGTTCCCATGATGAGTTACATGAACCCTATTGTTTTGGGGTGCAGGTCAGAGGTCATCTGAGGTCCCACCAGAGGTCAAAGTCCGAAAACCTTGTGACCACGATAAGTCCAGAATATCTGATCCGATCAGGTTGGAATTTGGGTGAGCTTTCTTATGGGGAGTACAGGAACCCTAATTGTTTCTTGCTATAGGTTGAGGTGGAATGTTTGGTCAATAGAAAATGATGAAAAGTCATATTTGGCCTTTTGGCTTGTGGAAACGATCACTCGACCCCACCATGGATGGGGATGAAGCTCATCCTTGGTAGTGTGTGTCCCATGATGAGTACATGAACCATATTAGTTTTTGGGGTCATCAGAGGTATCTGGGTCACCATAGGTCCAGTCTGAAACGTGCTGAACACGGAACACATAATCCCAGAATGGGTTGGTCCGATCGGGTTGAAACCAGTGTGAGCTTTCTATGGGGGAGTATAGAACCTAATGCTTTTGGAATAGATCGGGGTGAATTTTGGTCTAAAAATATAAAATTTGTGGAAAAGTCAATAATTTGGTCATTTTGGCTTGTGAACAACTATGACTCGACCCCACCTGGATGGATGACCTCCATACTTTGGGTATGTTGTTCCCCATAGATGAAGTACAATGAACCATATTGTTTTTTTGGGGTCAGGTCAGAGTCATCTGAGGTCACCAGAGGTCAAGTCCGAAAACCTTGTGAACACGAAAAAAAAATAAGTCCAGATGGTGGTCTTATCGCGTGTTCAATTTTGGTGTGTACTTTCTTATGGGGAGTAAAGGAACCCTATTGTTTCTTCTGGTATAGATCGGGGTGAATTTAGGTCCAAAATAGAGAATTTTTGAAAGTCCCAAATTTGGCCAGTTTTGTGCTTGTGAACCGATAACTCGACCCCAACCTGGATGGATGAATGCTCATACTTGGCACGTGTGTTCCCATGATTGAGTACATGAAACCCCATTGTTTGGGGTCAGGTCAAGGTCATCTGAGTCCCCAGAGAGGTCAAAGTCCGACAACCTTGTGAACAGATAATTCCAGAATGGTTTGCCGATCAAGTTGAATTTTGGGTGTAGCTTTCTTATGGGGAGTACAGGAACCCTATTGTTTCTGATATAGGTTGAGGGTGAATTTGGTCCAAATAGAAATTCTGACAAAGTCATTAATTGGCCATTTTGGCTTGTGAACACACGATAACTTGACCTGACCTGGATGCTGAAGCTCATACTTGTATGGGTGTTCCCCATGATATTAGCATGAACCATATTGTTTGGGTCAGGTCAGAGGTCATCTGAGGTCACCAGAGGTCAAAGTCAGAACACCGTGTGAACACGATAAGTCCAGAAATGGTGGTTCCGATCGGGTTTGAATCAGGTGTGTAACTTTCTTATGGGGAGTATAGAACCCCTATTGTTTCTGTATAGATCGTGGGTGAATTTTGGTCAACATTAGAAAATTTGTGAAAAGTCAATAATTTACGGCCAGTTTGGCTTGTAACACGATAAATCCACCCCATCTGGAGTGGATAAGCTCATACTTGGTATGTGTGTTCCCATATGATTACATAACCCTATTGTTTTGGGGTCACGTCATAGGTCACTCTGAGGTCACCAGAGGTCCAAAGTCCGAAAACCTTGTGACACTATAAGGTCCAGAAATGGTTGGTCCGATCCGTGTTGAAATTTGATTGTAGCTTTCTTATGGAAAGTATAGGCCCTATGTTTTCTGGTATAGGTTGAGGTTACTTTTGGTCCAAAATAGAAAATTTTTTAAAAGTCCAATAATTTGCAGTTTTGGCTGTGAACACGATAACTCGACCCCACCTGGATAGTGAAGTTCATACTTGGTTTTTGGGCTCCCCATGAGAGTATCTGAACCATATTGTTTTTGGGGTCAGGTCAGAGGTCTCTGAGGTCACCAGAGGTGAAAGTCTGAAAACGCTTGTGAACATAAGTCAGAATGGTTGGTCCGATCGGGTTGAAAATTCGATGTGGTTCTTTCTTATGGAAAGTACAGGAAACCCATGTTTCTGGTATAGGTTGAGGATGAATTTTGGTCAAAAAAGAAATTTGTAAAAAGTCATAATTTGGCCATTTTGGCTTGTGAACAAAGTATACCTGACCCCACCTGGATAGGATGAAGCTCATACTTGGCATGTGTGTTCCCCATGCTGAGTACATGAACCCCTCCTTGTTTTGGGGTCAGGTTCAAGGTCATCTGGTCACCAAGGTTCAAGTCTGAAAAACCTTGTGAACACGATAAGTCCAGAATATTCGGTCTGATGGGTTGCAAATTTGGTGTGTGCTTTCTTATGGGGAGTACAGGAACCCGTTGTTTTCTCTGGTATATATCGTGGGTTGAATTTTGGGGGGGTCCAAACTAAAAATTTGTGAAAAGTCAATAAATTTGGCAGTTTTGCTTGTGAACACGATTCAACCTCACCCCACCTGTATAGAATGAAGCTTCATACTTGCTGTGTGTTCCCCATGTGAGTACCTGAACCATATTGTTTTGGGTCAGGTCAGAGGTCCCTATGAGGTCACCAGAGGTCACAGTCCTGAAAACCTTGTAACACGATAAGTCGAATGGTTGGTCTGATCGGGTTAAAATCAGGTGTGTAGCTTTCTTATGGGATATAGAACCCCATTGTTTTCTGGTATAGGTTGAGAGTGTGAATTTTGGTCCAAAAAATAGAATTTTGTAAAAGGTCAATAATTTGGCCATTTTGGGCGTGTGAACACGATAACTCACAACTCAACCCCACTGGATAGATAAGCTCATACTTGGCTGTTGTGTTCCCCATGATGAGTAGAAAATGACCATATTGTTTTGGGGTCGGTCAGAGGTCATCTGGGGTCCCAGAGGTCAAAGTCTGAGAAAACCTTTGTGACACGATAAGTCCAGCATGGTTGGTTCCCGATCGGTTTGGGGGCAATCCTGTGTGTAGCTTCTTATGGAGTCTAGGAAACCCCATTGTTTTCTGGTATAGGTTGAGGTGAATTTTTGTCAAAATAAGAAAATTTGTACAAAGTCAATAATTGGCCATTGGCTTGTGGAACACGATACACTCGACCCCCCCTGGTATGGTTGAAGTTCCTACTTGGTTTTGTGTTCCCCATGATGCGTTCATTACCATATTGTTTTTGGGGTCATGTCAGAGTCATCTGATGTCACCAGAGGTCAAAGTCTGAAAACCTTGAGAACACGATAAGTCCCAGAATGGGTTGGTCTGATCGGGTTTCAAATTGGTGTGTAACTTTCTTATTTGGAGTATAGGAACCCCTATTGTTTTCTGGTATAGATCGTGGGTGAAGTTTGGTCAACAGTAGAAATTTGGTGAAAAGTGTCAATAATTTGGCCAGTTTTTTTGGCTTGTGAACAACGATACTCGACCACATCTTGATGGATGAAGCTCATACTTTGTATGTGTGTTCCCCATGATGAGTTCATGACCCTTATTGTTTTAGGGGGGGTCACTGTCAGAGGTGCACTCTGAGGTCACCAAGGTCACAGACGTCCGAAAACCCTTGTGAACAGATAAGTCCAGAATGGTTGGTCTATCGGGTTAAATTTGATGTGGTAGCTTTCTTATGGAAACACAGGACCCCTATTGTTCTGGTATAGGTTGAGGTCAAATTTTTGGTCAAAATAGAAAATTTGTAAAAGTCAATAATTTTGGGGGCCAGTTTGGCTTGTGAACACCGCTAAACTCGAACCCACCTGGAAGATGAAGCTCATACTTGGTCATGTGTGTTCCCATGATGAGTACTGAACCCTATTGTTTTGGGGTCAGGTCAGAGGTCATCTGAGGTCACCAGAGGTCAAAGTCCTGAAAACCTTTGGTGACACGATAAGTCCAGAATGGTTGGTCTATCGGGTTTCAAATTTGGTGTGTATCTTTCTTATGGGTAGTCCCGCACCTGTTGTTTCTGGTCTAGATCGTGGGTGAATTTTTCAAAAATAAAATTTGTTGAAAAGTCCATAATTTGGTCATTTTTGGCTTGTGAACCACGATTACTCAACCCCCACCTGGATGGTTAAAGCTCACCTTGGGCAATGTGTGTTTTCCCCATGATGAGTATCATGAACCATATTGTTTTGGGTCAGGTCAGAGGTCATCTGAGGTCCGAGAGGTCAAAGTCTGAAAACTTTGTGAACACGAAATAAGTCCAGAATGGTGTGGTCCGATCGGGTTTGACAATCGGTGTTGCTTTCTTATGTGAGTATAGGAACCCCATTGTTTCTGTATAGTTGAGGGTGAATTTTGGTCAAAAATCGAAAAGTTGTAAAAATTCAATAATTTGGGCCAGTTTTGGCTTGTGAACACGCATAACTCGACCCCCCCTGTGATAGATGAGCTCCTACTTGGCTGTGTGTTCCCCATGATAGTACATGAACCCCTAAAAAAAATTGTTTTGGGGGTCAGGTCAGAGGGTCATCTGAGGTCCAAAAAACAGAGGTTCCCCCCCCAAAGTCCTGAAAACCTTGTGAACACTGACGGATAAGTCCAGAATGTTGTCTGATCGGTCTCAAATTTGGTGTGTGCTGTTCTTATGGGGATACCGGAACCCTATGTTTTCTGTATAGATCGTGGGTGAATGTTGGTCAAAATAGAAAATTTGTGAAAAGTCAATAATTTGGTTAAGTTTGGCTTGTGAACACAATAACTAACTCGACCCCACCTGGATAGGTGAAGTTCATACTTGGTGTTGTTGTGTTCCCCATAATGAGTACATGAACCATATTGTTTGGGGGTCAGGTCAGAGGGTCATCTGAGGTCAACCAGAGGTCAAAGTCCTGAAAAACCTTGTGACACGATAATTCCAGAATTGGTTGGTCTGAATCGGTTCCAATTTTGGTGTGTAGCTTTCTTATGGGGAAGTACCGGGAACCCTATTTTTCTGCCTATAGAATCGTGGGTGAATTTTGGTCAAAAATAGAGAATTTGTGAAAAGTCATAAATTGGCCAGTTTTGGCTTGTGAACAACGATAACTCCGACCCCAAGCTGGATAGATGAAGCTCATACTGGCATGTGTGTTCCCATGATGATTACCTGAACCCTATTGTTTTGGGTCAGGTCAGAGGTCCTCTGAGGTCACCAGAGTCAAAGTCCGACAACCTTGTGAACACATAAGTCCAGAATGGTGTCGGCGATCAGGTGTGAAATTTGGGTGTAGCGTCTTTCTTTTGGGAGTACACAGGACCCTATTGTTTTCTGATATAGGTGCGGGTGACTTTCGTCAAAAATATAGAAATTTATGAAAGTCATTAATTTGGCCAGTTTTGGCTGTGAACACATCAACTCAACCCCACCTGGTATAGAAGCTCTACTTGCATGTGGTGTTCCCCATGATGAGTACCATGAAACCATATTGTTTTTGGGCAGGTCAGAGGTCATCTGAGGTCAGCTGAGGGCAAAGTCTGAACACCTTGTGAACACGATAAGTCCAGAATGTTTGGTCCGATCGGTTGAAATTTGGGTGTAGTTCTTTCTCATGGGGAGTACGGGAACCCTATTGTTTCTGATATTATTTGGGGGGTGGATTGGTCAAAATAGAAAATTTGGAAAAGTCAATATTGGGCCCGTTTTGGCTTGTGAACATATAACTGACCCACCTGGATGATGAAGGCATACTTGGCTTTGTGTTTCCCCATGTGAGTACATGAACGCATATTGTTTTGGGGTCAGGTCAGAGTCCTTCTGAGGTCACCAGACGTCAAAGTCTGAAAACTTTGTGAACACGATAAGTCAGAATGGTGGTCCGATCTGGGTTGAAATCAGGTGTGTAGCTTTGCTTAATGGGAGTATAGGAACCCATTGTTTCTGTTTCTGGTATAGGTTGAGGTGAATTTTGGTCAAATAAGAAAATTTGTAAAATGCAATGAATTTGGCCAGTTTTGGCTTGTGACCACGCCTACTCGACCCCACCTGGGCTAGATGCCCTGCATACTTGGCATGTGTGTTCCCCATGAGAGTACATGATTCCTATTGTTTGGGGCAGTCAGATGTCATCTGAGGTCACCATAGGTCCAATGCCTTAAAACCTTGTGAACACGATAAGTCCAGAATGGTTGGGGTCCTGATCGGGTTCAAATTTGTTTGTAGGCTTTCTTATGGGGAGTACAGGAACCTTATTGTTTCTGGTATTGTTCGTGGTGAATTTTTGGTCAAGAATAGAAATTGTGAACAGTCATAATTTGTCAGTTTTGGCTTGTGAACACAATAACTCGACCCCACCTGGATAGGTGAAGTTCATACTTGTTTGTGTTTCCCCCTGATGAGTACATGAATCCATATTGTTTGGGGTGTCAGGTCAGAGGTCATTCTGAGGTCATCATAGGTCAAGTCTGAAAACGCTTGTGAACACATAAGTCCAGAATGGTTGGTTGATCGGGTTCAAATTTGGTGTGTAGCTTTCTTATTGGGGAGTATCAGGACCCTATTTGTTTCTGATATAGATCCTGGGTGAATTTTGTCAAAAATAGAGAATTTCGTGAAAGTCAATAATTTGGTCCATTTTTGGGCTGGTGAACACGATAACTCGACTCAACTCGACCCCACTGGATAGATGAAGCTCATACTTTGCATGTGTGTTCCCCATGATGGAGTACTGAACCCCCTATTGTTTTGGGGTCAGGCAGAGGTCATCTGAGGTCACCAGAGGTCATAGTCCGAAAACCCTGTGAACACACGATACGTCCAGAATGGGTGGATCGCGATCACTTTGAATTTTGGGTGTAGCTTTCTTATGGGGAGTACAGGAACCTATGTTTCTGATAGAGGTTGAGGGTGCATTTAGTCACAAATGGAAATTTATGAAAAGAAGTGCATTATTTGGTCCAGTTTTGGCTTGTAACACGATAACTCAGACGCCCACCTGGATAGATGAAGCTATACTTGGCATTTGTTTTCTCCATCGATGAGTACCTACCCCATATTGTTTTGGGTCAGGTCATAGGTCATCTGAGGTCACCAAGGTCAAGTCTGAAAACCTTTTGAACACGCTAAGTCCAGAATGGTTGGTGCCGATCGGTTGAATTTTGGGTGTAGCTTTCTTATGGGGAGTACAGGAACCTTATTTTTTCTCATATAGGTTAGGGTGAATTTTGGTCAAATAGAAATTTATGAAAATGGCATTAATTTGGCCCGTTTTGCTTGTGAACAACACGATAACCCGACCCACTTGGATGGTGAAGCTCATACTTGGTCATTTTGTTCCCATGATGAGTACATGCACCAATTGTTTTGGTCAGGTCAGAGGTCATCTGAGGTCACAATGAGCAAGTCCTAAAGTCCGAAAACCTGGTGAACCGATAAGTCCAAATGGGTTGGTCTGATCGTGTTGACATCAGGTGTGTAAACTTTCTTATAGGGAATTATAGGAAACACCCTATTGTTTATCTTGTTAGATCGTGGGTGAATTTGGTCAACATAGAAAATTTGTGAAAAGTCAATAATTTGGCCAGTTTTGGCTTGTTGAACATGATAACTCGACCCCATCTGGATGGATGACGCTCATACTTGGTATGTGTGTTCCGCCATGATCACAATCCAAATCACACCAAACCTAAATTTAAAATTTTGGGGTCACCGTCAGAGGTCATCTGAGTCACCAAAAAGGGTCCAAGTCCGAAAACATTTTGAACACGATAAGTCAGAATTGTTGTTCCGATCGGGTTGAAATTTGATGTGTATGCTTTTCTTATTGAAAGTACAGGAACCCTATTGTTTCTGGTATAGGTTGAGGGTAATTTTTGGTCAAAAATAGAAAAATTTGTAAAAAGTCAATAATTTGGCCAGTTTGGCTGTGAACACGATAACTCGACCCCACCTGGTATAGGGTGAAGTTTCATACTTGGTTTGTGTGTTCCCGCATGATGAGTACATGAACCATATTGTTTTGGGGTTCAGGTCAGAGGTCATCTGAAGGTCCCAGAGGTCAAAGTCTGAAAACTTGTGAGCACAACGATAAGTCCAGAATGGTTGTCCCCCTTCCCCCGATTGGGTTGAAATTCGATGTGTAGCTTTTGGGAAGTACAGGAACCCCCATTGTTTCTGGTATAGGTTGAGGGTTAATTTTGGTCAAAAATAGAAAGAAAATTGTAAAAAGTCAATAATTTGGCAAGTTTGGCTTGTGACACACGATAACAAGGGATCCCACTGGATAGATGACGCTCATACTTGCATGTGTGTTCCCCATGATGAGTACATAACCCATTGTTTGGGTGTCAGGTCAGAGGTCATCTGAGGTCACCAGAGGTCAAGTCCGCAAAACTCTGTTACACGATAAGTCCGAATGGTTGGTCCGATCGGGTTGAAATTTGGGTGTAGCTTCTTATGGGGGAGTCACAGGAACCCTATTGTTTCGATAAGGTTTGAGGGTGAATGTTCTGGTCAAAAAATTAGAAAATTTATGAAAGTCATTAATTTGGCCAGATTTTGGCTTGTGTGAACACGATAACTTCGCCCCACTGGATGGATGAAGCTCATACTTGTATGTGTGTTCCCCATGATGAGTACATGGAACCATATTGTTTTGGGGTCCGGTCAGAGGTCATCTGAGGCACCAGAGTCAAGTCTAAAACCTTGTGAACACTATAAGGCCAGAATGGTTTGTCTGGAGGGGATCGATCGGGGTTGAAATCAGGGTGTTTGAGCTTTCTTATGGGGAGTAGGAACTCCATTGTTTCTGGTATAGATCGTGGGTGATATTTGGTCAAGAATATAAAATTTGTGCAAAGTCATACATTCGGTCAGTTTTGGCTTGTGAACACATAACTCGACCCCACCTGGGATAGGTGAAGTTTATACTTGGTTGGTGGTGTTCCCCATGATGAGTACATTAATACTTTTGTTCTTCGGTCAAGTCAGAGCCTCTGAGGTCCCCAGATGTCAAAGTCCGAAAACTTGTGAACACGATAAGTCCAGAATGGTTGGCTGTATCGGGTTCAAATTTGGTGTGTAGCTTTCTTATGGGAGTACAGGAACCCTATTGTTTCTGGTATGATCGTAGGTGAATTTTGGTCAAAATAGAGAATTTGTGAAAAGTCATTAATTTGGCCAGTTTTGGCTTGTGAACACGATAACTCGACCCCACCTGATAGATGAAAGCTCATACTTGGCTGTGTGGTTCCCCATGATGAGTACATGAACCCTATTTTTTTGGGGTCAGGTCAGAGAACGTCTGAGGTCACCAGCGGTCAAGTCTGAAAACCGTTGTGGTAAACACCGATAAGTCCAGAATGAGTTGGGTCCGTATCGGGTTGAAATTGGATGTGTAGCTTTCTTATGGAAAGTAGCAAGAACCCTATTGTTTCTTTCTGGTATATGGTTGAGGTAATTTTGGTCAAAAATAGTAAAATTGTTGTAAAAGTCAATAATTTGGCCAGTTTTGGCTTGTGAACACGATAACTCGACCCCACTGGATAGGATGAAGTCATACTTGGTTTGTGTGTTCCCCTGATGAGTACATGAACCATATTGTTTTGGGTCCAGGTCAGAGGTCATCTGAGGTCACACCAGAGGTCAAAGTCTGAAAAGCCTTGTGAACATGATGAAGTCCAGAATTGTTGGTCCGATCGGGTTGAAATTCGATGTTTGCTTTCTATGGAAGTACAGAACCCCCCATTGTTTCTGGTATAGGTTGAGGTTAATTTTGGTCAAAAATAGAAATTTTAAAAATTCAATAATTTGTGCGGCAGTTTTGGGGCTTGTGAACACGATACTCGACCCACCTGGATAATGAAGCTCATACGTGGCATGTGTGTTCCCCATGATGAGTACTGAGCCTATTGTTTTGGGGTCAGGTCCGAGGTCATCTGAGTCACCAGAGGTCAAGTCCGAAAACTGTGAACACGAACAGTCAACAGTTGGTCCGATCGGGTTGAAATTTGGGGTAGCTTTTCTATGGGGAGTACAGTGAACCCTATTGTTTCTGGATATGGTGGATAGGTGAATTTTGGTCAAATAGAAATTTATTGAAAAGTCATTATTTGGCCAGTTTGGCTTTGAACACTATAACTCGACCCCACTGATGGATAAGCTCTACTTGGTATGTGTGTTCCCACTGATGAGTACATGAACCATATTGTTTTGTGGGGGGTCAGGTCAGAGTCATCTGAGGTCACCAGAGGTCAAAGTCTGAACCTTGTGAACACGATAAGTCCAGAATGGTTGGTTCCGATCTGGGTGAAATTTGGTGTGTATTTGTCTTATGGGGAGTATAGGAACCCTATTGTTTCTGGTATTATATCGTAGGTGAATTTTGGTCAAAATAGAAATTGTGAAAATTCAATACTTGGAATTCGTTCAGTTTTGGTCTTGTGAACACAATAACTTCGACCCCACCTGGAGGTCATTTATACTGGTATGTGTGGTTCCCCATGATGAGTACATGTAGCATAGTGTTTGGGTCCGGTCATAGGTCATCTGAGTCCCAGAGGTCAAGTCCGAAACTTGTAACACGATAAGTCCACAAGGTTGGTTGCTCTGATCGGGTTCAAATTTGGTGTGTAGCTCTATGGGGGAGTACCGACCCTATTGTTTCTGGTATGATCGTGGGTGAATTTTGTCAAAAATAGAGATTTGTGAAAAGTCATTAATTTTGGCCAGGTTTGGTCTTGTGAACACGATACTCGACCCCACCTGGATAGATGAATCTCATACTTGGCATGTGTGTTCCCCATGATTAGTCCCATGAACCCTATGTTTTGGGGATCAGGTCAAGGTCATCTGAGAGTCACGCAGAGGCAAAGTCCGCAACTTGGTGAACACGATAATTCCAGAATTCTTGGTCCGCTCAGGTTGAATTTGGGTGTAGCTTTCTATGGGATAAGGACCCTATTGTTTCTGATATAGGTTGAGGGTGAATTTTGGTCAAAAATAGGAAAATTTATGAAAAGTCATTATTTGCCAGTTTTGGCTTGTGAGCACGATCATCTCTCGTCCCCACCTTGAATAATGAAGCTCATACTTGGCATGTGTTTCCCCATGATGAGTAATGGACCCTATTGTTTTGGGTCAGGTCAGAGGTCATCTGAGTCAACAGTGGTCAAAGACATTGAAACCTTGTGCACACGATAAGTCCAGACAGGTTGGTCCGATCAAGTTGAATTTTGGGTGTAGCTTTCTTATGGGGAGTACGGAAACCCTATTTTTTCTGATATAGGTTGAGGGTGAATTTTGGTCAAAAAATAGAATTTATGAAAAGTCATTAATGTTGGTCCAGTTTTGGCTTGTACACATACTCGACCCCACCTGGATGGATGAAAGCTCCATACTTGGTATGTGTGTTCCCCTGATGAGTACTGAACCATATCGTTTTGGGGGTCAGGTCAGAGGTCATCTGAGGTCCCCAGAGGTCAAAGTCCGAAAACCTTTTGAACACGATAAGTCCAGAAGGATTGGTCCATCGGTTGAAATCAGGTGTGTAACTTTCTTATGGGTGAGTATAGAACCCTATTGTTCTGGTATAGATCGTAGGTGAATTTTGGTCAACAGTAGAAAATTGTGAAAAGTCAATTAATTTGCGCAGTTTTAGGACTTGTGAACCGATAACTTCGACCCCCATCTGGATGGATGAAGCTCATACTTGGTATGTGTGTTCCCCATGATAGTACATGAACCCTAATTGTTTTGGGGTCACGTCAGAGGTCTCCAGAGGTCACCAGAGGTCCAAGTCCGAAACCTTGTGACACTATAAGTCTCAGAATGTTGTCCGATCGGGTTGAACTTTGCTGTGTAGCTTTCTTTTATGGAAAGTACAGAACCCTATTGTTTCTGGTATAGGTTGAGGGTGAATTTTGGTCAAAATAGAAATTTGTAAAAAGTCAATATTTGAGCCAGTTTTGGCTTGTGAACACGATACTCTACCCCACCTGGGATAGGGCAGTTCCATACTTGGTTTGTGTGTTCCCCATGATGAGTACTGAACCATATTGTTTTGGGGTCAGGTCAGAGAAGTCATCTGAGGTCACCCAGAGGTCAAAGTCTGAAAACATTGTGTGAACACGATAAGTCAGAATTGTTGGTCCGATCACGGGTTGAAATCAGGTGTGTAGCTTTCTTATGGGAGTATAGTGGACCTATTGTTTCTGGTTATAGATCGTGGTAATTTTGGTCAACAGTAGGAAATTTGTAAAAAGTCCATAATTGGCCAGTTTTTGTCTTGTGAACACACGATTAACTCGACCCCATCTGGATTGATGAACTCATAGCTTGTTGTGTGTTCCACATGATGAGTACATGGACCTCTTGTTTTGGGGTCACGTCAGAGGTCATCTGAGGTCACCAGAGGTCAAAGTCTGAAAACCTTGTGAACACGATGAGTCCAGATTTGTTGGTCCGATCGGTTGAAATTTGGGTGTAGCTTTCTCATGGGGAGTAACGGGAACCCTATTGTTTCTGATATAGGTTGGGGGGGGGGGGGGGATTTTGGTCAACAATAAAAAAAATTGCGAAAAGTCAATAATTTGCCAGTTTTGGCTTGTGAACATGATTACTCGACCCCACTCGATAATGGCTGTTACTTGGTCTGTGTGTTTCCCCATGATGAGTAAACTGACCATATGGTTTGGGGTCAGGTCATAGTCATCTGAGGTCACCAGAGGTCAAAGTCTGAAAACCTTGTGAACACGATGAGTCCAGAATGGTTGGTCCGATCGGTTGAAATTTAGTGTGTAGCTTTCTTATGGGGAGTACAGGAACCCTATTGTTTCTGGTATAGGTTGAGGGTGAATTTTGGTCAAAAATAGAAAATTTGTGAAAAGTCAATAATTTGGCAATTCTGGCTTGTGAACACGAGAATGCCTCACATGAATCGATGAAGCCCTACTTGGTATGTGGTTTTCCCCATGAGGAGTAAATGCATCCCTATCTTTTAGGGGTCAGGTCATGAGTCATGATGAGTAGTGAACCCTATGTTGAGGGTCACAGAGGCAACAAGCTAATCCTAGGAACCCTATTGGTTGGGGAAATGTGAAATTTGTCAGACGATATGTTTCCCATAAGAGCTTGGTAAATCTTCCATTTGTCTGTGTCTGGTTATAGGTTATCAGAAAAGGATCAAGGAATCACTAAGTCTTATGGCTTTCTGGTTTAACATATGAACTGTACTTGGTCCCTTCCTTAAAAACCTATTAATGAAAATTAATAGAAACGAGAACTCACCTCCTAATTTTCTCCCATAGTTACTTCCCCACTGTATAATTCATGCAGTGAAATTTTCCACCATATTGGACTAGTAGTGGTTATTATAGTGTACCACTCAACCATGTACTTTCTTAACATGTATAACATGCATGTGTCTGTTTATTTTATTTATATTTCAGCACTGAGGAAGATGTTAAAATACATTTCACCAGAGATCACAGCAGTGTATAATTTGTTACAAGAGAACACAACAAGAAAATCAGGCCATCATCAGCAAGACTGGACGGATATAAGGAAGCATACGGTTTTCAAGTATGTTTGGAAAATATGGAATCAGCTCCCGGAAAATGTGGTTTCTGCACCGACTTGAACGAGTTCAAGACCAGACAAGACCAGAGAACAGCCGATCTTCGAGAACTACCCTTGGGCCATCCTCGCCGAGGGTGGCTATCCATGTAAATCCAGGTAAAAACTTACTGAAATACGATCGATTGCGTAAATCTTCACCACTTTCAAATGATGTAGATTATGAGTTACCTTCAATGCACCCTCAAATGCAGGCAATGCTGGTGTGCAGGAGGAGTGTGCCTAAAAAAGACCTCCAAAAGGAATACCAAAGACGGAATGATCCTGATAATAGAATAGACCCCCGAAAGGAAGAATACAGACAGAGGATCCTCAACGCAGCGGCGGGCACCATGGATTTGCCCGAAGGATGGTCAGAGAGTTCATGCAGCATTCTGATGCCCTAACAGTATACCTCGCTTCCCCGCACTGCCCCCTGCATTCATTTTTGTACACTTCCGAGCAGAGTATCGGACCTATTCAAGGCCCAGCAAGGATGCAGACCTGGATACTGCAGTTATTGTCAGCTGCGAATCCTTCCCAGTTACACGGAATAAGTCCCTGCCTCTTTGGCGGTACCTTGATTGGAAGTGGGAGTAATCACAGACGGCAACTTGCAAATTGCCTACCCCTCTTTGTCCCTGCTCCAATCCCTTGTGCTGAGCGTCCAGCGAGAAGGCAACAGGTATCATTTTATATTTTTTAAAGTCTTTTGGTAGGCCCGACCCGACCAGGATATCGAACCCCGGTCTCCCGGGTGGACGTCCGACGCTCTACCTACTATGCCAACCACCCGGCATGACCATCAACAGCATTTTGGCCCGTTAATTTCCCCTGTCCCACATTTTTTTAAATTTCTGCCTGCAGTTTTAAAATGTACCCCGTAATAAAAATGGGAGGAGGGGGGAGGGGGATGAGAGGTAGATCTAATTGACACGTGGTGTCGCAGTCTCTGCAAGCGGCCTCTTTCCCCGGCATCGCAACCAGCACTCCCTGGCGCCGCTGCCTTCTGCCTCAAAGTTCTCGTTTCGTAGTTTTTTGTTAAGGCCGTCCTTTGGGCGCACCCGTGAAGTTAGAACTAGGAATTCTGGCCGTTCATCATCGTTCTGCCACTGCCTCTTATTGAGGGTATTATTCTCCAGTTCATCTCGAATGATCTATGCAATTTTGCTCTGTAGTTCTTAGCATTAGATCAGGCAACGCAAGCTAGGTAGGCCTAACACTAAGCTGTGGATGTAGGTCCTAGTACACACTTGTCTCAGGGGGTAAGGAAACCCAAATCCTACAGATTCTAACAGCATGATTGAACCTATTCCCCAAAATCCTCATAATATTTAAATTCTGTACAGAATTGATAGGTATATGGCGCCATACTTGCTTCAATATTGCGTAATTTAGCCGCAAAATCGGCGTCTCATTGCTTAGCATTGAAAGCTCGTTGGTTTACTGCATGTACCCTTTGTGCTTTCCCAGCATTCCCCGCTCGTCTTGGCTGCAAATTGTTGTACAGTAACATATGGACGAACTGGCGTCTACGTATTAGGTCTATGATTTCAACCAGTCGGGCTGCAAATTTGTTTGTATAGACAGATAAGGACAATTCATATTCCGCGGGCTTAAAAAAGGGTTAAAAATAATTGTCTGCAGACGCATTTTATTCAGCTAATGATGCTGCAGACTCCGTGAATAGAGTCACGTGAGTGGCTTCTAGACTGAGTCGAAGTAAGTGAAAATACGCTTACGGCGTTGTTGGTTGCAAAATGCAACTGTAGGGTGGGAATGAATTTGAGCCAATGATGAAAAGTTAGACCCTGATCTTTGATGCCTGTTCGGATTCGTAATTCAGCATTAGTCGCGCCAGTACTTAGTCATGGCTAGCCCTAGCCTACTGTATGCCCTATGCTATTGGTAGATTGGTAGGCATAGTCTAGCACCATCATCTCCGGGAATTGGGTAACAAGCTTCCGTTCCTGGCTGCAACTGAGTTACGCATGACCACACGAATGCTCAATATCTGCAATGACGTTCAGACCTATTAGTTTAAGCACATCTGGATCGTCCTGCCTAATCACCATATTTAGTTCGATCAACTAATTCCAAGGCCAAACAGGGTTACTAAAGGTCACTAGAGGATCAAATGTCGCATTTCTCAACCTTGTCGACAGTTATTGCGAGAAAGCTAACTCACCTTTTCCTTACCGCTAAGCTGCCATACTGTATGGTCTAATCGCAGCCAGTTTTACCCCACTGGAAGCATGTGTTAGTGGGGTATCGAAACTCCCTCTCCAAGCCATTGCCTCCTATGAGTAACAATGATGTGGTCACCGCAGGAGGAGAAGCCAGCATCACACTTGGCCTTCCGCTGTCAGTGCCATGCGTCGCATGTGTGACCCTGTATGCTTGGCAGAGTAACGGGAAGCGATGGCCAGCCTGAGTCGTTATCTGTGATTTATGGCTCGCTTGGTGGGGGAGCGGGATTTATGGACAATTGGACTAATTTATTTGCATTTCATTTTTACAGCTCCGGGAGCCTGGGCAGGCTAAATTGAGCATACAGGCTGGCGTCATGTTTGGATTGTGTTAGGGTATGTTTTGAAATGAACCCCACCGGACCTACAGCTAGTCCCAGTTGATCAGCCGGGTGTGTCCCTGTCTCCAGTATTTATTGTTTTTTTCCCCCTAGTTCAGTCTTTGACCTCTCACCTTTGGTGACCTTGGGAAGCAACACAGTTTAAGTTTCATTTACCCCATATGACAGACCTTCAGGCAAAATCTGACTTTGATGGCATGTACGATTTTAACGGTTGTACGGTTTTAACCATTAACCCGACTGCAAGCCAACACAGTACACACACACACGCACACACACAGCCAAGACACACACACACACCAAAAATCAAATATATAGATTCCTTCTGTTTGGAAAAAAAAAGTATACTATATGTTGGATCCTCATCATAGTTCTCATCAAACCAGTTTCCGTTCACACTTTATCATGGATTAGGATATTTTTGCAGTTTGCAAGGAACGCATGGATGTTGAGACATTCTCCTATATCAGAACATTTCAGTCATCTCATTAATATCCCTACATTGTCATGTTATATAATACCAATAATATCCGCGCTCATATAGCGCTTTCGGACGTCCGGATACTTCTCACGCGCTTTATAGACATTGACCCCGATCAATATTGACTTGTCACACGCGTTGTGGACAGCACGTATTTCTGCTTGTACACTCCTGACGCACTATTTCTGTACGTCTTCGTGTCCTCCGGGGACTTTCCATAGAGCGGCCACATACACGTTCGCCGCTCTTCACAGGTCAAATCACAATGCTCCAACTTTTACTCATGGGTGGGCGTCTCCGGACAACTCAGGAGACATGCCTCGTCCAACAGAACTCGGCTTCAATGGATTTTTAACTCGCAATCAATATTTTGCATCCAGCAGAGCTCAACCGACTGAGCTGACCCGCCTCAGTTACTTATTCAAAATATCGTTAGATCACCTACGGCGATTAGCAATTGGATTTCAGAATTGTAAAATTGTGACCATTCACAGCGGCAAACGCTGCATATGCCCATCGCATCCTGTCTCGAAAGCAAGGTAAATACTTCCAGTTCTGTTTTCTCCATCTCATTCCGATTAAATCCGATTTGGATCAATTTATTTTTGGTTTAAATGTGATATGTCCTTTTTTTTGTGCACCTGTATAATTAATTATATTCCATATGAGGAATCACAATTTTAAATTCTGCTTCTGATTTTTCAACCACGGACAAGGTTGCACATTTTGGTAAGAGATGAGCTTGTGTTTGGGCTGGCAATGTGATACTCCACTTTTTCTGTGCACCTTTATAATTTATATTATAAAGAGATGAGCTGCTCAGCATGCACTCTCATATACCCGCATTCACGATAATAAAATATAAATGGAAGATAACGATAATGAAATAGTCAGACCTTGAGGCGGTGATTCAGATAGACAGACCATGCTGGTATTGGACGGAACTTTGTGTACCAGTACATGATACGATACTATCAGTTGGTTATTCAGTTTATTATTTATCAGTTGGTTATTTACGGGATCGGTAATAAACAATATTACAAATCACCTTCACAACGCGTATCGATAACATTCGGACGGAAAATTGATTCGCAACTGAGTGAGAGTACTTTTGGTGGGTTATGATTCAGCCCTTGCTTGCGCGTAAGCTTGGTGTATTTAATTTTATTTTTATTATACACCACAATAAACCTACGCAATATTTATAGTGAGAGACGATACAACGTGCATATTTTAGGACTATTGAAAGACCACATTCGTCATTGAAATCGAACCTTCAACAACTGGAAAACCTTAATATGAACTGACGGAGTCATTTAACCACCACTTTGGTTTCAGAACTAAAGAATTGGGCTAAGTTCACGACTGTTCGCCTTGTGTTACGAAATTCATAACCAGGACTCCAGGAGTTCAGGGAGTCCACAAAAAAATAGTTCATCAAGGCCTATCATAGATGGAACAACTCTTGCCCGTTGCTACACAATAATTCGAACCTGGCAAAATACTGACGTTTTACAAGCATCTTCCTTTTGGCTTATTAATTAATTGATTAATGGAAAAGGTGGTGTCAGACATGTAACCATTACTGACACATCGCGCAGAGCAAGAAGTGGGCCCATTGCAAATAACACCTCTGAAGCTAAGAGCTTCCACAGGCTACACACGTCAAGTCTGCATCAAGTGTGAAACCCAGTTAGTTGGATCTACCAAATTTCGAATTATGCTAGTTGTAACAGTAGAAAAGGGAATACTGCCTTACCAAAGTGATCAATGGTTCCTTCTTTTCAAGTTTGATTAAGTGTTATGAACCATGCTTGCCAATTCTCTCCTACAACTGGGAGTTTCGAAAACACCAGGTTCGATTTCTTGCTCCAAAGGCCCGAGGACAGCTGTCCAAAGGTCAATACAATACCATCGGTAGAGCTACTCATGGCCCTGAGCACAGGTGGATCTTGCCTGTGGGGGTGGCCCCAGAGATACCCCCAATACACAGAGATCCAACTTCGAATTCCAAGCAGCCCACCATCATGCAGGCACAACCAACAACAGCTGCTGATTTGATTTGTTTTTCTCCTGTGAATCTGAAGATTACAATGCCCAGTGGGGACCTGTAACACCAAACTACCTCAGGTGGCATGAAATCCTCCTGTTTTTGCAGCGTGGAGGATTCGGGTCTAGCACCAAATCCTCAGCACTTTAGATTCATTCAGGGTTATAAACATGCTTGCCAATTCACTTCTAGAATTGACAGTTTTAAAGACCATAGGTTTGGTTTTCTTGACTCCAGAGCCAGGAAGACAGCTGCAAGAGTCGATACAACCAATACAATACAGTAGAGCCACTTGACTGGACCTTTAGGAGTGGCAGTGCCTGTGGAGGTGGCCCCAACAATGCCCCCAACCCACAGGGATTCCACACCCAATTGCAAGCAGCCCCACTAACCTTCAGGCACAATCAACGACAGCTGATGGTTCGACTTATGGTTTTCCCACAGCAATGTCCAGCGAGGACCTGTATTGCGTACATCTATAGTTAGATAGAACAAGATAGAACATAAAGGGGTGTACGCTGTTTGACTGTATAGTGTGGGAAGACACGTCACTTGTGTCAGTCACTAAGGTGTGTGATCGTTACAGTATATAAGAACCGGATATTAATATGATGATAAACCCATAGTTTCATAGTTTTTAGGAAATGTATCGTGCATTAAATATGGAATAAAGTAACGGATGTAAGATTAAGCGATGAAGCGTTATCTAAGAATCGATATTGTATGACGAGATAGTCCATTGCACTAGAAAAGGATACCTTTTTTGCCATCTTGAAGTGAGAATAGAGCACTGAAAAAATGCAAGCATATAAATGTTCGATAAATGTTAAGTTATCGTTCGCTTTATATCGGTCAAATTTGTACTCCACTGTTAAGTGGTTATATACCCACCTGCCTTGATGAAATATATGGATTCACAGTACTTGGAGATGAACGAAATATTGTTGCATGTAATTCAATAATAAAATGTCAGGCTTTCTGTTTTTCTTCTTATACAGTAATTTCAGGTCACCCAGGTGGCCATGCAGAGTCTGTAGAGGTGCCTCCACATCAGAAGGATTTTGAGCATGGAAAGTTGATATATTTGTCTTGTATTGTCTTGGACTATGCAACACCAATTAGTGGTTATCACTGCATAGGGGACCGTAAACAACAGGCACAGGCTTATTGAAGAGTCAGAGTCGAAGATGATGATAAAGAATTTACACCATCACCAGAGCAAATCGTCAGGAAATGTTTTCCATATGGACTATAGCTCATGTGAACGATAGATACCAGTTCAACAGTCCTAGTGGAAGTGTGACAACTGGTGACGAATCCAAGCTGGGCTATGATAAGAACTAAAGGAATATTCCACTATGGTGGAGCCGGAGCTCTATAACGATAGATCAATAGACTGAGCAGCTGGGAAAGATATGCTAAGCTATGAGTGACGCTGAAACAACGCCAGGTCGGGGTATAGTTTTCTAAATGTCTTTTCATATAACAAAAAAACTTTGGATATATTATTCAGGGGCAAGAGGGTAGGAACTGAACCCATACAATAGACCATCAGATAGGCATACGCAGTTGGGAACTGCCGCATAGTAGTTTTTCGGAGGGCGACTATACAGAACCTCCACGATCGTACATATCCCAGCTCCTTTGCTGTGAGTTTCTCGAGTTAGTTACTTCCAAAACGAAACCCTATAGAAACATTCAGGCATTATCACCTCCGGAAATAGGACGATCAGTGCTACTACCTACTACATTTGTACGAGTTGACTAGAAGATGTTGTGGCCCTATCTAACGTCTAACCGCTTCCAATGAATCCACAAATCAAGAAATGAGGGGGGGAACAGTTCCATGCAATGAGTCCGGTCACAGTTGCGGTATGGCTATGTCACAGAATGGACATCAATGGGATTCAGGAAAATAGAGTTAGGGTAACCTCAGGAGTCCTATTTCATTGATGCGTCAAACATTCTGTGTCACAATCCGCCTTGTTGCATTTTAAAGTTATGATGGTAATTTTCATGTCAAAGGTCATTCGGATACACACGCAGGCACAGACTGCCCGAACCGTGTACGAAACATCTTTGAAAACTCCTCTTTATGAAAATGCGTATTCAACGACATATACCAGATCGTGTCCCAAAGATATGATCCATCTGTGGAGAAAAAAGTTAAGAATCTATTTTCAACTGATTTATGTAGGTAATGGTGTCTAATTGTACCGAAAAAAAAATGCCGCCGGTAGAGGATGAGGAACCTGATTTTTCCTTCCAAATGGTTCCAAATGGCCGCCGAATAGAGGGAAATCATATGAAATGCATGATCATTCGAAAAGTCGCTGTAAATTTCCGACAAATTATTGTTCAGATCTTGTTTAATCAATGCGAGCACATACGCGACACTCCCATGTCATGCTGCTAGTATGTGCCAAGATCAAGATAGTGGCCAATATGGCCGTCAATTCCTTGGAAATTTACACAAAAAAATATATAACTGGGATAAATCTGTCTGGAAAAGTGATGCCAGCTCCAAACATAACAGCACATATAACCAGAGAGCCCAATGGCTTAGTGATTCCTTGACACTTTCTGACACGTATAGCCATACCAAGGGACAAACGGAAGATTGTACCAGCCATATGGCAACATAACGTCTGACAAATTCCCCATTTTTCCCCAACCAACCAATAGGTTCCTATACTCTTGATAGGAACAGCGTAACCACAACTACTTTCAGGTTCTTTCCAGACTTCTACCTCTAGTGACCTCAGACCTGACCCCAAAACAATAGGGTTCATGTACTCATCATGGGGAACACACATACCAAGTATGGGCTTCATCCATCCATTTGGGGTCGAGTATGTTTACAAGCCAAAATTGGTCAAAATATCGGCTTTTCACGAATTTTCTATGTTTTTGGACGAAGACACCCCCGACCAGACCAGAAACGATAGGGTTCTTGTACTCTCCATAAGGAAGTATATCCCAAATTTCAACTTGACTCTGACCAACCATTCTGGGCTTGTTGTGTTTACAAGGTTTAATGACTTCTGGTGACCCAGATGAACTCAGAGTCCCTGTGATCAAGAGGGTGGGGGATGAGCGGCATTAGCCTCAGTCGCAGAGCCCCAGACGTGTGATTCAAAGAACGTGAGTCTGAATCCTACAAGTCCCACGGGCCCTTTCCATAGTGCCTTTAGACAAGGAGTGTCACCTCAACTGCACGTTACCCACGTGTACAAATGGGGACCTTGTGAGGTGACTTGTGATTAGTAGTCATGCTTCTATGGTGGCGGCATCCTATTGGGACGTCCCCCGGGGACACGATGGAGTGTATGGCACTGAAATTGTGTGGTCGGGAGTGACCCAGAAGAGGTGCGTACTTATATAGTGAACAGGTGTGACAAGTCACTAATGATTAGGGGTATCATCTGGGAAGCGCTTTGATCACGTCGGAAAAGCGCTATATAGCCGGTGGTATCCTTATTATTATGATCAAGCCTTTTTCTGAACGCAGAGGCATCGCTGTCAGCATCCAACAAGCTGGTGAAAGTCCCGAGTCATGTGTTCCACAACTCTTGTGGGGAGCGACACCCATAATTCCTGAAACAGGCCTATCAGAGTATATTGCTCCACAGACTTCCCACCAACAGATGCAAGCACTCCACATGACCTATAGAGTTCACCCCATTCATTACAGAAGGTGTATTTGTAACAGCATAGATTGAGTCAATCATTGCAGACATGGGCGGTGTTCCTAGGTCGATTCAAGCGTGCACTAAGTATCACTCAACCGTTCGACCCGCGGACCAAAGTCTGCTCTTCGAAGGTCATTTGGACGACTCCATTGGTGAAAAAAGGGGAACCTCATTCTTTTCTGCCACATCATACAAACGCTGAGGCCCAGACACAGAAATTATTAGATGTCTTTGATGGAAAGATCGCAAAGTTACGCGAGAACTTCCCTATGACACCCGTGAAGAACAACTCACACACGTGGTGCAGCTGTCCAGTCTTTCTCGCCCATCTTTACGGAATTCACTTCGGTACTAAGAAATCTTCTCAACCTCCTCCTATCCATGAACAATAAATCATGTTCCTTGGACCCGCCACCGACCAAGTTATTGGAGATGGGTCTTCCTGCTGTGATTGGTGACCTGGTCAATATTGTCAAGGGTGTCCGTTTGACACACAAGCGCTGATAGATACGAACATCTGTTGTTCCGACTATTGCTTAAAAACCGGAATTGACCCACAACATTGGCCAACTATAGCGAGTGTTTGAAATCCTGCCTTGAACATGTGTTTCTGGAATGGACTGTCTTCAACCAGATTGGCGGTCATCTCACGTCGTTCACCATTCATTCGAAGTTTTAGTCAGTATACCGGCTGAATCACTCACAGAACTGCCCTCCTGGCGAGTGCGCAATGATGTACTGGAACCTGAACGCTCATCGCTATTCGCGATTTCACTCAATTGTACATGAGTCACAGATGAAAATGTACCCAAAAGCCAAATGCTTAGGTGATCCTTGCCTGTTTTGTCACCCTATCCACGACACACGACAAATGGTAGATGTACCAGTTCATTATGGCAACATAACGTCTGACAACTTCCTATCTTTACCAATCAACTAATAGGGTTCCTTGTACCCCTCGGAAGGAAGCTACACACTAAATTTCAAGGTTTTCAGACTTTGGACTCTGGTAACCTTGGATACTCAGACTGACCCAAAACAATAGGGTTCATGTACTCACCATGGGGAATACACAAACCAAGTCTGAGCCTCATTAAAACACCGCCCTTTAACCAAAACAATGGGGTTCATGGACTTCCCATGAGAAATATACACACGAATTCACAACCTGATCAGACCAACCGTTCTGGACTAACCGTTGTTTACAAGGTTTTCAGACTTTGAACCTCTGGTGACCTCAGATACCTCTGGACCTGACCCCAAACAATAGGGTTCTGTACTCATCATTGGGAACACACATACCAAGTATGAGCTTCATCCCATCCGGGTGGGGTGATTAATCGTGTTTACAAGCCAAAACTGGCCACAATTCGAATTTTCCAAATTTCTATTTCAACTTCAGCTTCCCGCCTAACCAAAACAATAGGGGTTCCTGTACTCCCCATAAAAAGCTATATACCTAATTCAACTTGATCAGACGCACCATTCTGGACTTATCGTGTTTCAAGGTTTTCAGACTTGGACCTCTGGTGACCTCAGATGACCCTCTACCTGAACCCAAAACAATAGAGTTTCATGTTCTCATCACGGTGACACATACCAAGTATGAGCTTCATCCATCCGGGTGGGGTAAGAGTTTATCGTGTTTTACAAACCAAAATTG